>JAZKJV010003348.1:0-576156 GCA_037367405.1 Ottelia alismoides | reverse complement strand
TTGACTCGTGGATATTAACTGCAGGGACACAAGTGGAAATGCATTTTTTTTGAAAAAAAGGTTTTAACATTCATTCATCATTGGACATCAAAGTTACAACATACTAGGCAAAGTTTAAAGGCCCGCACAGACGCAGTTTACAATTAAGGATCCACTACAAGCAACCATATGTGAATGGATGAATATAGCCAACCAGAAAAATGCCCGCCAAAAAAGGAAGAGATTATTCCCCCAAAAAGACATGGCATGGCGTTCAAGTGACCCACTAGGTTGGATCCCAGAAGAAGCCAATTTGAGGCCCTCAGAAGCGTTCCAGGAGAGCGATCATTCCGACTCGCTGAAGCCAGAGTAGCCATATGGTGTAGTGGTTCGTATACCTATGACATAGATAGGAGCACACGTGTTATAGGCAATATTCAAAAGGTTTTTAGTGTAAAACTCTTGTTTTATATTTCACCAATGAAGTCACATTGTTGCATGCATCAAAAGTAAAGTGCAGATCAATCACTTAGATAAGCAAGCAAGAAACAATCACAAGCTAAGATTTGCAAGATTTTGATCTTAAATCAACAAGGATTCTTCCAAGCATTGAGACTCATGTCTAGATGTAGGCGTCACTTGCCTGTGTTGGTGATTTGATGTACCTGATTGGATAAATGGGTTGGGATTCAAGGTATATCAACATGCATGTTTGATGAACATGAAATTAACCCTCTTAATAGTGCCGAATTAACAATCGAGTTTTGTTGCAGTCGGGAAAAGATCGGATCGATCAAAAATCATTTAATCAATTTTTCAATTTAACATAAGTGGTCAAATTTATTTACTTGGACAAATCCAAGGTTGAACTCATGGACATGAGCCTCTTAAGTGATTATTCAGATTCCTAATACTCGGATCGGGTGATGAATTAATAACTACTAATAAGTCATGGCATAAAGAAACATGATGCAAACAGATGAAGACACTTTTTATTTGATTTTTATAATGCAATGAGATACAAGTGTAAAAAATGCAAGTATGCCCTATCAAGATGGATTCATTGAGCAATACAAGTGTAATCAATTTCAGATTCAATTCATGCAACCAATTTAATCAATGAACAGACAAATGGCATTAAAATTCTTTAAACATAGGACACTATCTCGAATAAAAGTGCCAAAATAGGGAGCAAATAATGCCATTCAATAGATAATAAAGCAAGCTTCGAAATGAAACTGAAATCAACTAAAACGGAGGTTATATGCTCAAGATATTCGCAAAAAGAGTTCAGGGCATAAATGTATAGAAAAATGGAAATAATTGGAAACCATTACAAATAGGTCCTAAGGGCATTGATGCATTAAAATCAAGTACAAGCATTCCTCGTAATTTTCCCATACACACAGGGGTTATATTGCAATTATTAAAACATAGAGGGGTAAGATGTAAATAACCCTAGACGCGCATGTTATGCACATACTCAAAGGACTTGTTTGGAATTTGGAGAAGTCAGTGGGGGCACCGATGCAAATTTCCCACCCCTCACGCGACCTGAGCACGTGAGGGATAGGCTCGGAAGGATGCTTAACTCGGTGCTTGGTTTGGGAGGCTCGAGTTACATGGATGGATCTAGAGCTTCGGGCACATGCTCAGACTACCCGAACCTTTAAGCCTCGGAGGCTTCGACATGGCTGACTGTGGACCGTTGGATGGACACCGGAAGGGTGCCATCCAACGACACTTGTGCATTCTTGCTCCTCTGCCGCCGTCGCTCGGTGGTGGTGCCTTTGGAGCTCCGACGAGACACCTGGAGCTCCTCCATGCTCCGCTGCGTCCTCTAAACATCCAAGAAGGACTGTGGCAGCCTCGCGAAGAAGACCGGAGCTCGAAGGAGACGTCGGAGTGCTTGGATTCCCCAGTTGGAGCTTCGTCAGAGGCGGAGATGGAGATCAGAGTACAACACACAGTTCTGGCCATCAAACAATATGATACTTGCAAGGTTAATAATAGCTGAAGCGTGCAATTTGTTGTGCGCAGATGAAATGAAGTGACATGGGAGCCTTAAACGAATGGAGAAGGCGGAGGCTTGATGGTCTTCTCCGACGAGGCGAAGAAGAAGGGGGTGAAGCGGCTGGAGTTTATGGAGGATCGAGAAGGTGGTCGGAGGGCATGGCGAGAATGAGTGAAGTATAGTAGAGCTGGTGCGATGGTGAATTGAGGGTGGGATTGCATGCAAGCGCCTAATTAATTCAAAGAAACAAGGAGGAAAAGAATAGGGGACTCACCCGGAGATCGAGGCAGAGGATGGTGGTCTGGGTTGAGCTCCAGGGGAGGTTCTGGTCTTCGCTGGACTCCGGTGACCAACTGGAGCAGCTCGCCCGCGGGTTAATGTTGGATCATGGCCTACCGTGGCCAAGGGTCGTCACCGGAGCCACTATGGTCTTCGCATCGTCGATCCGACCTCCCCATGTCATGAGGAGTCGGAGAGATGCTGGGTCGTGTCCCTCGTAAAGGTGGACAAGGCAGAGCGTGGGCGGAGACGGTGTATTTGAAAGGTGAAGGACCGAGGTGCATGTGGTGGAAGACGTGGGTGGCGGTTGAGGTATGGGGAGAGAGAGAGAGGGGGGGCATGGTTAGCCAGGTGGCCTGCGAGGTCGTCGGAGGTTAGGGCTAGGTCTTGGTGTGTTCAACGAATGGTGGAAGTAGCCGTCGAGGTCGGGGAAAAAGGAAGGGGGCAACAAGATTTTGTGGTGGATGTGGGAGAGAGAGAAGGCGATCAGAGGTGGGAGACGAATGCGTGACCATTGGATCTTACGATCCAATGGTCGAGATGATGACGTGCAAAAGCGGACCCGATCTGATCAATCAGGCTGCATCAAAGGATTGTGGGCGAGGCGCGTGGGGCCATTGGATCTAATGATCCAAGGTCAAGGAACGGGCGGGAGAAGACGCTCCAGATGTGATCGGAGGCCTGATCGAAGGGCTAAGTTGAACGGCAGATGTGTGATTGAGATGGAAGCGTGCAAGAATGGATCAGATGACCAGAAAAGGATGGCTCATGGCACGATGGGAGCGGGTCACATGGCTCAACCAGAAGGAGCCACGTGGCCCAAAATAAAAGAAAAATCGAAAAGAAATAGGAGGGTGAATTTGAAAAAGCTCAAAACATGAAAGTTGTAGATCTCGATGAGATCTACAAGTTTCACGTTGAACAAAAACACTAAAGAGGTCAAACAAAGAAATATTTTTGAGAGCATTTAAAAGGCATAAAAATACTACAATTTTTTATTTTGATTTTTTTGTATTTTAATTTATTTTAAGACCTAGATATATACAACATTTACTTTGGTTTTTTATTGACACAATTTTAAGCAAGGGGATTAAAATATGGAAATTATCGTGATGAAATCGAGTTCATCATTCCCCTATACTTAAACTATGCTCATCCTCAAGCATGTAGAGCATGAATGAATGGGATTAACCCCCGATTGTGCATGTTAATACAAGACCTGATTAGTTCAAGAACTCTCGATTTTAGAGATCCAAAATTTCAAAGCTGAACCAAGTTCTAATCAAGGGTATCCAATTTCTCTAATTTATCAGACTCTCTCTGTATACATAGAAGATAAGGATACAACATTTAGTGTTGATCGTAGTCACAGGAGTAGAGTCACAACTTCACCCAAGGTTCCAGTCCAAGAGACTCTCCTTAGAACCCAATCCTCAACATTAGGGAATAAACCAAATATTGCATCCAATCCTTCGTCTCTTTAGTTGTCAGACATAAAAATGTAGATGGATGGTCAGTTAATGGAGGGCATAGGATTGTGTCATTTCTTCTCTCCCTCTCATTGGAACAAAGATCCTCTCGAGTGCCTTATTAACTCAACACATAATTTTTTTTGTTGTTGATTAGAATGTACGTCAAGAGAAGTTGGAGTCTTCTGCACTTGTTTTCCTGAGTGTACACTCGGGTGTATCTTTTTTGAGTATCTAATATACCTTCTACCCCCATACTTGTAGCATTTACGATACAAAGTCCTTTTTTGGTGCTAGCCCGACTCCTAGTCCTTATAACGATGGTCCAAGTGGACACTTTAAAATGGTTGGGAGCTCGCTTCTGGTGGAAGCTCATTGATATTTGACTTTGTAGGGGAGAGAGTTTTTCTTTCAATATTTATATCTTTTCTTTGCACTTGAATTTTGGCTAGCTCCACTGCTTTTAGCAAGAGTTGGCGCACACTGATCAACAATTTTTTTATATTTTATCACACTCTGGCACATAGGTAAATGTCAAGTGATAGTACAAGAACCATGTTCTCATACTGGCTAAAGGTGTTGACACTCAGGTTTCATGAAGCTTTCCTTGATTTTATCCCATCTTCGAGCATCATTAATTCGGGTCCAAACTTGAAACCCTCATCCTAGTTCCTCAAGTGAAATTTCAACTCATCTCATCATAATCGCAGTCATGTATGTGAGGTGCTGATCATATTCTTAAAGTAGGAGATTAAGCATGCAATATAGCACACAGATATTTCAAATTAGAGAAATGTGGATAATTAAGTCAAAAGACCTCAATGACCAAGGCTAGTTAAATTAAAATCTCAAGACCTCATAAACCAAGTGTTCTTGAACTTCAGTAGTCTTGTGTGAATGCGAGTGTGTCGGGGATTAAACCAATTCCTTCATCAATTTTCTTCATTTTTTTAGATATTTACAAACACAACTGAGTCTCATTTAAACCCTCCTTTTTGAACAAGTTTTTGAAAAGATTTTCCAAACAGTGTCACGTTTATAAAGGTTTTTCAAACATTTCTCAAACGATTTTTCAAAATAAGTAAAACTCATTTTTCAATCATTTTCAAAATATTACTTTTAAAATAATGTAACATAATTGAGAAAATTTTCAAACTGTGAAAACAATTCATCCAACTTAGTTCAAGAAAATTTACACTCTAGCCCAAAAAGTTTTATTTTTTCAAAAATTTTAAAATGGAGCTATGGTTAAAGTACATATACAGTATATTTCCCCTATACTTAACTTTTGATATGTCCTCATAGCACTAAGTGATACAAAGCCATAGCTCAAGTTAAGATATAAGAAGAGATACAGGAACTGAGGAGGACACCTCCTACACTTAGGTTAAAATAACCTAAGTGTCAAAGAGAAGGATAAATGAGTCAGGAATTCACGAAGACTCATGTCCCCCCTATACTTAGGCTGAGAATAGCCTAAGCAAAGAGATGGATAAGTGAAGTTGGGGAGACCTGAGAGGAACAAAGAGGTTAGGATAGATTTACACGTGAATGAATGAATCTATGGAGACGAATGGAGTACCTAGTATGTATGGGAGGATCTGGAAAAATTCACAAACAATGCTCAACCAACCAAGCAACACCATTGATTCACCAACTCACACATGAAACATCCAATTGTTGGTCATTTATCTTGTCATTTTTATTGATGATTAATAAAAATTCATTCTTATTTACGCAAGGCTTAATGATACATCAATCATAATATCCTACGTAAATAAGGTGTTTCTCTCCCAAAATGATTTTACTCCATTTTATTTGGTTGACTTGCATTAATAGTCCCAATTTTAGCTTCTAGGTTTTCACTGATTTAATAAGAACACAAATCAATCAAACATCATCTAACGTTTATTCTCAATTTCCATTTAATCCTATGTGATCAATCTGGGAAGAGAAGTCTAGAGAAAGCTGATGCATACGATAAAATCATGATCTATGATGAAGAAAAACTCGCAGTGCCTGTAGATTTCTTTTGTGAGAAACAAGACTGAATTCAAATCGAATACTAATGTATGCAAGTCGATGAAAACTGCACCCAACATGCTTCTATTAGCGGGGAAAGAACATATTTGATTTTGGCTAAGTGAAGCGATGTCTACGTGCATCTCAAATTTTTAGTGTATCCTACCTACGATCAAAAGCATAAGATAAGAAATAAAAATAGCTCGGAGAGTTGCATGCCTGATCCTAAGTCGACACTCAAGTGGGGCAGACCACACACAACCACAATATCCTTCATTCATTTACAATCACGAATCTTCAAACAAAGACCGTTGTAAAGATGATTATTACATGAATGCATGAAAAAAATGAGAGAGACCTTAATCCTTGTTAATTTCTCCAATGATGCTTTTGTGACTTCTTGCGGCGAGAGCTCCTACTCCTTGCCTCCTTGGTTGCGAAGTGTCCTTACCACAATAGGTAGTCATTAGATATATATTAGAGAATTATCAATACAATGCAAGCAAAACAAATGAATCGGCCTAAAGGTTAGAAATTATCACTTAATCAATAATAAAAATCTAAATAAAACAAAAGATGAGCCACGTCCCCGGTAACGACGCCATTTGATGAATCTGAAATTAACCCTCTTAATAGTGTCGAATTAACACTCGAATTTCATTATAGTCAGGCAAGATCAGATCAATCAAAAACCACTTAATCAAATTTTCAATTTAAACATAAGCGGTCAAATATATTTACTTGGGCATCAGGGCACGAGCCTCTTAAGTGGTTATTCAGATTCCTAATATTCGACTCAAGTGATGAATTAATACCTACTAATAGGTCATCGCATAAAGAAACATGATGCAAAATAGATAAAGACACTTTTTATTTGATTTTTATAATGCAATGAGATACAAGTGTAAAAATACAAGTATGAACTATATATATGAAATCATTGAGCAATACAAGTGTAATTAATTTCAGATTTAATTCATGCAACTAGTTTAATAAACGAACATGAAAATAGAATTAAAATTCTTTAAACATAGGACACTATCTTACTAAAATTTATCATTTGAACAAAAATTCCAAAACAGGGAGCAAATTATGCCAATCGATAGATAGTAAAGCAACGTTCGAAATGAAACTAAAATCAACTAAAATGGAGGCCATATACTCAAGATATTCGCAAAAGAATTCAGGGGCATAAATGTAAAGAAAACATGAAAATAATGGGAAAACATTACAAGCAAGTCCTGGAAAGGCATAAATGCAATTTAAATAAAGCGCAAGGCCTTCCTTGTAATGTTCCGATATGGACAGGAGTAATATTGCAATTATTAAAACCCGGAGGGGGTTAGATGCAAATAATCCCATGCGTGCATGGAGAAGTCGACGGGGCATCGATGCAAATTTTCCCACCCCTCACGTGACCTGAGCACGTGAGGGATAGGCTCGGAAGGATGCTCAGCTCGATGATTGGCTCAGGAGGCTCAAATAGAGGCTCGGGCTACGTGGTTGGATCTGGAGCTTCGGGTACATGCTCAGACTACCCGAACCTCCAAGCCTTGGAGGCTTCAACGTGGCTGACTGTTGACTGTTGGATGGACATCGGAAGGGTGCCATCCAACGACACATGTGCCTTCTTGCTCCTCTGCCTTCGTCGCTTGGTGGTGGCGCCTTTGGAGCTTCGACGATACACGTGGAGCTCCTTTGTTCTCCACCGCGTCCTCTGAAGGTCCAAGAAGGATCGTGGCAACCTCACGAAGAAGATCGGGGCTCGAAGGAGACATCAGAGTGGTTGAATTCCCCAGTTGATGGTGCTCCGTCAGAGGTGGAGATGGAGATTGGAGTACAGCACGCAGCTCCGGCCATTGAACAATATGATACCTGCAAGGTTAATAAATAGCCGAAGCGTGCAATTTGTTGTTTGAGGATGAAATAAAGTGGGATGAGAGCCTTAAACGAATGGAGAAGGTGGAGGCTCAGTGGTCTTCTATGGTGAGGCGAAGAAGAAGGGGATGAAGTGGATGGAGGTTATGGAGGATCGAGAAGGTGATCGGAGGGCATGGCGAGGATGAGTAAAGTGCGGTGGAGCTGGTGCGATGGTGAATTGAGGGTGGGATTCTGTGCAAGCGCCTAATTAATTCAAAGAAACAAGGAGGAAAAGCATAGGGGACTCACCTGGAGATCGAGGCAGAGGAGAGTGGTCTTGGTTGAGCTCCAAGGGAGGCTCAAGTCTTTGCTGGACTCCAACAACCAGCTGGAGTTTCTCGTCGGTGGGTTTAGGATCGGATCATGGCCTACTGTAGCCAAGGGTCATCACGAGAACCACGACGATCGTCGCGTCATCAATCTGACCTCCCCCTATCACGGTGACACACTGAGATGCTGGGTCATGGCCCTCGTAAAGGTGGACAAGGCATAGCATGGGTGGAGGCGGCGTGTTTGAAGGGTGAAGGACTGAGATGCATGTGGTGCAAGACGTGGGTGTCAGTTGAGGTATGGAGAGAGAGAGAGGGGGTGTGGTTAGCCATCTGGCCCACGAGGTCGTCGGAGCTTAGGGATAGGTCCTGACGTGTTCAACAAGTGGTGGAAGTGGCCGTCGAGGTCGGGGAAAAAGGAAGGGGGCAATGGGCTTTCGTGGTGGACGTGGGAGGGAGAGAGGGCGACCAGAGATGGGAGACGAATGCGTAACCGTTGGATCTTGCGATCTAATTGTCTCAATCAGGCAACATCAAAGGGTTGTGGCCGAGGCACGTGGGGAAGTTGAATCTAATGATCCAACGATCAAGGAAGGGGCGGGAGCGGATCCTCCAGATGTTATCTGGAGGCCTGATCGAAGGGCTGAGGTTGAAGGGTGGATGTGCGGCTGAGATGGAGCGTACATGAATGGATCGGACGACCAGAAAAGGATGGCGCATGGCGCGATGGGAGCGGGCTGCGTGGCTCATCCAGATTATTCAAAAATTAAAAAATAAAAGAAAATTCGAAAAGAAATAGAAAGAGGACGAATTTGGAAAAACTCAAGACATAAAAGTTGTAGATCTCGATAAGATCTAAGTTTCATGTTGACCAAAAATAGATATAATTAAACATCAGATAACAGTGCAACAAATATTCATATTATGGGTAGATGTAGATAAAGTTTGGTATTGTGACCATTGCTTCGCTTGTACACCTTATATATGCAAAAAAAATAAAATTGTCTTGTAGCAATGAATATAAAAATGTTGTGTATACAACAAGAATATCATTCGTGGTATAACTATGTATCATTTGTTTATATATAACAACGAATATCGTTCATTGTAAATCATTATTTGTGCTTGAAATTTGTGAGGAATGATAGTATCCATCACCATATTTCTACCGACGCTTTATATAAACCAGTTAGTTGCCGAGATCTGAGTTTCAGCTGTATCTTTTTTAGTTATTAAAATGACAAAATTTTCGAATGCGATTTACACATGTAATAATAACAATAACAATAACATCATAAGTATGCTCCCGACGTTCTTGATGTTCACGATGAGCATAAACAGTGTACTAAACATGTTATATCATGATCAACAGTCATTTCTGTGGTTGACTATACCTTGTTTAAGAAAAATTAATTTGTTCAAGAGACATCTGAATCCGTCTTTCTCTAGGATGGCGACGAGAGAGGGGCAGAGATTATGGATTGAACGTTACAGGGGGAGAGGGAAAGCGAGATGCGACGAAGAAGGACGTCTGCATTACCCTTCTTCGTGGAGAAGCGTGGAGAAGAAAAGGAGGATGGCAAAGAAAATAGTCCTAGGAGAGAAGGGAGGGAGGATGGCAAAGCAAACGGCCCTAGGAGAGGAGTATAGCGACACCTAGGGCCCGTTTGGTTACCGAGGTACCCCGGTGTACCCCTCTACATTCATAGGTTGAAAATCCATCACAAATCAAGTGACATTACATCACATTCTTTATTCAAGTTCTCCCCTAACCCTCATAACCATACAAACAGGGACGAAGCCAGAAAGTTTTACCTGGGGGGGGGGGGGGGAATTACTGAGACTACACACATACATATACACATATACATACATATACATGTAGATACATTATATATAAAGTTTATCTATGTTATTATTTATCTTTTTAATTATTAACATTTATTTGCAAGGAATTCTTACAAAGATACACCTATAAACTTATGATTTCACATAAATATCCAAACAAACATTATATGGACTAAAAGGTCCTTATAAAATTCTTCAAATCACAAAAACATTATATGTTTGTCCATAACTAATCATTTATACCCTTATTTTGGTATATTTTGCATAGTGTAATTACTCTTTAAATTCTAGATTTTGTCAATTATTTTAATAATCCAACATTTTTAAAGGGTTTATTTATGTTCAAATGAAAGTTCATAAAAAGACATAAAGGTCGAAATGTGCACAACATGTAAATGCTAATACTTAATTATACATCTTTCATAAAGGGAATGATTCACTACAATGAAATGTGTATATGGATATTTTTTTAATCTATCAATATTTCATCCGTTGCTAAATATACAATTACGCGTACTATTTGTTACGAAATGATTTTTATGTAAAAAATAGAGATGAATGTCATATCAATTACTATATCATTAAGGAAGATCAATAAGCGTTATCATATTTTTTTAGAATCTCAACTAATCCTCCATATTAAAATCGTGACGGTTAAGCATTACTATATGTACCAATGGTATTGATATAACAACGAATATTACATTCTTTCCTAATTTCAAACATAAAAAAATCTCATTAAATATTATTCATCATTATATATTAAATAACATACGATATAATGATGAACTAAAAATCTCTACATATTTATTTGTTCTTGTAGTTATAATATGGAGATGCAAATGGATGGATACATATACGGATATAGGTATTATCGAATCTTTATCCCTTTATAGATGTAAAGCGGATATTGATCACATACGAGTAATGTTATAAAATATGGTAAAAAAGGTATAGAATTATGTTCTACATGGTTAAAAATAAATATATGACTATATTTATATACGAAAATGCATAAACGAATACGGATACGGATGTTTGCGGATATCAAAACGATGTCAATATCCGTATCTATTTTAAAATAAAACGGATACGGTGACGGATCGGATACAGATATATGCATAATTGTTCGCATCTTTAAATGTATAACTTGTAGTTCTTGTAAAACATAAATGAAGGTGAAAGAATTATATACAACTTATAGATGGAAGATGGGGGGCCATTTTATACAACATATTAGTATTTATATTTACCAATTGTATTTAAATCATATACTATTATTATTATGTAACATATAATAAGGATTTATTGGGAGACAGGGGGCCAAGCCCCCTCCCGCCCCCCCTTGTCTCCGTCACTGCATACAAACAACCACTATTCATGTAAGGATACCCCAACCCACCCCAACCCGGTAACCAAATAGATTCCTAGAGGATGGAGATCTCATCGATCTCTTTCCCTGTATTTTTTCGGTTTTTCTCGGAAAGGGGCACGCAAACTGAGCCATTCGCAAAGGCATCCCGGAGAACAAGCGGAAAAGAATACAGAGAAGAATATCCTTATCAATCAATCAATGATATGGAGGAGTGGGGGATCACATCGCACTCCTTGTCGAACCAACTAAACAAATGGCTCGTCCACGTGCGAATCCAACCAAGGTCACGAGCTTGGATATACCAACTAATACTATGCTTTTGACCAAAGCATGCGGATCGAAACGTCCCCATGTGGATATTCGTGGCTGACAAGGACAAGGGCAAAGATTTCCAACCCTCATCATCGAGAGTTATAGATTGGCCCACGATGTGGTGCAGACTTCGATATCAGATGCTGGGTTAGAGTTTTTTTGCATTTGATTTCAGGGATGACTGCGGAATCCGACGGCCGCAGAAGTTAATGAAGGACAGTATTTGGTTGAAATGGATCAAGTGAATTGAATCATTTAGATTTTGGATTAGGTCAGTGGTCAACCATATTCCATCTGTAGATATTGGGTTAGTTAATGAATCTAATGTCTTCCACCATTCCGTTAGAACAACTCAAACTATCGCTTTAGGTGATCCATGGTTTAGACCCATCCAATGGAACATATGTATATTTATATTATGTTTGATATTCTGAATATATATATGTATCTTTAATACGCTTATACTCTCATTCTAACATCCAAGCTTTCACCTGGTTAACCAGCAGACTTTGCGAGCCTCATTTCAATCAATGTATATATGGCATCACTCACATACGTTTAACCAGCTGATCCCAACCTGATTCGTGCACCATAGCATGTCTTCCTCAACGACAACTCAAGCCTAACCTCGAAGGCCCCACAACCATACTCCAACTCCGATCCGCTTTAGGTGTTTCAATGCTCACAATTACACTCTCAATCTCAACCCAACAGCTCGGTTTTCAAGTCTACAAGTTCCCGATCATCTTAAGCCATATCGATATTGTCTCATGCTGATGTTACTTGACCATCTACTCCATCAAACCTTTAGTTAAGATGATCATTCACCAGCATAAAATTGAGTTTCACTAACCCCGATCAACTCAAACGTGTCATCTAAACATCTCAATCCTATCTAATTCGATCAGGTGATGGGAGACACGTTGCTCTAAGGCCCTAAACCGAGCCAAATATATGAACGTGTTATCACGGAATAACACGACCACATTGTGGTTCCATCATCTAATAACTTGTCTAGTATTTTTTCCGTCCTTATCTCTCAAACCAATTAAATAAGAATTAATAAGAACGGAAGATAAAACTCACTTATTCAAATATAATTTTATTTTATTTTATCCATAAATACCGTTGTATTTGCCAATGCTTTATACTTTATATGAATACGTTTGATAAGGACGACTTTGACTTCAAACAATTATGTTCATTCGTAAAAGTTGGCAAAGTAGACAGAGATAAAAGTGCGATTGCCGCAAAAAGTTTTCTTCCGAGATAAATCTGCATGCAAAACCCACAATCTCAAATCATCCATAGCTAGTCCAAAACTCCCTCAATTTGTAATCAAATCCGCCTCTACATAACTCAATCAATCTTGTCACCTTGCTTTAAGTGTCTCGCAAAATGTAATTAAGTGGAGCGTGAACATTAATGAACTTCGATTTCATCATGATAATTTCCATATTTAATCTCCTTGCTTAAAATTATGTCAATAAAAACCAAAGAAAATGTCGTATATATCTGGGTCTTTAAATAAATTAAAAATACAAAAAAATCAAAATAAAAAATTACAATATTTTTATACCTTTAAAAATGCTCTCAAAAATATTTCTCCCTCTGTTTGACCTCTTCACAACATATACTATCCATGTTAAAATCATCTTTGTCCTTGAAATTCACAATAAATTCCAGGGTTTAAAAAATCAGATCAGATTGGGAACCGGCCTCGACTCGGTCGAATCGGACAGTTTTATGTAATTATATTTAAAAAAAAGAAAATAAAAAACGGCTGATCGGATCGGTTTGACTCGGGTGGTTGGATCGGGTTGACCCGGATTGACTCAGTTTTGATGGTTTAATATTTTCAAAAATAAATATTTAAATAATGAAATATGAGATTTTTTTCACTTGTGCCCTTCTTAACTTCTGTAATTTCAGTTATATCCCTATATTTTTGAAATATAGCTTGTGCCACTACTTTCTTAAAGTAATTTTACACAAGCAACTATAAATAAATTTTTACAATATTATATTCATATATATTGCTAGAAAATGTGACTATCTTTTGTAGAGTTTTACTCGAAATAGATAATCATGTTATTCTATTGAAAGATTTGATATTTTAAATGATTATTTCATTGATATATAAATACATATTTATATATACGTATCCAGTTTTATTGGTTCAAAAAATCGGTTCGATCGGTCGGATCATTAAATTAAGTCCGGTCTGATTTTTTTCTAGTCGATAGGAATGATGACGTCATGTTGACATCATTACCGGTCTGAACGGTTTGGATCGACGGTCCGACCCGGTTGGACCAAACCGAAGACTAATTGGTTCAATGTCCGTTCCGGTTTTTAAAACCTTGATAAATTACAAACTCATATTGTTAATTGTTCATTTAACAATGATTTTTTAAGAAGGTAGATAACAATGTCTACGAACCAAATAAAATGTTGCAAAGGATAATATTCACTGTTATTTCATTTCTATAGATCTATTGTACTGTAGTAGCTTAGGAGTCACGCAAGTAAAACAATAAGATGACATGATGATGTTTTGTACTGTGAAAAGAGGCTAAAGAGGTAGGCGACTAAACCCCATCAGAAATACCATATATTGCTCCCCTCCAATATCAACAAACATTGGAAAAGAAGGAAAATACCAGAGAGCAAATCAATCTCACTCCCTATGTGGGGGTGCATTTAGAGACATATGAGAATAAAGTAGTAGTGGCACAACAAGGCAAGGTGGGGAGAAGATTCCCATGTCCCAACCTTGGGAGGACAAGCCCTCAGGAGTGTGTTCCCCTCCATGGCAGAACCCACTCCATTGTTACCCACTCCATTGTTACCCCATTTGGAGGGAATCCCCAACCCCAACTCTCACCAAACAACTCACTTCTTCTCTCACCAATGCCATGTGACCCCATGAGAGATTGATATAGAGAGGGAGATGATGCTATTACTATAATTAAGAATGGGTATCTTCCACATATTGTGATTGATCAGTGTAGAAGATTATGGAGGAAGAAGAAGAAGGATATTGCAAATTGAGTTTGACAAGTGGTTTCCCGTATGCGCTATTGTAAGGATGTCTCCACTTTTAAGCATGCGTGTCACGATTATAATTGGATGCATATTGTACATGGATCTTGACCGGGTTATGAATATGGTGTATGAGTGATGTTCTGTACTAAGACTTGGATTAAGTTGTATGTTGTAGGAGAATGCGTTTAATTTCTTAAGTTTTCTGTACCTGACTACTCTACTCTCGTCTATTTCCCTCGATTTTGAAACTTTGATAGCCCGAGATGCTTCCAGATGAAGTTAGAGCAGGAGAGGAGGCTTGTTTCTTTTGCATAGCAGAGGATTTCACTCTGTAGAGTGATGATGAACGATACGAGCATTTCGTGGATAGCAAAAACTTCAACTTACTAGAAAAACAAGTAAATGTCACATGGGGATATCCTTGAGGTCATTTCAACCTTCAACTAAGATTTATTTGGAAGAAGTTGGAGATAATATATCATTGCATAAGAGTAAATCTTCATTTCTAGAAAAAAAAACGTCGAGGAATATAGATCCACACAATCAATTGCCGATAGACAATATCAAGAAGAAGAATATAATTAGATACCAAGGAATAACAAGAATTTAAGTACACTCTTTAGCATAAATTACATATGTATAGCTCCAAGCAAATACAATAAAATTGTGCTTATTCCATGAACCAAACATTGAGTTGATCTTAAGATTTTTGAGTGAGATAAAATGGGATTTTTGCATAATGATCTCTACTTATTTAAAGAAAAGATATTACATGATATTTTGCTTTGTTCGACAATATATATCACTTTTTTAACCATATACTATTTTGTCCACCTTCTTGAGAGCAACAAACTAATGCCTATGTATTCCACGTTTATTTCCCCAATCGAAAAAGACGTAAAGAAATGAGAATAAAGAAGTACACTTATTCCTTATTCCACCTCTTAATTCTACCTTTTTATTCTCCAAGTTTGTATTTATCCATTTAATCTTATTAACTCTTACACTTCAACCCTTGAGCAAGGAAGAAATACCTTTTTAGGGTTCATTGTGGAAAAGTTGAAAAAAAAAGACGAATAGGAAATGTGAAAAGCTCCTCCATGAAGATGCAGTCAAAATGATATTCCCCATCTTTGAAAGTCCCCTTTGTGGGGACATAGTTCAAATATAAAGTAGCTTTCTCTCTCTTTCCCTTGCATCTAAGGGCTTGTGGTAATAATGGAAAGGAGCACCAAAAGTTTCCATGGTGCCTAAAGTTGGAGTGTGATTCTATGGAGCTCAGAGTGATGGATTGTGTCCCTCTTAGAGATGGCCTTTGTGCCCTTAAATCCGGGAAAAGTCTAGGCTTTCTTTTCATCCCAATGACACCACTTCCAACACTTTTTTAATGTTAGTTTTTTCGTAAAAGGAAAAGATTAGAGATTAAAAAAGATGATTGAGACCATCCTTGTTGTTGAGCTTATGATTTACAAAATATATTATTCTTTTTTAAAAAGATTGAGCATGTATTGTTACTTTTTAAATTTTAGATATAACATTAAAATTGAGTACATAGTACAGGAACTTTTTTGTAATTTGCTCCTCACAGTAAGCAATTGAGATACACTACAAGAAAAATGAATTGTGGTCACGGAATATAGCTATGGAAACTTGTGTCTACGATAATTGCGTGACCACTAGTTTTTCGTAGCTACAATTCCGTGATCAAAGTCTTCAAATATATAAAGAGGATATTCATGCAAGAGATGTGGCTACGACAAGTTCTCTGGTTACTTGTAGTAGCTATGACATATTCGTGGTTAAAACTCTCGCAACGAGACTTGTAGCTACGGCTACTGGCCACGACGTGTTGTGGCCAGAGCCCAATTCTGTGGCTAATCCCATTACAAACGGATTAACTAACAATAGAAGAAAAATGAGTTGTGGCCACGGAATATGGCTACGGAAACTTGTAGCCACAATAATTCTGTGGCCACTAGTTTCTCGTAGGTACAATCCCTAGCCAAAGTCTCCATACAAGAGCTGTGGCTACGACAAGTTCTGTGGTCACTTGTTGTGGTCATGACATATTCGTGGTTAGAGAACTTTTACGACGAGACTTGTAGCTATGGCTACTAGCCACGATGTGTTGTGGCCAGCGCCCAATTCTATGGCTACAAACTCTATATCCGTGGGCATAGTTCTGTAATTATAACTTGTTTTCCTTCTAGTGTAATCATCTTTAAAGACTCCGTGATCAACCACTCATAAAACAATTGAATAGTGATTAAATGAAAAGGGATGTGAGAATAAGATGGTTTTACATATACTATAAATCATGTTAAGAAATGCTGTGTACTTAACCGGCAACATCAACATTTGATTGACACCAACATTCTCTCTCTCCCTCTCTAGAAATAGAGAGAGAGAGAGATGAATATATGAAACATAGAGAAGACGCCTACGAGCTAAACAATATATGAGTGTCGGATATAGGTTTGTCAGAGGCGGATGTTGCCACACATCTTGGACTTTAGTTTCATGGATTTATTATTGCTAAGATCCAGGACTTTGTTTGCATGACATGATAGAAGGAGAAATACGAAAATATCTCCCAAAGTTTGATCATTTAGAAATTTGATGATATTCCTATCAATTGAAGTGATCAAGATTGAGAAATATTTAGGTTTATTTACAGTTGCATGTAAGATGTTGATTTGTTTGATAGGATGAAGCTAACTTTAAAATGATTAAACTGACACAAACAATCATTGTTATATCCAACATAAACAGTCATTATTTAAATGGATTAATCCTTTGATCTTTTCAAAAAAAATATCCATCGTCACTAGCTATATAATAACATGAGGATGGGGGTATGCACCTTGGTGCATGTAATTTTACATGCACCGAGGCTTATATCTCCCATATTTTCTATTTTTTGAGAAAATATCACCGTGTATATTCATCTATATATCCCTCCAAGATGTCATTCGAATTTTGTCAGAAACAGAGACTCTTATGCCCTCCATCTATAACAGGTCGATTACAACAATTTTAAGACCGTTAAAATTACCTGTTCTAGATGGAGGGCATAGGAGTCTCTGTTTCTGACGAAATTCGAATGACATCTTGGAGGGATATATAGATGAATATACACGGTGGTGATATTTTCTCAAAAAATAAAAAAATATGGGAGATATAAGCTCCGGTGCAGGTAAAATTACATGCACGCATACTCCCTTTTCTCTAGTAACATATATGTTACTATGTAGATAGTTAGGGGTTAGGATATTTTCGAGAAGTGAACACAAGGTTTTTTTTATAAAAAAATGTCTATCAATTATGATATGATCATGTTCATTGTATAATAATAGTTGTGAGGATAAGTTCTATCATCTGTAGTTTTCATATAAATAATAGTCTTATTTGAACATATTTTGTTAATAATTATATATTTTTATTAATTTTACGTAAATTGATATCATATATGTCCCATGTTGTCAGGATTTTTTTAATGATATTTAAATCATTCTTTTAAATTAGACATATATTAATATCTTCATTTTTTTAAATCCATTACAACATAAACTATGCTTGTTCCAAATCCATATGAAATCGAAAATATAAAATAACTAATTCTATATTTTTATTATCAACAACCATAATTATTAATATGTCTATGACTAAAAATACGTCAATCGAGAATATCTGTGTATTTGACCACCTTACTTTATACTAAATAGGATCAATTATTAATCTATTAGACGTGACAACAAATTATTTTTTAGAGAAAAATTAGATTTTTTTGAGATCGAGAATTAAATATCGCATTTGCATAAGTGGTAGTGAGATTGGATTTCAAAACCGGTCTATTCCTAAAATTAGATTTCCAATAGATAGTTAGGATATGAAACATTATAAGTTGATCAATTTAAGAAATTATCTGATATAAGAAGGTAAAGGTGTGTTTATTGTGTCAAAATTTTATGTCAGACGATATATTATCTATTGGTAAAGATTATTGATTTTTTCATAAAGAAGCATAGGGGGGAATGCATGAGTTTTACCCTCAAAAATTTAAAAGGGACATTATACTTGAGAAAGATTGTGAATATTTTTGGCTTAAAAATCTACTAAGAAATAATTAGGTACATATAATATAATTTAAAATGTTAGGGGGGCATGTGCCCATCTTGCCACCCCCAACCCGTCCTTGTAAGTAGTTGTGAATTTCAATTAAAATGGTTATTTCTAAATATTCTTTGCTATACATTTAATAGCGGGTGATATAATTATGGATTTATATATATGTAAACACAATTTGTTCCTATAAACACAGTTTGTTGATGTGTTCAATATTGGGAAGTTTATCAAAAAAATTTTGAAATATTGTAGGGAGATAAGGTCTGGTATGATTCTAACTAATCACATTGTAACTCATATCATCTTTGTGATTAAACCACGTCCTCTATCAACTATGCTCGATGTTTTAAAAATTGAATCGGATATCAAATTAGTTAGGTATTAGTTTTAGATTTTCATGGCTAAACCAGCTTGACCTATAAGATTGACTTGATGGTAACATCAGCGATTCATAAAAAATAAAATAAATCTAACTTCTATAATGTTGTTTAGTTTGTATGGTTCAACCAGATTGAAACACATTCATACACCTGAATATGTATTATGCTACATCAAACTTCAAATATATTATGTTATGTGTGTATGTATATGTAATGTCCAAAATTAGTAGTTTTTTAAAAAAATGTTAAAATAATAATTGACGACAAGTACATGTAACTTATTATTTCTCGATGTAACGTTGGTAATTTCTTCCTGATGTGGAGGTATCATTTGTTGCTATTGAAAAGAGAAGGTAACATACACAGAACTTAGGAAGGGATGGGACTTGCATGAGGAAATATGGAAAGAGAGGAGTCAATGGAGTATCATAGTGCAGTCTAGATGGAACAAGAATATGAAATACCTTTATCATAGTTGGAAAATATTTAATAATTAAGAATATTTTTTTTTGTCAAAAAAGATGGTTGGTCCAACAGTTTGATTAAATTGATTGAACCGGATCAAACAGATCGAGTTTTTTCAAAGCAATTAAGAATCAATTAGTTGGACTATTTTTTTTCGATTCTTGAATTCACCTATTTAGCCGACTGGTTTAGTTGTTACGATCATGCATGTGTCATGTGTCCAATGGTTGTGATGTGATTGTTTGTAAGATCACAAGGGCCGTGATGTAATTTACAAAGTTTGTGGTTTAGTTATAAAGTCATAGAGATTATTGTGTAACTGAACAAGATTTTGGGGTCATGATATTAAAATACCTTCAAATTTAGTCTTTGGACCATGTCTCGGAGGAGAAGAGTATATTTACTTGGGATTTTATACTTCCTTTTGTGATTTTTAATTAACACTTGAGCTCTTTAACATTTTTTATGATTAAAATTATGGATTTTTATCTTATGCCCTTCTTAAATCCACATTTAATCCACATATTTAAATACATATATAATCCTTATCCTTGAATTACATAGATTATACATGTAAAAAAATGATTGGGTACAAAATTAATCCCCCTATTTAAACATATATACCATTTTACAGAAATTTCTAAAATAATACCTTTTTATAACATATAATTTGTTTATCTTATTGAATTACGATAATATCTTTTAGGGATTAGTTCCAAACAGAGATATCATTTTTATATCTGTTCAATATCCATAATGAGATGTCCCGAATCCATATTAGTTCAATTTAACAGTCAATAAAATATTGGATATTTACACTTATTATTCCTTAAATTGTGGTAATTTCACTTTGCCCCTTTTCCTTTTTTATTTACACTACGTCCCCTATCAACTACAATTTATTTTTATAGGGTGTGTGTGCATGTATACAAGTCATCTGACAACACTACACTACATCCCTGTGGAGAGTATACCTAATTATGTACACACTGGAATCCCATACACTCTCTCCATTACCAATCAATGTGACCACTGTGGGCTCCTCCGTCCACCTTTCCCCCCATATTTAGACCACCCCCTCCCCCCTTCATCCCTCACTACCATCCTCCTCCTCCCCTCAACAACTCCCCCTCTTGAAGCCGCAACGCCATGGCGGATGACGCCGCGTCCAAGAAGATATGCGGGGTTCCGGAGAGGGTCCAGCTCCACGTCGCCATGCTGGCCCTCCAATTCGGCTACGCCGGATTCCACGTCGTCTCGAGGGCTGCCCTCAACATGGGCATAAGCAAGGTCGTCTTCCCCGTCTACCGCAATATCGTCGCCCTCGTCCTCCTCGTCCCCTTCGCGTACTTCCTAGAAAAGTAAGCTTAATACAAACATTTCTCACAGTAGAACCCCCCGTGTCCAAATAAAACTAATTTGTGGTTTTTTCTCGCAAATTCAACAGGAAGGACCGGCCTTCTCTCAGCCTCTCTTTTGCCGTACAGTTCTTTCTACTAGCACTTTGTGGGTAAGTGTATAATACGGGTACTAAAATACCTAAATACTCGTATAATTTAGCGTATTTACCGAGATATTATATACGTGTATTCAAGGATAACGGCAAACCAAGGCTTCTACCTCCTTGGCCTCGACAATACCTCCCCAACTTTCGCTTCCGCCATACAGAACTCCGTTCCGGCCATCACCTTCCTCATGGCTGCCGCACTCCGGTACGTAGACCAAACTGATCAGTCTGACGCGAACGCGAATTCGAATTGTTATTAAAGTATTGTAAAAATAATAAATATATATTAAAAAAATTAATGAATAGAATAACATGAGCTCGGCTTGATTGTTATGGTGAGGTGATCTAGGATCGAGAAGGTGAGGCTGGACCGCAAGGACGGGATATCGAAGGTGCTCGGGACGCTCTTCTGCGTGGGCGGGGCGTCCGTGATCACGCTCTACAAGGGGCCGACGATATACAGCCCCTCGGCGCCGAGCCTCCAGAGGGACGAGCCCGTTACGCTGTGGCTCGACAGCCCCGACGGCAAGAGCTGGACCCTGGGCTGCATCTACTTGATCGGCCACTGCCTCTCCTGGTCCGGCTGGCTCGTGCTGCAGGCCCCCGTGCTCAAGAAGTACCCCGCCCGCCTCTCCGTCACCTCCTACACTTGCTTCTTCGGCGTCATCCAGTTCCTCATCATCGCCGCCTTCATCGAGAGAGACCTCAACGCATGGATGTTCCATTCTGGAGGCGAGGTCTTCACCATCTTCTACGCGGTAAGATGGTTATTTCGGTTGACTATAATCTACGTAGATGGTAAAGTCCCTATTTTTTTTCAGAGAGAGATCAATTAATAATACATACAGCACAAGGTGGTCAGAGGTGTTGATAATTATTTTCGACAAAAAAGTGCATGTTGCTCATATAATATGGTGCATGTTTTTGTTAAACTATGCCATTAGGTTTAGGGCATGTGGGGATCACAAGTGGGCATCATGGGATATTAGAAGATAACATTAAATAAAAGAAGGTGCCTTTTTCTCACCTTCTCGGCCCTTCTTAATCCCCCCTCGGCTTTGTTGTTGGATACTTCGACACCCTTTTTCCAGACCTCAGACTTTCTCGGAAAGAAAAAAAAGGTGCCATTCCGTCAATGCTATTCTCCGCTTGGGGAACAATGGCAGTGTTTGATGTACTTTTGTCATCATATTTTTGTTCTATTATAAGAATATGGAGACTCTAATTTAGGTGAACACTCAGAATCGAATTAATCTCTAATAGAGTCGAAGAGATATGGTTTTTGTGGGATTTGTTTTTGCTAACTATCCCATAATCTCATCTGCATCTATGGTTTCCCAGGGATTCGTCGCCTCCGGTATCGCCTTCGCCGTGCAGATCTGGTGCATCGACAGAGGTGGCCCTGTCTTCGTGGCGGTGTACCAGCCCGTCCAGACTCTCGTTGTCGCAATCATGGCCTCGCTCGCTCTCGGCGAGGAGTTCTACCTGGGAGGGTAAGTGTCCATGCATTGCTGTATATAGACAGCTTCCTTCAAATTCACTAAATCTTGACATCAATGTGCCAGTCAATTTAAATAATTATGCCTGAATTATTTAATATTTTTATAATATCGTATAATTTGTTTATACAATGTTTTTATAATAATCAATCAAACTTTTCACTTGATTGAATTTACCAGTGTGATTCATTTATACGAACAAACTTTATGGAATCTCCATCAAACTTGCAAGGAATCCAATCTAAGTGAATACAGAGCCAGACCGTTAATATGTAATGGTGGGTTGCTTAACCCATATTGGATGGGATGGCTGTTCATGATTTCTTTATTTCTTTATTTTCCGAAATAAATTGCAGGATAATAGGAGCAGCTCTGATCATAATAGGGCTCTACTTGGTGCTGTGGGGGAAGAGCCAAGAGAAGGCCTTGGCAAAGAAAGAAGCAGCAGCAATATCTGATCAAAGTATTAGGTCAACATCAAGTGCAGCAGCCTTCAAGGGCTCCTCCCTGACTCACCCTCTCCTCCCTCCCTCCACTCCTGACCACAGCGTCTGAGGACCAGGCGGAGGCGTTGGTTCATGCATGGACTTGGAGCTCCAAGATATATATAGTTTGTAGAGTGTGATCTCTCTCTCCCTCTCTCTCTCTCATATGATTTGATGATTATGGGATGGTGGTGGGTCGTGCATGGCTATGGCGATGGTGATGGTTTCTGTGTGCATGGTGCACTTGTTGGTATCATCTTGTCTATTAAGAAGGGTTTGGGGTTGTCGTCTACCATCTGTGCCCATCTCTGTTGGATTGTTGCGTGGGTCTCTCTTCTCCCTTGGGATTTATGGCACTTTGTGACCCCTATGATTAGTCGTGGGACCTGCACTTTATTTGCTCTATGCATCTCTATAATTTCATCTAAGTCGGATACTCGCAGCTATTTATCTCGATAGTCAAATACTTTAATCCGTTTTGAAATATATATTTTCCAAAAAGGCTGCAGATAAGATTGGATGAAATTTTATAGCTGTGGGGAGTAATATCTATAGATTCAATCTAACTATACGGTTGAATTTTTCGTAAGAATTTAGCAGAAAAAGGAACAAGCACTGCTGTGGATAGACCCAAAGCAAAGGACCTGCTCCAGAAGCATTATACATATCCAAATTAAGTGATAAACAAGAACGTAGGGTTACCTGTTTGGCACTTTTCACCTCGTAATATTCTAAATCAAGGAATGTTGAACACAAGCTATAGCTTATTCGCAATCAGGTTGATCTGACACGTTTATTATCTGAGTAGTTTGGTTCAATCGGGTTGGACCGTCGGTTCATACAGGTTGGACTGGTAATGATGTCAACATGACATCATTATTCCTATCGATTCGGAAAAAATCAGATCAGGCTTAATTTACAGGTCCGATCGGTTGAATCGGTTTCTTGAATCAAATAAAACCGGATACATATATGTAAATATTTTTTTTGAGCCAGAAAAGGGGGAAACACGCGTAGGTGTCCGCCCCATTAAATTAAAAAAGCATAAAAAGATAACAGCAGCCAGGACTCGAGGAGAGTCCTAGCGTGAAGGACTACATTCTCAACATAGAACCTCTTAGCACAGAAAATTACATCATTCCTAGCTAACCATAGCGCCCATAAACCCGCAATCGGCAACAATCTCTCCACCCTTGGACAATAACGAGAATTGAGGAGGGATTCCCAGAAAGACGACATGCCGGTATGATCAAGCCATGTCAAATTCAACGTCTGCTAGAAAACTCTTGCCTTCTCACACGCAAGAAACAAGTGCTCAATGGACTCAACCATCGATCTGCAAAGAATACAAACGTTGTCCTCTGTGTGAAATAAGCGAGCCCGCCTCTCCTTAGTGAAAAGCCTCCCATGCCTCAAGAGCCATAGGAATACAATAACGCGTGACGGAATTTTCAACTCCCAAAACATCCTACAAGCCTTAATGAGGTCCTCTTGGAGAGATATAGTTCCCCTGATCATCAGTGTGTAGCTCTTATTAACAGTGAAATCCCCTTCTTTCCACACCCAATGGTCCCTACCAGATGTGGGACCCTCAGTCCCAGATAGGAACTCCATCAAGAGTAAAGAATCATGCACACGTCATTGCCGTCTGTGAAAGAGGGTGTCCATATACCGTTATCCCAATAATCAGCCACTCGAGCATCTTTCTCCCTTGCCAAAGCAAATAAGCACGGGAACCAGGAAGCCAGAGTTCCATCTGCCACCCAATTATCAGTCCAAAAGAAGAAACTGCAGCCATCGCCCAAGCGCGGAAGGAAAAAATTTGGAAGATCAGGGAGAATCTCACGCATTCCCTTCCATAGTGATGAATACCCATTCATCACTCTTTATTCTTATATTTTAGCTACAAAAACCTATGCAAATGCATGTAGATATGTGTAAATAGGGAAAGTTAGCAAAAGCATGCATGTTTGTAAATATAAATAATTAGCATGTTTTTGTGCAAAAATAAAAGAATAAAGAAGAAAAAGAAAAAGAGGGAAATATTTAGAATAAATATTGAGCAACCTAACCCAAGGGAGGGCTCAGCATGAGCCTGACCGCATAAAAGCCACAAGTAGAGGGAGATAGGGGCTCATGTGTAAATATTTTTGTAATTAAATAAAATTATATTTTCCTCACACAAAAATATGATTGTACATATTCTGTATATACTTAGAAGCTATTAAAAACCAGATAAAAATGTAAAAATCAAAAAGACCAAAAATACCCTTACACCATGTACATAGACCACCTCTCTTTATTTATTTAACCTTGTAAATAAATAAAATTATTTTCAAAACCTTTTGTGAATATTCTATGCTATATATTGTAAATAAAATAAATAAAAAGAATTAAAACAAAAATCAAATAAAAATTACAAAATTAAAAACACAAAAAGATCTTGTATATATACCATGTATATAATTGTGCATAAATAATTATTTCCCCTATGTATATAAACAATAAAAATAAAATAAAAATAGCTTTTTATTCCTCATTTTATCCTATAAATAAATAAAATACAAAATGGGAATAAAAATGTATAAAAATAACTAATTAAAAATCAAAATTAAAAATACTATATTGTATATATATATCTATATAGACCTATATTGTATATACCTTATTTTAATTTCCAAAAATTAATTAAAAATCACAAAAAATAGAAAAAATTAAAACAAACATTTTTCATGTTTTAAGTTTTTGAAAATTCGGCCATTTAAGGCCTCAAAAAAATCAAATAAAATTCTAATAATTGGCGGGCTCTGATTGGTCCACGGGGGATTGTTGACCCCCGGTCAACACCTCCCCCAGGACCACCAGAGCCGCGGATCTTCTTCTGGACCCGACTTCTCGATCTTTTCCCCATCTGATCCGAATGCCAAACCCGCAAACCCCGGGCCCTAATCCATCTGCATGCACCCGAGATCCTCGCCCGGAGGTTTGCATAGGGATCCGCGCGCCGATCGTCGTACCCGACTCCATCCTTCCCGGACCCCTAGCACTATAAAGGTCGAGCTCCGCCGCACTTTCACGCCATCTCTGATCTTCCCCTCAGCGCCTGTGAGCTCCTCCTTCATCCCTGAGTGACAGCCGTGGACGGTGGAGTGGAAGCGAGGCCTGGGCAGCCGGAAATCATTGATCCGGTGGTATCCTCCGCCGTGCGCCGCTGCGAGCGCGCCTGAGCCTCGGGGAGCTCGACGACCCCTTGAGGCAACGACCGGGAGCCTCCTTGGCTCCAGCCCAGTCGAATGCGCCCATCAGGTACCTTCCTTAGCCATTAGAGTAGCGTAGCTTTAAGTTTTTAGATTTTCGGTAGATTAGCTCCGCCGCCTCCGCCAGCCGTCTCCGACCACCCATCTGATCATCCGACTACGCCATCACCTCCGCCACTCTTCTCTCCACCTGCTCCGCCCCTCCATTCCCCCTGGCTCGCCCCGGAGCAGGGTCTTGGCTCTCCTCCCTCCGCCGCTCGCCGGAGAGCTTCCATATCACCGCACCTTCCACCTTTCGCACGCTCTGACGGGTCGAGGCACTTTGCCCTCGACCCAGCTTTCTGTCTGTGCAGGTCTACAGGTCTATCGACCTCATCTGGAGGTCGAAGCTTCAGAGCACAGCTGCTCCAGTTCATCGACGTCGCCGGAGCTCTCCTGAGCTCCTCCCTTCCATCGGAGCATTGCATTGGGTGCGGAGCTTCACGAGGAAGCTTTCCCGCACCTCCGGAGTGGTCGACGAGGACTACAGCACACGCAGGAGGTCGGCGAAGCTCGCCGGCCGCCAGTTCTTCCACCATCCTCTCCTACCGTCAGATCAGCCGCGGCGCTCCAGATCAGATCTCGACCGTTCGTTCGGGGAGCTGCATAGAGCGTCAGATCAGCCGCAGCGTGATCTCAGCCGTTGATTCACCGAGGGTTCGGCCACCACGCACGAGGACCGTCCGATCTCCACGTGGAGGACCCGCCATCGTTCGATCAGGCGCAGCTTCTCAAGGTCAAAGGCGCCGCTCATCTCCACCGCCCGATCTTCCACGTGGCGCCTATCCAACCGTCGCCAAATAAAGGGGTAATTTGCTTAGGACCCCCTCTTAGTTTGTCGTTTTATTTCTAGTCCTGTAAATATTTTTGGAACTTTATTTACGTAGGGTAAATTGCATGATGGACCTTGTGCTTAGTTTTATTTGCATGTATGCCCCTGTGTGTATGTGACCACGTGCTTCGTCACGTGTTTAGTTGGGCTTTTTACATCTTTTGTCCTGTAGATCTGGGCTGTTATGAAATGAAGAATTAGTTTCTGTTAATTGCAGTTATACCCCTGTGAGCTTTGTATTCACGCATGTGCGAATTTTAGTGGTATATTTGCAGCCATACCCTTGGACTTTCTGGTACCAGTTACCAAAAGGTCCAAGGAGTAGGTTTTTATTACAGATAAGCCCCTGTGTGCCCCAGCCACGCGCCACGCGCGTGACTTGCTGGGTATTTTGCACCTTGGCCCCCAGATTCTCGGGTATTTGCACATTCGTCCCTGTGCACAGTGCCCACTTTGCATTTTTGAATAAGATATCAAACCACCTCCAAATCCAATGAGATTTTGACACATGGCTCCTGCCATGGTGTAGGAATTTCAGTGATTTTTGAGGACATTTTTGATTTCATTTATTATTTTTAAAAATTCAAAAACATCTATTTCAGCTACTGTTCATCTTTGAAAATCACAAAAAAATATAAAAACCTCACCAAAAATTCTGAAAAAATTAGATACTGTTGTTTGCTTGCTGTTTGATTTTCTAGCCAAGTTTGGCTATTTTCCATTGAGTAAAAAACCTAAAAATTGAAAAACCCTCAAAAACTCATAAAAATTATAATAAATAACATAAAAATCCAAAAACAATAATTTAGGTGCCCAAATTTTCCTTATTCTTTCTAGATTACAGGAAAATTACCTCCAGGGCTTTTTAAGATCCTTAAGTATTTTATTTTTGGGTCTTAAGCCTTGCTGGACAGTACCTTTTATTTTTAGCACTGTTTGATTTTTAGAAAATAATCTACCCATTAGAAAAATATCAAAAATTCACCAAAAACATTTAAAAACTTAAAAAACATAAAAACAATTTTTCAGGAATTTTTGCTTGATTTTTGGTGTGTTTAATAAATTGTTGAAGTTTGCTTGTTTTTGCCTTTCTCATTTTCTTCATATATTAAAAATTTCCAAAAAAATCTAAAAATCATTAAAAATCACTAAAAATATTTTCTCTGTATTTTATCTCATTTTGACTACTTCGTAGGCCTTTGGCCAACCCGTGCTCCTTGTGTTCGACCCTGGGAGCTATACCAGGTTAATATCATAGCTAGGACCGCTCTATTCTGTGCTTGATTGTTTTTATCTGATTTGAGTGGTTGATTTTTCTTGATATACCCGTCCGATTGATTGAGGTCACAACGACCATTCCTTTGCCTTTGCCTTAGTCACTCGGATTTTGGGTTATCAGAATGGCGCCGTTGCCGGGGAGCACGGCTTAGTAGTCTTTTAGATTTTTCCGCGGCTTTTTGATTCGCGGCTTTTTGTATAGATTTTTGTATATATATATTTTTCTGATATTTCTGAATAATTCTGGACTGACCACACTTCTCTTTGTTTCTTACGAGGGCCCGAGGAGCGAGGGCGGCATTCCTAGGAGCGCCGGTGCACCCGAGCGAGGCGGAGGCGGCTTCCTTCTTCACGAAGCCGCAGGAGAGAGCTAGAGAGAGAGTTGAGTGGGAGAGGATAATTTAGGATTTTATTTCATTATTATTGTAATAATACAGGTACACTCAGACTTTTGGACTTGAACACTCTCGGGTCTGTTTCGCCGAGCACCGGTGTGCTCGGGGGACCCTTTAGAACTTAGCGGTTTTTCGCGGTTTTTCGCGGCTTTTCATTTTCTACTTTTTACTGCCCTTCCGGTGTTTACGCGGCTTTTTGATCGAGCCCCTAGCCGTAGGATTTTCTGGTGATTGTGCCGTAATAGTAGGATCCCCACACCTAATTGCTGATCTGTTCCTATAGATCATTAATTGGACCTACTAAAAATAATTAATAAAAATAACCGACTCATTTGCCTTCGCAGCCTACGTGCCGCGAGCCTGCCCCACAAGCGCTACTCCTGAACTCGACCTGTCGAGAAGAGGAGGGGTAAGCCAAGACCGGACTCTTTGGCTTGGAGGTCGGTGATCGGTTAGACGGTTCTACGCTAGCACTACTGTTTAGGGCCTTGGTTTTTCCCGCTTGCATCATTTAGGTAGTTTATTTCCTGTCTTTACATTTATGCGCGGATCATATTGCATGTAGAGTGCTGGAGTCAGGTACGCCTTCCTTACTTTGCATGCATCATTGATTTCATCGTGCATCGGCTTTTTCGTCTTCTCCCCCCTGTTTTCGGCTTAAATAATCAGGAGAACCGAAAAATTCGTTAGGCGTTTGTTTGATATTTGAAAAATATCTAAAAACAAAAACAATAAAATCGGGACTGTTAATCATACTTGACCTAAAAGACACTTCACGAAAAATCTGTCTTGGGGAGAGTAACCCCCTCCTTTTCTGGTTTGGATGAGCGAGAGAGTGATCCGCACATTAGGATAGAGCCTCCGATCTTTTCTCGACTGATTACCGGCTTTCAGTACGGGATAGTCGGTTGAGAAAGATTTGGATACCTATTTACTTCACGTAATCGCTCTGATAGACTGGATTATCACCTAAAATAAAATTGACAAGATAATTGACCGATCCCTTCGGTCTTCAGCTCTGTGTGCGTAGGTGAATTGGGGGTTTGCTTGTTCATCTTGTTTGATTGCCAGATCCCTTCGATCTTGTTCCCCTTCATCACCCCTCCCTCACCTCCCTTCATTTCTCTTCCCTCTGATCCCTGGATGATGGATTCCCCTCACTTTGAGCCGACTCTTACGGCTTCTTCTCCATCCTCTGACCATCATTCCAGTCCACCTTCTAGGGAGGATGGATCTCCGACCAACCTCCCGCTCCCTCCCTCCCTTTCATCTCATCACTCTGGGCATGCTGTGCTAGACGTCCGAGGATACCAGCTAGAGCAGATACGAGACCCGGACGATGCTTTTGCTGAGTTGAGAGCGCACTCCGTTGGTGACCCGAGAGAGCAGTGGAGATCAGCAGATAGATCCCATTCCAGAGGGATGGAGGAGCAGATAGCACATGGAGCTCAGTCAGCTTCTACATTAGGACCATTCGTCTTGGATTTGGATTACATTCAGCGACTGCCGACATTTTCAGGAGAGGCGCACGAGGAGCCTTATCTACACCTGTCCGCTTTCGAGGAATGTTGTAGAGCACAGAGATATTCAGACGTCACTGCAGAGGAGCTGATGAGCAGGACCTTCCCCTTTACGCTTCATGACAGAGCCATGAGATGGCATCGCCGATTGGGGAGGACATTCGAGACGTGGGGAGAGCTATGCCGAGAGTTTCTACAGAGATACTTTCCCTCACGTAGAGCAGATTTCATGCGGTCTTTGATCATGGACTTTTCAGTTGACCCCCAGGAGCCATTGCACGAGGCATGGTTGAGGTTTCTTGACCTCTTGAGGAGATTTCCAGACCATGGACTTCCACTGACAGATTTGATTGAGATCTCCATGCGGGGGATGACCGCAGAGCAAATAGCACTGGTGATTACCACATGTGGCGGTTCACACCGCAGTTCCGACATTCACTTCCTGGATACCATCTTGAGGCTACTTTCACAGAGTTCTTCTACACGAGATGCCTTGGTCGGGACAACACATGTGGATGATGCTATACCAGTGCGGTGTGTCACTTCACATGATGAGTCAGCTTCTACACACCAGCCCGAGGATTTGGATGAAGCCGTGCCATTGACAGAGGAGATGACCGCGATAGCAGAGGTTCGGACCCAGAGTCTATTCGAGTTCCCGTTGCTTTTTCAGCTGGAGTTCGAGTCAGTCCCAGAGTTCTCAGTTGACGAGTCTTGGATATCAGATCTTCTGATACTCCAGGAGCCGGAGGGGCCCCAGCTTTTGCAGCCGTTGATTCAGACACTTCAGATTCCAGTCCCGGAGGAGTCAGTTTCCTTCTTGCAGAGACACTTCTTGGATGCAGACAGTCACCAGGACTCAGCCCAGCAGCCACAGCTCGAGGAGGGACAGCACTTTGAGAGTACAGACATAGAGAGTCCCGTCTTCGAGCCTTTGGTCCTCCACTTTGTTGAGATAGACACACTTCCTGAGGACCAGCTGACAGCCAGCATGGCCGCAGAGCGAGGATCAATCACAGACACTTTACCAGCTTCCGCGATGTTGACTAGTACCTTCTCCTGCTTCCAGATTGCCGAGACTTACACTTCCGATGATGATACAGCCTGGTGCACTGAGTGGATACTTGATAGCAGCGCAGATGACTATCTAGATCCTGATCCTCTTCTTGTCACTTCTGATCTTGCATTTCTCCCCGAGGGTTACCTGTGGGAGGATGCCGCACTTGATGAGTACTCGGTTTCACCTGCTGAGTGTGTTTCCGATCTGGCGGAACACGAAACCGAGTCTTTAGATCATTCTGATTCTGATTTTCCTCACCTCGACGACCCTCGCGAGGATGAGCCCATCCTGGAGATATTCGATGATCTGCCTGATCTCTTTTCATTCTATTCATCGGATATCAGTCTGCTTAGAGAGTCTCCTGATCTTGATTGTCCATACCTGCTTGAGACATTGATTAACGTGGAGGATGCTATTACTGATCCATCTTTCTCCACGTTCGATTTCTTCGGCTCTACACTTTCACTCCAATCTGATCCAGAGCTGACGATTTCTTTTGTGCTACCGGATCCCGATCATTTATTTCCATATCTCTGGCCGGTAGCAGACACCCGCCTGATTGCATACCTGGGTGTCTCACTTTACACTGTTAAGTTCGTCGTTGTTCTCACACTGAGACTGCGACGACAGTACGGCATTCGACTTACCGATGCCGTCCTGAACTTTGATACTGCATTGTCCTAGCCTTTGCGCCCAGCTAGGGGCGTAAAATCTAGCGCTTGTTGAGAGGCACCTCAACATTGTACTCTTGTGTGTATACGTGTTTCGTCTTATTCGATCATTCTTTCTTCCGTTCTTGTTTTCACCCCAGATCTCGCATAGGATTATCTTTGCTATACTTAGGATACTGCTCATCCTAAGTATAGGGGGGTGGAAACACCGGGTTGTTCATTCGTCTGTTTCATCACTTCTGTTTTGTTGCCTATACTTAAGGTTCTCCACCTTAAGTATAGGGGGAGTGATGTCCTCCTTCTTGTATATATTCTTGATATTCTCCGTCTGTTTGATTGAGGTCGCAACGACCCTTTTCAGACCTTTACCTCTGTCGATCAGGCGGGTTATCAGAATGGCGCCGTTGCCGGGATATTCGTGATATTCGTGATATTCTTCGTGTCTTTCTGCCCCTGTTTTGCTGCCTATACTTAGGGATATTTTACCCTAAGTATAGGGGGGACAGATTCTGTATCTTCTTCACTCGGCTTTCCCTGCATGTACAGCTTGCTATACTTAGGATTAGTTAATCCTAAGTATAGGGGGAAACCACCGAGTTCCTCTCATTCTATTCATTTATTCGTTCTTGTACATAGCCATTCCTTTTCACTTCCCTTTTACTAAGCACGAGTTATGTCTTCTTCATCGCTCTTGATCACTCTGAGGACATCGTTCGAGCTAAGTATAGGGGGGGTGTGTATATATTTCATATATACTTTAGCCATAACTCGTACTTTGTGTGAGTGTGTTAATAAATAAAATGGCTAAAAATCACAAAAATTTAAAAATTTTCATGTACATAAACCTCTTTTAGCTTGCACATACGTAGCTAATGTACAAAGTATTTTTGTAAAAAGGATTTCAAAAATCTTTTGTGTAAAGCTTGTGTAAATATTCTGTATCAAAATTATGTATATAGTACAAAATTTTTCCAAAATGTTTTGAAAATCAAAAGTTTGCAAAAATCTTGTGTAAATGTTTGTAAATATCTTTTTGCAAAACTTGCACCTCATGCATCATCATCATCCATGATTTCAAAACATTTTTCAAAAATTTTGCATGATTGTAAAATATTTGTAAATAGCATCTTGTGTACATATATATATATAGTTTTTCCTGGATGAGAGTTGACATTTAAACTAAGCCTGGAATTAAATTGAGAAATGGAGCTTGAATAAGATCTTAATCCACTTAACTTTAAGAGGAACCTTATAGGACTTAGGGTTAAGGCTTTTCAGGTCCATAAGGACTTAATTCTTTGAGTCCACTAGGCTATGAGCATATGTCATCTTGATGAGCTTAAGTAGAGCACTTAACAACACACGCATGACTCTTAGAGACAATGGCTTGACTTGCACCTGCACTTACACATGGCTCTCCACGGATGAGGTAGTGAGGAGGCAGTTTCCTTTGGCTTGGGGTAGCATATGAGGGTAGTACTTCTAGGCGGAACCTCTCTTCTTCTTCTAGTGAAGGAAGTGCACCTCAACTTGGTCTGGTGGTGATGAAGACTAAAGACAGAAGCCGTGGGTTGCAATAAAGCTTTAAAAGAGGGATAGTCTACTGGCTCAAGGGGAAATTTCTTGTATATATGCTGCACCAGGTTGTACAGAAGTCTTTGAAAAAAAAAATGCAAAAAATGCAAAAAGAACTCAAAAAAAGTGGTGGGTCGGATTGAAAATTTAATAACCCCAACGGAGTGTACATAGTCAAATAAAGCAAAGCTTATGGTATCCATGTTACATCTCATGAAGCTTGCAGCGGGAGACCTAGCTACACTGGCTAGGCTTCCAAAACTCTATACTTCTACCCCCTCTTCTTGAGCCGGTTGCACTTGAACTTAGAAGGGAATACCCCGCTTCTCGAGGAAAGAGTTGCTAGACCGAGGCATTAGAGTTACCAGGTTGAGGGAGGTTGTTTCTTTGTTGCTTCTGAGGTGGGGAGCCACATATCACTTACATTGCTTGGAAAGATTCATGGTCATTAGAGTTTGTGTATGTAGACTTGTTCTGATCTGGTTTATTGAGGAGTCTTGCCCATAGATTGGTGGAACTTGGAGGCTGTTGAGTTTTAAGCTTAAGTCTAAATAAGGTTCCGACACATTAATAATCCAAAGATCTGATCGAGCTCCATATTTCAATTTAATGAAGGAAAGTTTAATAACTCAACCTTAATCCATGTACATCCTCTTTTTCTTTTTCTTTTTCTTTCTTTTTCACTTCTTTTTCAAATAAGTGTTTGCTAAGGGACTAGCAAAGTATAGTATAGGGGGGTGATGAATACCCATTCATCACTCTTTATTCTTATATTTTAGCTACAAAAACCTATGCAAATGCATGTAGATATGTGTAAATAGGGAAAGTTAGCAAAAGCATGCATGTTTGTAAATATAAATAATTAGCATGTTTTTGTGCAAAAATAAAAGAATAAAGAAGAAAAAGAAAAAGAGGGAAATATTTAGAATAAATATTGAGCAACCTAACCCAAGGGAGGGCTCAGCATGAGCCTGACCGCATAAAAGCCACAAGTAGAGGGAGATAGGGGCTCATGTGTAAATATTTTTGTAATTAAATAAAATTATATTTTCCTCACACAAAAATATGATTGTACATATTCTGTATATACTTAGAAGCTATTAAAAACCAGATAAAAATGTAAAAATCAAAAAGACCAAAAATACCCTTACACCATGTACATAGACCACCTCTCTTTATTTATTTAACCTTGTAAATAAATAAAATTATTTTCAAAACCTTTTGTGAATATTCTATGCTATATATTGTAAATAAAATAAATAAAAAGAATTAAAACAAAAATCAAATAAAAATTACAAAATTAAAAACACAAAAAGATCTTGTATATATACCATGTATATAATTGTGCATAAATAATTATTTCCCCTATGTATATAAACAATAAAAATAAAATAAAAATAGCTTTTTATTCCTCATTTTATCCTATAAATAAATAAAATACAAAATGGGAATAAAAATGTATAAAAATAACTAATTAAAAATCAAAATTAAAAATACTATATTGTATATATATATCTATATAGACCTATATTGTATATACCTTATTTTAATTTCCAAAAATTAATTAAAAATCACAAAAAAATAGAAAAAATTAAAACAAACATTTTTCATGTTTTAAGTTTTTGAAAATTCGGCCATTTAAGGCCTCAAAAAAAATCAAATAAAATTCTAATAATTGGCGGGCTCTGATTGGTCCACGGGGGATTGTTGACCCCCGGTCAACACCTCCCCCAGGACCACCAGAGCCGCGGATCTTCTTCTGGACCCGACTTCTCGATCTTTTCCCCATCTGATCCGAATGCCAAACCCGCAAACCCCGGGCCCTAATCCATCTGCATGCACCCGAGATCCTCGCCCGGAGGTTTGCATAGGGATCCGCGCGCCGATCGTCGTACCCGACTCCATCCTTCCCGGACCCCTAGCACTATAAAGGTCGAGCTCCGCCGCACTTTCACGCCATCTCTGATCTTCCCCTCAGCGCCTGTGAGCTCCTCCTTCATCCCTGAGTGACAGCCGTGGACGGTGGAGTGGAAGCGAGGCCTGGGCAGCCGGAAATCATTGATCCGGTGGTATCCTCCGCCGTGCGCCGCCGCGAGCGCGCCTGAGCCTCGGGGAGCTCGACGACCCCTTGAGGCAATGACCGGGAGCCTCCTTGGCTCCAGCCCAGTCGAATGCGCCCATCAGGTACCTTCCTTAGCCATTAGAGTAGCGTAGCTTTAAGTTTTTAGATTTTCGGTAGATTAGCTCCGCCGCCTCCGCCAGCCGTCTCCGACCACCCATCTGATCATCCGACTACGCCATCACCTCCGCCACTCTTCTCTCCACCTGCTCCGCCCCTCCATTCCCCCTGGCTCGCCCCGGAGCAGGGTCTTGGCTCTCCTCCCTCCGCCGCTCGCCGGAGAGCTTCCATATCACCGCACCTTCCACCTTTCGCACGCTCTGACGGGTCGAGGCACTTTGCCCTCGACCCAGCTTTCTGTCTGTGCAGGTCTACAGGTCTATCGACCTCATCTGGAGGTCGAAGCTTCAGAGCACAGCTGCTCCAGTTCATCGACGTCGCCGGAGCTCTCCTGAGCTCCTCCCTTCCATCGGAGCATTGCATTGGGTGCGGAGCTTCACGAGGAAGCTTTCCCGCACCTCCGGAGTGGTCGACGAGGACTACAGCACACGCAGGAGGTCGGCGAAGCTCGCCGGCCGCCAGTTCTTCCACCATCCTCTCCTACCGTCAGATCAGCCGCGGCGCTCCAGATCAGATCTCGACCGTTCGTTCGGGGAGCTGCATAGAGCGTCAGATCAGCCGCAGCGTGATCTCAGCCGTTGATTCACCGAGGGTTCGGCCACCACGCACGAGGACCATCCGATCTCCACGTGGAGGACCCGCCATCGTTCGATCAGGCGCAGCTTCTCAAGGTCAAAGGCGCCGCTCATCTCCACCGCCCGATCTTCCACGTGGCGCCTATCCAACCGTCGCCAAATAAAGGGGTAATTTGCTTAGGACCCCCTCTTAGTTTGTCGTTTTATTTCTAGTCCTGTAAATATTTTTGGAACTTTATTTACGTAGGGTAAATTGCATGATGGACCTTGTGCTTAGTTTTATTTGCATGTATGCCCCTGTGTGTATGTGACCACGTGCTTCGTCACATGTTTAGTTGGGCTTTTTACATCTTTTGTCCTGTAGATCTGGGCTGTTATGAAATGAAGAATTAGTTTCTGTTAATTGCAGTTATACCCCTGTGAGCTTTGTATTCACGCATGTGCGAATTTTAGTGGTATATTTGCAGCCATACCCTTGGACTTTCTGGTACCAGTTACCAAAAGGTCCAAGGAGTAGGTTTTTATTACAGATAAGCCCCTGTGTGCCCCAGCCACGCGCCACGCGCGTGACTTGCTGGGTATTTTGCACCTTGGCCCCCAGATTCTCGGGTATTTGCACATTCGTCCCTATGCGCAGTGCCCACTTTGCATTTTTGAATAAGATATCAAACCACCTCCAAATCCAATGAGATTTTGACACATGGCTCCTGCCATGGTGTAGGAATTTCAGTGATTTTTGAGGACATTTTTGATTTCATTTATTATTTTTAAAAATTCAAAAACATCTATTTCAGCTACTGTTCATCTTTGAAAATCACAAAAAAATATAAAAACCTCACCAAAAATTCTGAAAAAATTAGATACTGTTGTTTGATTGCTGCTTGATTTGCTAGCCAAGTTTGGCTATTTTCCATTGAGTAAAAAACCTAAAAATTGAAAAACCCTCAAAAACTCATAAAAATTATAATAAATAACATAAAAATCCAAAAACAATAATTTAGGTGCCCAAATTTTCCTTATTCTTTCTAGATTACAGGAAAATTACCTCCAGGGCTTTTTAAGATCCTTAAGTATTTTATTTTTGGGTCTTAAGCCTTGCTGGACAGTACCTTTTATTTTTAGCACTGTTTGATTTTTAGAAAATAATCTACCCATTAGAAAAATATCAAAAATTCACCAAAAACATTTAAAAACTTAAAAAACATAAAAACAATTTTTCAGGAATTTTTGCTTGATTTTTGGTGTGTTTAATAAATTGTTGAAGTTTGCTTGTTTTTGCCTTTCTCATTTTCTTCATATATTAAAAATTTCCAAAAAAATCTAAAAATCATTAAAAATCACTAAAAATATTTTCTCTGTATTTTATCTCATTTTGACTACTTCGTAGGCCTTTGGCCAACCCGTGCTCCTTGTGTTCGACCCTGGGAGCTATACCAGGTTAATATCATAGCTAGGACCGCTCTATTCTGTGCTTGATTGTTTTTATCTGATTTGAGTGGTTGATTTTTCTTGATATACCCGTCCGATTGATTGAGGTCACAATGACCATTCCTTTGCCTTTGCCTTAGTCACTCGGATTTTGGGTTATCACATAGCGATGACTCAAATCGCACTCTACCCAAGCTACTAACAGAGTGCGCATTGACCTCGTAGATATGACGTACGAGCCTACAACATATGTCCTCATTGTTTCCCCAAATTCTTGTAGCCCATTTCAACAAAAGTGCACGGTTCATCAGCCCCAAACGTGGCACACCGAGACCCCCATCCTCCTTGGGTAATGTAACCATCTCCCAATCCGCAAGATGTAAGGCATGGCCAACCCCATCAGCCTTGCCCCAAAAAAACCTCCTCATAATCTTTTCGATCCGGCTGCGAACCCCCACTAGGAGAACTCTTGTTGACATAAAGAAGACAGGAATTGCTGCAAGGACTGTCTTCACCAAAACCATACGGCCACCACGTGAAAGAAGAGAGCCCTTCCAACCTACCAGCTTCCTTTCCAGCCTCTCCACCACTGGGAGCCAGTCCGCAAGGAGGAGACGACCATGTCCCAACGGAAGCCCCAAGTATCTAATTGATCTCGGACTGCAAGAGCATCCCAACTCCAAACTACAAGCATCCACCTCCTCCTCCAACATGCCAAATGGGATCAAACTTGACTTTTCTCTATTGAGATTCAGACCAGAGAGCTCCCCAAAGATCTCTAGAACCATCGACATTCCCCTCGCCTCAGTTTCCCTCCTTCGATAAAAAATATAGTATCATCTGCATATTGTAGTACTGGAATGGAGATGTTCCCACGAGAATACCCAGTAGTGAAACCATGTTCCACTACCCTATTCACCATACGAGGCAGAAAATCCACCACCAACACGAAGAGCAGCGGAGCCAAAGGGCATCCCTGATGGACCCCCCGCTGCGGTTGGAAGAAGCCTCCCTCTGGATGACCGTTCACTAAAACTGAATAAGACGCGGTGGTCACGCATCTTTTCATCCATGAAATCCACAGGTCCGGAAATCCCCTCTTGGCCAAGACAGACCACAAGAAACGCCAATCCAAACTGTCATATGCCTTGGAGAAATCCACCTTCCACAGCGCCCCTCTCGCATGCTGACGTTGCCAATCTGCAATTATCTCAGAGGCCATCACCAAGCTGTCACCAATTTGTCTTCCTGGAATGAATGCAGACTGCACGGGAGAAACCAAGTCATCAAGAACCATGCTGAGTCTCTCTGCCAGAACCTTAGCAATAATCAGATAGATAGCATTAGAAATGGCGATGGGGCGGTAATCCTCAATACGTTCTGAAGCCTCCTTCTTTTGAAGAAGAAAAATAAGAGCTTTGTTGATTCTGTTGAAACCTGCATTGCACCTGCTAAACTCCTCCAAGACTGCAAACACATCATCACCCACCACCTCCCAGAACTCGCTGAAGAAAAATACGGGAAAACCATCCAGTCCAAGTGCCCCTTCCCCATTTAAAGCGGAAACAGCCTACTTTACCTCTTCCTTTGAGAAAGGTCTGACAAGGTGCTCACTTTGCTCAACCGAGAGCCTATGGGCTCCTGCTCCCGACCACCGCCACGACCTTGATGTCACCCTTCTCGAGACACTGCGAAAGTAATTCACCAACGCTATTCCAATCTCCTTCTCCCCTTCCACTCTCGAGTCCCCCACCACCACAGCTCGGATCATGTTTCTCCTTCTCCTCCCGCTAGCCATCACGTGAAAAAATTTGGGTTTTTATCAGTTGTGCCCCTCCGAGATATCGCAATATCAGTTATGCCCCTATCTTTTTGGTAATATCAGTTGCGCCCCCGACTTCTTGCCAATATTTCATTTGTGCCCCTCAGAGGGGCATAACTGATAAAAGATTATTATCAGTTATGCCCCTCTGAGGGGCACAAGTGAAATATTGGCAAGAAGTCGGGGGTACAACTGATATTACCAAAAAGATAGGGGCATAACTGATATTGCGATATCTCGGAGGGGCACAACTGATAAAATCCCAAAAAATTTTGTATTCGCATCACCTTCTCTACACCTCTGCCTTGATCTTTGTTTCCACTCCACTGCCCTCTTCTTGTCTTCCAAAACCACTGCTCCCATGTAATCCTTTCTCTCTTTCAGTTCTTCCTCCTGTAAGTTACGAGAGTCCTCTACCTTATCCAGCCTAGCAATCCCCTCCTCTACCAAAGCTCTGGTTGCCCTCCTATTCTCCCTCACTTCTTTCTTGAACTCGCTCAACCTCTTCTGCAAGCTCACCAATTTCTGCGACAGACGGGAAGCTGCCAAGCCCTCACCCTCTATCGATCGCCAGTGATTAGACACCAATTCTCGGAATCCATCTTCAAGTAGCCAAGCCCTTTCATACCTAAAGAAAGTGCGTGGGACATCTCCCACACCAGCATCCCAAACGAGAGGCGAGTGATCGGATCTGGATCTTGGCCTCGAGGACACACCACACAGAGGAAACAACTGCAATAGCTCAGGCAAAACCAAGAAGCGATCAATCCTTGATCGAGACCTAGAATTTCTCCAAGTATACTTGATGTCAACCGCGTCCATAACCTCCAATTGTCGGTCTCCAACCAACTCCACAAAAGCTTCCGAACCCAGGTCCTGACCACCCCTTAGACTAGGTCTATCAGAAGAGAATAACGTGACATTGAAATCTTCGGCCACGATCCAGGCAATATCAGGGAAAGCATCTCTAGCATCACGCAGCTCTGCCCAGAGGCTCCCACGAAGCGATTGGTCATTCGGACCATAGATACAAGATAGCACTATTCTGGAGCCCGAGCGCTTGTCGAGAAGTTCGACCGTAAGCACGAAAATGCCTCTCATCACGGACATGGATTCGAACAAGTCCCCGTCCCAACCAATAGCAACACCACCAGTACTGCCCTCAACATTAAGCACTGAGAAATTGTTAACTCGCTTCAATCTGAGAGACTTCCACAGCAATTCAGTGCAATCATTGAGCTTCGTCTCCTGCAGAAAAATGACATCCACCAACCATTCATTAAGTAAAGATCCCACAGCCCCTCTTTTCTCAGGGTTCCCTAACCCTCGCACATTCCAGGTTGCCATCTTCATTCGCAAACTTCTGTCCTTCCGATGACTGGGATTGATAAGGAAGGGATGCTCTTTTTTTAGGCTAGAGAACATTCCTATCGTACAAGACTTTCCTGAAGTATTTCCGAATGAACTACTGGGGCTTCCACCGGATAGAGAGATCGAGTTTAACATCGATCTAATCCCTGGGACAACTCCGATAGCACTAGCAGCCTATCGGATGGCTCCGTCTGAGCTCAAGGAACTGAAGATTCAGTTGCAAGAATTAACGGACAAGGGTTTCATACAGTCTAGTATATCACCCTGGGGAGCTCCTGTTCTTTTCGTCAAGAAGACAGATGGTTCCTTTCGGCTTTGTATTGATTATAGAAGGCTGAATCAAGTGACTGTACGTAATAATTATCCTCTTCCTCGGATAGATGATTTATTTGATCAACTACAAGGGGCTTTTGTGTTCTCTAAGATAGACTTGAGATCGGGCTATCATCAACTGAAAATCAAAGCCGAAGATGTCCCTAAAACAGCCTTCCGAACCCGTTATGGGCATTATGAGTTTCTGGTGATGCCTTTTGGATTAACAAATGCCCCTGCTGCGTTTATGGATCTAATGAATCGCGTATTTCGTCCTTTCTTGGACAAATTCGTAATTGTATTTATTGATGATATTTTGGTCTACTCACGGTCAGAGGAAGAGCATAAGGAACATCTGAAGATTGTATTGCAAACTTTGAAAGAACACCAATTGTTTGCAAAGCTAGATAAATGTGAATTTTGGCTGAAAAAGGTGGCATTTCTAGGTCATATAATTTCAGGAGAAGGTATATCGGTAGATCCAAGCAAGATAGAAGCTATCTTAAATTGGAGACAACCAACAAGTGTATCAGAAATTCGAAGTTTCCTTGGTCTCGCTGGATATTATAGAAAATTTGTTGAAAACTTTTCAAGGATTGCGGCACCACTAACAAAACTAACTAGAAAGGAGGTGAAATTTGTATGGGATAATGAATGTGAGAAAAGTTTTCAGGAACTTAAGAATCGTCTCACATCAGCACCTATTCTTAGCCTACCATCATGAAATGGTGGATTTATAGTTTATAGTGATGCATCACGTCAAGGGTTGGGATGCGTACTCATGCAAAATGGAAAGGTGATTGCCTATGCATCTAGACAATTGAAACAACATGAGCTTAACTATCCTACACATGATCTAGAATTGGCAGCGGTAATTTTTGCTTTGAAAATTTGGAGGCATTATCTGTATGGTGAGACTTGTCAAATATTCACCGACCATAAGAGCCTAAAATATATTTTTTCCCAGAAGGAACTGAATCTTAGGCAAAGAAGATGGCTAGAGCTGATTAAAGATTATGATTGTACCATTGAATATCATCCTGGAAAGGCAAATGTTGTCGCTGATGCTCTTAGCAGAAAGTCTAATGGCCAATTATTATATATCAAAGGTGAACGCCTTCCTTTATTGTTACAAATGAGAGGATTACATACTAGTTTGAGCATGGATGAATATGGAAATCTATTAGCCTGATTGCAGGTCAGGCCCATATTGTATGATAAAATCCGAGATGCTCAATTACATGACCTAGAAATCAAAAAGATACTTGAAAAAGTGGAAAAGGGAGAATTGACAGACTATACAATCAATGAACAGGGAGTACTATTTTTTAGACAAAGATTATGTGTCCCAAAATCACCAGAAATCAGAGCTGAAATTCTTGAAGAAGCACATAACTCCATGTATGCGATGCACCCAGGAAGTACGAAGATGTATAGAACATTGAAGACATCTTATTGGTGGTCAGGAATGAAGCGAGAAATTGCTGAATATGTTTCCAGATGTTTGATCTGTCAGCAGACAAAGCCTGAGCATTTACGAATGGCGGGTACATTACAACCACTTCCTATACCAGAATGGAAATGGGAACATATAACTATGGACTTTGTTACCGGATTACCCAGGACTCGTCGAAACCATGATGCAATCTGGGTAATTGTTGATAGATTGACTAAATCCTCTCATTTTATAGTGGTCAATATGACTTATACATTAGATCGTCTGGGAAAGATTTTTGTGGATGAAATAATAAGGCTACATGGAGCACCAGTATCTATTGTATCTGATAGAGATCCTCGTTTTACTTCTAAATTTTGGCCAAGCCTGCATAAGGCGATGGGTACAAAGTTAGCATTTAGCACTGCTTTCCATCCACAAACGGATGGTCAATCTGAAAGAACTATTCAAACTTTAGAAGATATGCTTCGGGCATGCGCATTGAGTTTCAAAGACAGTTGGGATGACCACTTATCACTCATGGAATTTGCATATAATAATAGCTACCATGCTAGCATTGAAATGGCTCCCTATGAAGCTTTGTATGGCCGATCATGTAGAACCCCAGTGTGTTGGAATGAAGTTGGGAAGCGCAAATTATTTAAGTCAGAATTCATACAAAACACTATAGAAAAGGTTGGGAATATTAAGAAGCATCTGAAAGCTGCCCAAAGTAGGCAGAAGAGCTATGCAGATAAAAGAAGGAGAGATCTTGAATTCCAGGTTGGTGACAAGGTGTTCCTGCGAGTCTCCCCTTGGAAAGGACTTATTAGATTTGGCAAACATGGAAAACTAAGTCCCAGGAATATTGGCCCATACGAAGTTGTCGGAAGAGTGGATAGTGTGGCGTATCGTCTCTTGCTTCCACCAGAATTATCAAAAATACATAATGTTTTCCATGTTTCTACACTTCGCAAGTATATCCAAGACCCATCACATATTATAGAACCACAAGAGATACAATTGAAGGAAGACCTTTCCTATGCAGAAGTTCCTATACAAATTTTGGATCATAAAGTTCAAGAACTTCGTATAAAGAAGATACCTCTAGTAAAAGTTCTCTGTAGAAGTCAAGCTATAGAAGAAGCCACATGGGAGAGAGAAGAGGATATGCGAATCCAATACCCATATTTATTCCCAAATGGCCAAGGTACGAAATTTCGAGGACGAAATTTATTTCAAGTAGGGGAGTGATGTGACATTACATTTTTTTATACTATAATTAAGTGATGCAGTGGTGGGTTACAAATGCAAAGGTTATCATAATATTACATCTATTAATAGAATCATACTCATATAGATCAGATGTCAAAAAAAAACTTGTATAAAACTTGTGAGGGTTAAAAATGAAATTAAAGGATTAGCTTGTTTCAAAAGCAACTTTAAATTTCGGTGGGTCAAACTATTATTATAATGGTAAAAAGATTTAGTCTCATTTCATCATTATCTTAAAGGGTAATATATTAGAGTAGGAAAGAAATCCCAGTAGTACAACAATACAAACGTGGAAAAAAAGGACACATAAGTTCTTCATAATCCACGTGTAACCTTAATATGCAAAAGGAATAACCGACAATAGGTGTTTGCACATAACTTATATGAGACTTGTCGGTGTAGCCGTAAATGAAAGACGATATAGAGACATATATCCTGTATTCCTTCTCTGAGAGAGAACAATCGTATCTTTGTATGGATTTCGGGTGCAGTTCTATATCGTCAGGTTCAACATAGAGAAGAAATCACAGGTATGCTTTCCAGTCGGGATTAATATTGGAGGGGCAAAATAATTTTAGATACAACGCCAACGTCAATATTAGGAGCATATGTATATATCTCTGTTATTAGTATAGAAACAGTTATAAATTTTCAAATACGGGTGCATATAAGATCTATGTTGGTGAACCTGGAGGGAAGGTTATCTAGATTACCCATGGAAGTCTAAGTTAAACTTGCTACCTTCAAGTAGAAAGGCTGTATGCGTATAATTATTTGGACATTAAAAGATACTGAAAAATAGATGGAAGAGTTCTAAATCATCATTGGTGCCCAATTCACCCCATGCTTAAGGTAAATTTGGTGGATTGACTAAGCATCCAATCATATTCGTACTAATTTTGGAAGAGGTATATTAAGAATTTGGGGTGTTAGAAGAAAGAGATATGAAGTATAATTGAATTTATCTCTGATTTATGAGTTCTGTGTTCATCTCAAACATACTATGCATCTTCACTTACAAAGAAAAGATGGGTAATAATAAATAAAATTAGTAACATTTGAAGAATATCAAAATCTTTATAGGATAATATGAATATAGATTGTGATAATAGAAATGTAGTGTCGATCGATTTTGGTGTGTCATATGCAGTAAGCTTGCATAGTAAACACGGCCATGGAAGATTCGATATACAGATAGTTTTGGAAGCTTATTTACAAAGCATTAAGTTACTTTATTTGACCGCATCTGATGCAAATTATGGTTATGGTTAAAGAAGGATAGAGCAAGGATGTTTAACAGTATGGTCCTTGTAAACTGATAAGAGAATATAGAAAAAAATGAGAGGGAACAAATACCAGAGTGTTTTATTACATTAGATAAGGAAATGCATCAATTGATACACGACTAATAAAGAGATGCATTTGTAAACAAGATTTGATATGTTCAGCTTTTATTAATAGAAGCATTATCTTTTCTTTGCAAGGAAGGTTGCAAGACTAGTGGGTAAACGAGCATGTGTAAACCATTGAATAAATGCAATAAATAGGTGAGTGGTTCCAAGCTATATTTTTTTATGAAAAATAGTTGGTTTTGCTAAACTTTATAGCAATGATTGTTTACAATATTTTCCATGCTTATGAAAATTTCTACAGTAATTAGTGAGTGTACCCTGTCATTTTATTTATCAAGTTCAATTATGATTTTCATGTTGCAATACAGATGCATTTTATGATTTATGCAATTTGTCAAGATATATAGATGCAAGTTTTACATGATATGTTGTCAAGATTTTTCATATGAAAATCAATGCACACTATGGCCTACTCCCCGAAAAAGTCATGAACAAAGTCACTATATGTTGGGGTAGGTATATCCTTGTGGTATACCTATGGCCTACTCCTTGTGACTCAGGAGGGCTTTGGGCCCGCATTTCGTATATTAATGGGCTTTGGGCCGTATGCGAAATGTACTCGGTCTTTGGGACCATTAACATGAAATGATAATATTTTCACGGTCTTGGGTTGAATTTCTCTCCCTAGACAATTTTACATGGTTCATGACTTAGTACGACATGTTGGGGTAGTGTGACATTGAATATGATATGGTAAGATTGTCAAGATTTTTTTTATGTTAATTCATGTCATAATTACTCAATGATACATGTTGATTCATGCAGATATTTTCTATGTTTTTTTAGCAAAGAATTATTTGATACAATGTAAATTATGTTGATAAAGTAGTTTATCAAAAGCTTGAGATCCACTCGCTGGGTCTAAGCTCATTCATGGGTTTAGACTCACCATTCTATTGTTATATTATTACAGATAAATCTTAAACAGGACGCTTGGAAGGAACGTGCATAGTTCCATATTCCTAGTCGGAGGTTGCGCCATCAAAGACCTTAGTTTTTGGTAACTTTTTGATGTCTTAGCAGATGTTTGATGAAAACAAAGTATGTGGATTTTTGTACGGATATGCAAGAATGGACAGTGATAATGATGTAAATATGTAGATCTTGTTTATATAGAAAGGTAGAATGTGAGGTTTATATTCAATGGTTGATGTGATCTAGATTGGATCTATAAGGTTTTATGAACAAATGATTCTATTGAATTTGTATAGGTTGTTTCAGGTACAACTTGGGGTTTTGGGATCCATATTTTAGAGGAAACTCTGTCAAAATTTTACGGATAATGAGTAAAAATTATAACAGAATAATGATTTAAAATTAGGTTTATAATTAGATTCTTGTCGCGCTTGTCTCGGATAGAGGGACGGGTCGTGACAACTAGTAAAATTTTGACAGAATAATGATTTAAAATTAGGTTTATAATTAGATTCTTGTCGCGCTTGTCTCGGATAGAGGGACGGGTCGTGACATGTAAGCCACAACTTTTCCATGCTGCATGAGGACACATCCCAAACCAGAGCCTGATGCATCAGTGTAGACCACAAATCCGCCATTACCAGATGGTAGTGTGAGTACAGTAGCAGTCATCAATCTTTCCTTTAACTCTTGAAAGCTTTGCTCGTACTTTTGAGACCATTCAAACTTTACATCCTTTCTCAACAATAGGGTCAAAGGCAGGGAGATCCTAGAAAATTCTGCATGAATCTCCTGTAATACCCTGCCAGTCCTAGAAAACTGCAGATTTCAGAGACATTCTTGGGCTGACTCCAATTTAAAACAGCCTCCACCTTTACGGGGTCCATAGAAATACCCTTCTTGGATACAACATGACCAAGGAATGCAACTTCATGAAGCCAAAAGTCGTCTTTGGATAATTTAGCATAAAGCGGTGTTGCTGTAATGTCTCAAGAACTAATCAAATATGCACTCGGTGTTGTTCCATATCTGGTGAATAAACCAAAATACCATCAACAAAGACAATCACAAACTTGTCCAGGTATTCTCGGAATACCCTATTCATTAACTCCATAAATGCAACAGGAGCATTTGTGAGGCAAAAAAGCATCACTAAGAATTCATAGTGCCTGTATCTTGTCCTGAATGTTGTCTTTGATATGTCTTCATCCTTGATCCTGAGTTGATGGTAACCAGACCGGAGAAGACCGTTGCTTGCTGCAATTGATCGAACAAATCATAAATGCAAGGTAGCGGGTATTTATTGTTGATGGTGACTTTATTCAATGCCCTGTAATCAATGTAGAGCCTAAGGGACCCGTCCTTCTTTTTCACGAATAATACAGAAGCACCCCAAGGAGAAATATTTGGTCTCAAGAACCCTTTATCTAATTGTTTTTGCAATTGCTTTTTCAGCTCATTCAACTCAGCATGAGCCATTTTGTATGGTGCCTTAGAGATGGGTGTAGTACCCGGTAATACATCAATAGTGAAGTCAATCTCCTTTCTAGGTGGAAGACCCAGGAGGTCATCTGGAAAAACATCCGGAAAATTCTACGACGTCCAAATCCTCAAGTTGCACCATAGAGGGTTTTGTACTTATTATGCTAGCCAAATAAGTCATACACCCAGTAGCTATCAATCGGTGTGCTCTTAGAGCTGAGATAATCACCTGACTTCTCTTTTTGTCTCCACGAATGACCAATTCTGTCATATGTGGTTTATTAAAAATCACCTTCTTTTGTTTGCAATATATGGTTGCATAGTGCTCCCAAAACCATTCCATACCCAAAATAACATCAATGTTATTCATCTGTAGCAATATCAAGTTGGTTGATAGATTGTGTCCTTCAATAAGGACAGGTACATCGGTCATGTAGGTTCCCAAAGTAGAGTGTTCATCTATTGGTGAAGTCGCACTAAGTGTATATGGAAGTTCAATAACCTCAAAATTCAACTTGTTGGCGAATCGATGAGAGATAAAAGAATATGATGCACCAGAATCAAATAAAACATAGCTCAAATGATCTGCAATAGAAAGTGTACCTTCCACTGTGGCGTGTCCATCTTCCTCCTCTCCTGAAGATAGAGAGAACACCCGTCCTTTGACGTGCTTCTTTTCAGAGTTCTATTCCTTCTTCTTGGGACAGTCTCTAATAAAGTGTCTCTTCTGTCCGCAAGCCAGGCAAGCTCCTGTAAGCTTATAGCACTCTCCCGTGTGCCTCCTATTTCCCTCAACCAATGCTCAGCTTTATCCAGCTCAGGTTCTCCTTTAAAGATAGGTGGATCATGCTGAATGAAAGTCTTCAGGGTCAATCCACCAGAACCATATCCTTGGTACTTTTGCTGCTGAGCCATCATGGTCATCAATTTCAATATTTGACATTGCATGTCCATAGCCATATCCTGGGTAGAGTCACGATCTCCGTTTGCCTCATTCCTACGACGAGGGGCCATCTGAAACGATGACATGTGAAATTTGCAGTCAAATGTCTATTTCTAAAATTAATTGATCTAAGTTTGAATTGGTCGGATATCAATGCTCAGAGGAACTCCCGCTCTGATACCACCTGTAACGAACCCGATCGTCCGAGAATGATGCGGAAGCAAGAACTCGGCGGGCATCTCGTAATCATTACTCATAGCATCAATCATAGCATAAAAGAGCAGTAAAGAACCAACTAAAAAAACTTTTCCATAATCATAATAAGTTCACAATTCCAAGAGTTCCTTAAGAAAAGATAAATAAACTAGATGAAATAATATCCACAATTTCCTTATTCTAGTGGGCATAAAAGACTTCCTTTCAAAATAAACCCGCAATATTTCCATACCGCTCCTACTTTATGAAGACTGTGTCATCTCCCTTAGACCGTTAATGATCTAATCCCCACGTTCTCCTGAAAAAGATTAACAATACATGTTATGAACATAACGCTCAGTATGTGCCGAGTTAGAGTCAAGCCGGCTAGCGTAGAGAACAAGTCACAAAAGCCATTATCATATGAATCATGAATCGACATATTTAATGCATATAACTAAATTCCCTTCATAACCACGGATCACATAACATATTTGCACATATACCCGTAAGTTTTTTCATGTTTGCATGTATGCCCATAATATTCACAAAAATTGCACATATGCACTTAACAATAACATAATTGCACATGTACTCTTAAAATTACCATAAATGGCACAGACGCACATACCATTAAAATAAATTGCATATATACCCATAACATTAACATAAATTGCATATGCGCACTTAACTTTAATAGACCTTACACATAAGCCCATAACAGTAACATAATTGCATATGTGCACATAATATTAACATAAGTTGCACATATGCTCATGACATTTTTCATGTTTAGAGTGGTCTTGATTGCTACTTCTTAGACGACATTGATGGCTTTGATGCATTACCGCCGACACAAACGGTATATAATAATATATTACATGACAGTGTAGCTACAACTGTAGAGGACTTATCTTTTACCTCACGTCCCCGGAAGGCATTGACCCTTTAGGCCCTTACGAACCCTTAGCTCAAGTCGGTGCCAAGAAAAAGTTTAATGTTAATCATGATGACTTATCTATTTAAACAATCACCTTTTAATTTACCAAAGAAGTACATACACAACTTTCGCGGTTTTTGATAATTAATGTAATAACAACCAATTACTTGCGTTCATCCACTTGAAAATAAAGAAATAATCTTTTATGAAGAACAAACCATTAAATTTAGTACAAAGTATGTGGTGATACTTAGAAATAATCATAACATAGGACAAGTTGAAATGTACGAGGGTTTGGTGATACAATATACAATATCATAAGTGTTTTTCTTGAATAATTTATACACAGATGCTTATGAATTAAGAACAACGAGTTATAAGGTTACTAAGAAAAGTGATGGGCACAAGGATTTGGGGTTGACGGAAGATTAGATGTGCACGAGATATAAGTTGATTTATATATATTTACGCACACCCTTATATTCCCAATTTTACCAGCACTTGTATTGTACCCCTTTGTTTAAAAAAAGAAGACATGGATGCAATCCTTAGTATAAGAAAAACATATAATATATATACACGTATTATTACGGGAATATCAAGCGCCCTAACAATCTATATCTATACTAAAGCTGTGATCATCTCAACTCCTTCCCTCTTTTGGACACGTGGTGCTCTCTTGGGTCTCTATTCTCTCCCGATGTGCATTTCCTCCTCTTCTGTCCGGTTCATCCGTCCTCTCCTGACACACAAGTAGCCAGAGTCACTTCCCTCATGGGTTGCTTTTTTCCCTTACCATTTCTCTCTCCTCCTGTCCAATCCTCCCTCCCCCTATTTTGGTGTTCTCTCTCTCACCCCCATTTCTTTTGAAGACTCTTCTTCCCATTTTTTTACGTTAATCATATTATCATTTTTGGTATTTTTGATTTTTTTAATATACTCTCTTACAAGTATTATATATTTATCTACATCAAGTATTAATATCTATCTACATCATTCTTAATATTTCATATTACAAAATCACTACGTCTAACAATCGATTTCCTTTGAATAAATTAATTTTAATATATTTGGACAAATTTAGAAATAGCACTAATATTTCATTGGTTAAATTCCCATGCTTAATAGTGTCACTTTCGAAGCTTCACGCATATATTATTATCATATACTTAATTTTTTATGCACAGTATATTTTTTCAATATCAAACATGTTCTTACATTTTTTACACACCTCAACTTATGGATAATCCATGCTACAAGGATGATCCTTTTAATTTGACTTATATCACAATGTATATTTAAGGCCTTGAGGTGAAACTTTAATATATATGATCAAGTAAGCATTATATCTATTATATATTCATATTATCATTTTGAACTTTATTTATAAATTATTTTATAAATGTTAACGTAACAGAAAGAATATGAGGCAATGCTACATCTATTTACTTTCATATAGGCAACACAAATGATACACTGGTTATTAATTTTCCATATATACCATTTCTTACCCACATGACCATTTAAATAGTTTACATTAGATATTTTTATACTACTCTATAATAACTTTTATCTACTACGTTTGCTTCGTACTCACATGATTTTAAATATTATGTATACCATATCTTTATGTGTCTCTATATGGGATTTTACATATATAATTCAATAGTCCAGTGAGTGTTAGTTTACAAACATCTACTTCTATATTTATACTTGAACTTTTTAGGTAGAATAAATAAATATATGTTCGTGTTTGAGTCCGGGCGTGTATGTATATTAAACTATAAATATAACTCCGTTTATGTGGGACTTCTACATAGGTAACCCAATACTCACTTGATCTAATATATTTGCCACGTCTTCTTTATAAAGTTGCTACTTTGTATATATTTCAAATCAAATTAGTTACATATAAATATCTAACCTTATATTTTACTTTCATATATGCGTACTTTATAGTGTGTGTTTTTAACGCAAATAATCCCGTAAATATTTTGTCATATATGATGATATAAGTTCAATTTTATATTATACGCTTACATTTACACAAACAATACACATTTATAAGAGGTTTTTTACATATATAATTATATCAATGTTGAGAACATCATACAAAAATATATATATTATGTAATTCATATTATACTTACGTCCTTTTACATGTATAATATGTTGAAGAACTTTTTTATATCTTTTTTTGAGTTTTTTGGACAAATGATCACACTTCATTCCTCAAAATAAAGTTTTAGGTGACACTTTTTCCCAATCAATATGTACGCAAATGAAATTAGTGAAAGAAATATATCTACGTATAAAGATGTATTATCAAATGAATCCTTCCGAAGATAATCGTAAAAAATAGACTTTTCCATTGCATGCATATTATATTTTATAGTAGCATCTTGATTTTATTGTTGATATATATATGATAATATATTCTAATCATCTATAATACAAAATGAAAACAAGTTTATAATATATTATTTATCAAAATGATTTTAAAGCACATATAAATCATTGTACCATATTCGATAAATAAGGTCAAAGCTGCACACACATATCTTATTGTAAATAATAACAAGTATTATAAAATATTACTATCTATTTATTAAGTAATCAGGTGATAAATAAATAAATTTTACTTTAAGAAGTTTATAAGCACATGAGTTAGACATGATTTAAAGTAATTAATTTAAATAGAAGTTTCATAACAAATGTTACAAAATCAAAGAATTTATAGTAATATTTAAAATCAATAATAACAATTTGATATTTGTTGTACATATACCATAAATTCTTATTTTTTAGAAAAATGATGAAACTAATATAATTTTATGGATATATTAATCCAAATATTAAATAAATATGTAAAAAATAAAATAGAAGGTCCGCCGTAGCGAAGCGCGGACATTTAGGCTAGTTCGGACTGTAACCACGCTATCTTTTCACGGTAACCCTTTGCATAGGATTCATATTTTTAATTAGCATCCCCTGCTATGATGTTGAAATCCTGAAATATTTATAAATTTTGAGCGGATACAGAACTCCTAATCCATCCAGGTTCCCGACTAGTGGGATTTTTTTGTATTTCGTATGCATCAGAGCAATTACGCACATATATATAGTCTCTGGATTTCTTCATACCCAATATCAAATTTAATGAAGCAATGACAACTTTATGTACGTTTGATCAGAATTTAATGGTAACAACCAAAATCATGCATAACATTCTTATGTGTTCGACACATACCTCGTCGACGCAAGAAAATCGTCGACTAAGATTCCACCAACCTGAACCGTTGTCTACCACGTCGTTGCTCCTCCAATTTCGTCGGATCAAACTTCGGTGCCGACGAAGAAGGTGGTCGTTGCCGGATTAAAGAACGGCGCTGCGAGATATGTTGTCAGAGATCTCTCTCTCTTCCTCTCTCTCTCTCTCTCTAGAAGTCCCGCACGTGTATGCAAGATATGGGGAGACCATTGGAGGAACTTCATGTCCTTTTTATAGGTACCAATAATGAGATAATTAACAATAATTAAGGGATTTAATTAAAGGATAATTGTGATAATCTCTCTTTCTTATTAATAATATTATTTTTTTTCATTATCTTAAGAAAGTGATGTTGGAATTTGTTACAGTCTTTATTATTTTTTTAATAAAAAACAGTCCGTTACATTGGAAATTGTCCAGGGAAGGGTACATATTGTACGAGAGGTTGTGATACCCTCAAGTTAAAGTAGCATTTGAATAGTGGAAACAGAGAGCTAAAGGGAAATCCTATAATAGGTTTTGGGTCGTGGTTTTCACCCGTGAAAAATCGTTATATATTGTGGCTTGAATTTCTCTATTTATATCTGTGAGGGTTGTGATTATTTTTATTTGGATATTGCATTTTGCACAATTCACCCTCTTCTTGTGCTAGACTAACATGTCTCACATTAATAAGTTGAATACGAATACAAGGCACTCACATTTCATGACCCATGATGTTAAAGTATTGTCACATCTTTGTTATTTTCCAACTCTATGATGCTCCGATATTGGAGCTACCTATCTTAATAATAAACATGTCTTCCATGTTCAAACAAAATACATTGAAGTTGATTATCATTTATTAGAAAACAAGTTTAAAGAGAAAATCTAAAAGTCAAATTTATCTCCATTAGGGATCAACTCTCAAACATTTTGACAAAACATCTTTCATGAAGTTTCATTCAGAATATTCGAATTTTATTATAAATCATTAAATCTGACATCACATAGATCCTTCAAATACAAGAGGATGCCACGATAAGGATAACATACTAATGCATATATCAACATATAATGCAATAAATCCTCAATATTATCTTTAATTTGATTCACGCTTATGACAAAAATCACAACAAATGGATTAGGTAATTATGACAATGGTATCTTGTCTTTGTAACACATACTATCAATGCACATATTGTTGCGAATCGCGGAAGCAAATACACACAAACACGAACAAAAAAGCAAGATGCAAATACAAGAATTTACAAGGTTCACCTGTAAATGGGATACATCCTTGGGTGACAAAGATCGGTTTCACTATATGGAGTAAAAGGTAATACATAGGGTACTGAGAAGGTATATGAGATGGCAATTATGATCAGAATGAGGATGCAGTATTTGGTGGTCCTAAGGTCCCTTTTATACTATAACAGAAGAATACCATTTGTATTCAACAATCCATCCCAACAACTCCCAGCCAATACGAAAGCAGGACACAGATCAGACATGTCAGCAATCCTGACCTAATAGGTCTCAACCAATTAGAAGGCATGACACAGATTAGACATGTCAACAATCCAGACCCAACTGCTTTCAGCCAATCAGAAACCAGGACACAGATCAGCCACATCAGCAGCCCAACAAGTGATTATGATTCAAGTCACATTAAAAATCTCCACCTTGAATTGAATCCTATGAGAAGCTTTGCCAAGCTTTACCATGTTGTCGCCAGCCCCTTTTTGGGGCTACTGCCAACTATTAATATTGAGCAAGTCCAAACAATGTTTGGACTTCCTCTCAGGAACTGCCTTTGTAAACATATCGCCTGGATTATCTGTTGTGCCGACATTCTTCACCTTGATCCTCTTTTCAGAACGAATGAAGTGATATCTAACATCGATGTGCTTGTTCCTTTCATGATGCACACGATCCTTAAGCATATCGCACTGAGACTGTCACAATATACCATAACTTGATCTTGTTAAAGTCCGAGATCTCCAACTAAGCCTTTTAGCCAGATGCCTTCCTTTGCAACCTCTGTCAAAAGCCATGTACTCTTCCTCTGTGGTAGACAAAGTAACTGATGGTTGCAAGGTAGCCTTCCAACTGATGACCGAATTCCCCAAAGTAAAGGCATAGCATGTCATTGATTTCCTCCCATCGACATCTGCAACATAGTCTGAATCTGAATATCCAGCAACTAAACATTCTGAATCACTTATGTAGATTAGGCCAATGCCTGATGTTCTTCTCAGAAGCGGAAAATCCACTTGACTTCATGCCAATGCTCCTTCCCTGGATTGCTCATGAATCTGCTAACAAGACTCACATCAAGAGCTATATCGGGTCTTGTGCATACATGGCATACATAAGACTCCCAAGTACGTTGGCATAGGGAACACGCGACATGTGTTCCTTCTCTGTGGCTGACTGTTGTGCGAAAGAAAATGAAAGATGAATGTTTGCAGCGGATGAAGTACCTAGAGGCTTTGCTGTAGACACCCAAATCTCATTAGAACTTTCTCAATGTAGTTCTTCTGAGATAAGAAAAGTTTTCGTTCTGCACGATCTCAAATGATCTCCGTCCCTAAAATCTTCTTCGATGCACCAAGGTCCTTCATGTCAAACTCTGAACTAAGGAGCTTCTTCAGACCATGTATGGTATTCTTCTGCTTAGCAGCAATCAACATGTCTTCGATGTACATAAACAAAAAATGAAGGAGTCATCCTCTACCTTGTTGTGGTAAACATAACAATCATATGGGCTCCTGTTAAACCCATGATCAATCATGAAGCTGTCAAACTTATTGTACCATTGTCTAGGAGACTGTTTAATCTCATACAAGGACTTCTTCAATCTGCACATATGGTTTTCTTTGTCCTTAGATGTGAATCCCTCTGGCTGGCTCATAAGAATGTCTTCTTCGAGTTCGCCATGCAAAAAAGTTGTCGTCACATCTAAGTGCTCCAGTTCCAAGTCTTGATGTGCTACAAGAGCTAGTAGCACCCTGATGGATGCATGTCTTACAACGGGAGAGAATATCTCTTTGTAATCCACACCTTCCTTCTAACTGTAACCATTCACAACTAAACATTCCTTGTATCTGATGCCTTCATTATTCGAGTATCTTGTCTTTTTCTTGAAGACCCATTTGCATCCAAAAACTTTTCTCGCCATTGGCAATTTGACAAGCTCCCATGTTCTATTCCTTTGAAGAGATGCCATCTCCTCTCCTATAGCACCAATACACTGCCCTTTGCACCAGATATTGCGTCCCTGTAAGTGGAGGGCTCTAAAGACTCTGTCTCCTCTGCAATCTGTAGTGCAAATGCATCATGTCTTCAAATCCGTATCTCTGCGGTGGATCTATCTCCCTACGAAACCGATCAGTGGCAACACTTGGTTTCCTCTCCTTTGGTTTCTCAGCTTCAGGACGTTCAACAACAACCTGATCTTGAGTGGCATGATCAACTGTATGATCACTACTTGGTGTCAGTTCGAACTCCACCTGTTCGGGCACATCATCACTTGTCCTTGCATCAACAGACTTACTACTCGAGTGAAGCATATAATTCTCATCAAAGGTACCATTCCTACTAAGAATAAATCTATGCTCAGAATGGACTAGATTCTGTACCCCTTTACTCATGCACTATAGCCTGTAAACACCCCTTTCTTTGTCCTTGGTTCTAACTTTTCTTCATTAATATGATAATAGGCAACATAACCAAAGACTCGTAAAATAGAATAATCAGTGTGATTACCATAACATACCTCCAAGGGTGTTTTGCAATTAATGGCAGATATAGGACTCCGATTCATCAAGTAACATGTTGTATTCACAGCTTCAACCCAGAATGCTCTACCAAGTCCAGTATTAGAGAGCATGCACCTTGCTCTCTCCAGAAGCATCATGTTCATTAGTTATACAAGTCCATTCTGTTGTGGCATATCTCTGACGGTGAGGTGTCTCGCCAGACCCTCCTCCTTGCAAAACTCATTGAACTCTAACGAACAGAACTCCAGCCCATTATCAGTACGGAGATGCTTCACCTTCTTAGAAGTCTGAATGTCTGAAATTCCATATTCTGGTTCTCCACGAAGATCTTCTACTACCTAAATGTCTGAAATTCCATATTCTTGTAATTCATCATGTACAACCGTACAATCCTGAAGTAATAATCAATAATAGATAGAAAATAGCTGGCACCTCCCAAAGACGGGACCTGTGAAGGACCCCAATAGTAGGCATGGATGTAGTCGAGCATCTCCTTCGTCCTGTGAATGTGTTTACTGAATTTCTTCTCGTGCTGTTTCGTCAACATGTAATGCTCACAGAACTCCAGCTTGGATCCCTTGAGATCCCCAATAAGGCCTTTCTGAATGAGGCTATTCATCCCCATCTGACTCATGTGTCCCAACTACGTATGCCACAATTCTGACTCTGATCTTACGGCTTGGGACGCCACTGCAATAGAACAATAACTGTAGACCCTTGCATGATGTATAGAGTCTTCTGCTTGTTGCCCTTGATGACAACAACCCCATCTTTGGCAACCTGCATGACTCCACCTTCAGCATCGTACCTAGATCATTTAGAGTCCAAGACACCAAGGGATATCAGGTTCTTCTTCAGATCAGGAACATGGCGTACTTTTGTCATAGTCCTCACGATTCCGTCATGCATCTTGATCTTCACAAAGCCGATCCTTATAATCTTGCATGATGCATCATTCCCCATGATGACATTTCCACCATATATCTTCTTATAGGTGCAGAACCAATCTTCATTGGGAGTCATATGGTAGGAACACCCTGCATCAAGAATCCAAGTGTTATCTGTCGTTGTCTGATTCGTGACGGTGAGAACCAGATCATCTTCGAATTTTGCACCTCTATGAGCTATGACAACAACCGTTGCTTTCTCTTTCTTCTTAGGATAGTCCTTTCAATGTTCAGGTTCATTGTAGTAATTGCAGATGTGCCTAGCATTGTGATTCTTCAACTTGGACGTCTACTTTCCCTACTTTGCATAGCCAGAAATAGCATGACTCTTCTCATGAGTCATAACCAAACCTGCAATGTTAGAGTCTTGCTTCCCGGTAGCCATATGTTGAAGTTCACACGTACATAGACTCGTACGAACTTCCTCTAGGGTTATTGATTCTCTTCCAATAATAAATAATTGAACAAAATTTTCAAACGATAATGGAAAGAAACCAATAAAATCAAGGCAGCATCCTCATCTTTAATTTTAACATCTATGTTTCTTAAATCTACAATAATGTATTTAAGCGACCTAGATGTTCTTTGAGAGATGTACCTTCCTGCATGCGGAGAGAGAACAGATGTTGCTTCAAAAGCAACTTGTTGGTCGAAGACTTCATCATGTATAAACTTTCGATTCTCAACCACAGGCCAGCCACAGAATCCTCATCGGCAACCTCCGCAATAATCTCGTCCGCCAAACATAGCATGATTCTCGAGTGTGCATTCTCTTCCTGCACCATCAACTCAGACAGTTCGAGTGCTTTCGCTCGCTCCTTATCTAACGGTGCCTAGATACCCTGCTGCTTCAGAAGGGCACGCATCTTGATCTTCCATAAACCGAATCCGTTATTCCCCGTTAACTTCTCGATCTTCAGATTGCGTGATGCCATATTGTTGGATGATCCTTGATAAACCTGAAGCTATGATACCAATTTGTTGTGAATCACATAAGCAAACACGCACAAACACGATCAAAAAAGTAAGATGCAAACACAAGAATTTACAAGGTTCACCCGTAAATGGACTACATCCTTGGACGATAACGATCGATTTCACTATATGGAGTAAAAGGTAATACATAGGGTACTGAGAAGGTACATATATGCGATGAGAATCAGGATCAGACTGAGGATGCAATATTTGGTGGCCCAAAGGCCCCTTCTATACTACAATAGAAGAATACCATTTGTATTCAGCAATCCATCCCAACAGCTCTCAGCCAGTCAGAAAGCAGGATACAGATCAGATATGTCAGCAATCCTGACCCAACAACTCTCAACCAATCAGAAGGTGGGATACAAATCCAACATGTCAACAATCCTGACCCAACAACTCTCAACTAATAAGAAGTCATGACACAGATCAGTCACAATGGCATCCCAACAAGTGATTAGGATTCAAATCACATTAACACATATCACTATAATGTGCAACATAAACAAACGAACGTAAATATTGAGTTGCAGCAACGATAAGAGATTATGCAAATCACTTTTGGCCCTTGAATCTTCATCTACTAGTCAACATCAAATTTCTTCTTGAAAAGAAAGAACACGATTTGAATCTTTCATCGTCCATCGCATGCTATAAATGTAAGAAAGGATAGTAAATATCACACTCACGCATCTCTATATCTAGATAGAACAAACATGAGTGAATGTAAAATAATGGGGGAGATGAATAAACATTTTCTACACTTGTGTGCCTATATACAACTGTGCTAGGAATAATGCTTGTGCCCTTATTTTCTTCAACCATTAACAGTTGTACCCCTCCATTAGTTGGAACTAACATGAGATGGATCAAACCGAGGTTTGCTCAAAATAAAGTGTGGCATTCCTCTCCCAAGGATCCAGATACTCAACAATAGTCATATTCATTATTTCATGATTAATATTCAGAAGATAAAGTAGGAAAGAATAATTGAAATAAAATGTTCCAACAACATATTATTCATGAATCCCGGTAGTTTATACATAAACTATTTATAAATGGAGTCCTCAAATAATGACTTAACATGACAGATATTCTAGAAATATAGACGTAAAAGTATCTACAATATAAGTACAACAATGTACAATTCTACTAGTAGAAGGTACCGTGAACGATGCAGCAACCTCAAAACTGAGTCTGGTCTCAAGACCTCTCGTTGTTTCGGAAACACTAGAGACACATGTTAGATCCACATAAATAGGTACATTATGAGAAAAATTGTCCAGTATGGTGCTCAACAACAAAACAATATGAGGTAAAAGCTGTAAAGTGTGCTAAGAAATAACAAAGGTAAGATGCCCACGATAGTGAAACACTCTCGTAAAGTGTAACTCAACTCATATGAAACAAATATCTCACGGACGGAAATCCAATACATGACTCCATGATGTATGAGAGCCACTCCAAAAACAACCCAAGCTCCACATCCATTGGTAAAAGTTCACAATGGTTTAGGATCCTAAAAGATATGTCAATCAACTCTTGTCAATAATCATATTTCTTTAAGTCAAAATCAACAAAGAACAAGAGTGATGTTTGCACTAATTTATTCTCCTTCTCATATGATATTGTTCTTTAATACATCTCTTTTTGTATGCTCACTAAGGCCATCCATTTACAAGGATCCAAAGTTCAATGTGTATAACATTCTCCACTAGTATTCTCCAAGTGTTTACCTTATCATTGATCATATTGTTAGCTCATCACATTTACAATTGTCTGAATATTTCAAAGAGAGTATTATTATTATGCATATACATACGTAATGGTAAATACAAGACAACTGCCATCATGAATTGTTGAGTTTTAATACTCATACAAAACCCTCAACAGTTGCACATTGTGCACTGAAGCAACCAATTTAAGCAACCAAACATCAACAGCACAAACCCATCTTACTCGCTACAAGGAGAATACCGGGAATGAGTACATCACGACCAAACAAGACCACACAAGGTACCCTTTATGATGAAGTACAAGTCTTTGAAGAGTGACATAGTAGGAACGTGGACATGTCGATAATGCTTGTAGCACTATGCTCAATCGACAGAATCGTGGAACATACTAACAAACTTGCAGAATCAGAAGTAGCACTTTACCTAAGACGCGCCAGGACCACGGAGTTGTGCCACACTCTCAAGTATGCTAACTCCTCTCAGCATAAGACATACACATAACATTTGTAGAGTGTTTGAACCGTAATATCATCATATGGTAATTCACATCTCATGATCAGGACAACTCCGACATGTGGAACCTAATCAATCTTGCACTATCTGATCTAATATATCCTATCACTCAGCAACTCTGACATGCAAGGCTAAACAACAACAACTCACATGAGAAATGCCATGAAATCGCCTAAATCAACTACTCATCGATGAAGGTCCACAATGGCATAGCGCACAAGTCAAGGCACATGATCATACACACTGATCATATATCCAAACATTCCCAAGTAGTCATGAGAACATATTTTTTCTAGATACAAGAAACCTGTACCAATCTTATAATTAATTCAATCCACACTCAGGTCATCATATGTTCATATTCTATAAGTACACACCCTTTCCATTATTGTATACTTATCCATGTTATCCAATCATATTTCCTTAGGCGAACCCATCTTTTATCAGGGTCCTACACAATCCAGTCAGTTGGTCATAAAGAATTCTGACACTTATCCTCTCAATGTAAGTTCCCTCTAGTTATCGAAGTTTAACATCATGGACAGTATGCGATCTTAATCCATTTTCGGATCTCACACTATATGATCATTGATCTGAGGAAATGTACGTGATTCTCTTTCAATCCACATCACAATGATATAGTTTTTATCGGCACCTGGATCTCAAGGAATTACCCCAAACATATCATGATAAGTTGATACCACCCAAACACACCTACATGAAACTCCTCAAATCCTTGATCTGAGCGTGCACATGCGATCCTTATTGTGCCCACATTGTAGTGGTATGATTTTTATCGATATGCGATACCCGGATCTCCTGGAATCACGAATGTGTCGTAATAACTGGATACCCTCTAAAACACGTCGAATACAAAACTGCACATACCTTCGATCCGAGGACGAGCACATCATCCTCATCTCTCCCATATCACAGTGGTTCGTTCACATGCGATAACCAGATCACTCAAAATTCTCCAAAACATGACGTGATACGAACAACAAATCCACTTAAACTCATCCTATTGCGATAATAACAGCTTCCCAAGGTAGCACATAACACCAAAACCCACTATGTAAAAATTGTGAAGATCCAACAATAAGGATTGGTCTAAACCATATATGTGGGTTGCTCCTCCGTGACTCTCCCTCGTCTGGAATGATGGTTTCGAGGCGTTTCGAGCAACATGTGCGCCTTCATGTTGATCGTCGTGTTGAGCTCTGTTGAGCTCTTTGAATGGTGCCTTTGGATCTTCTACTAGTTGCTAGAATTCTTCTCTGATGGTGGAGCTCTTGCGCATTGGAAGAAACTCCGACAAGCTTGGTCTTGTTAACCTCTTGACTCAACGTGACCCTTTATATAGAGTTTGGGTTCTAGGTTCGGTTTGAACCCAAAAGCCGTAACCTGGTCTTATAACATGCATAACTTTCTTGCACAATATCTAATTTCGATGTTCTTGGGCTCATAAAAAGGTATACGAGTACTATACACATGGATGAAACCAGGAATTTCTGCTTGGGAAGGGATGGCAAACTAATGAGGCATTACTTAGACGTAAAATAATTAATTGATGTGGTCATATAATTAAATCATCATACTAACATTTGTCTATAATGACACATATTTTGAACTCAAATAAATAGAAAACGATGACTTTAATTTATTAGAATTACTAACTAATAAAATTGAGTTTATACCCAAATAAACCGATACATATTCTGTTGGTTATACAAAAGATTGAAATAAAAAAGGCTTAAAACAGTTGATATATTTTTCATATTGTGAAGTTAAGGTAAAATGGAGTTGCCTCAAGGGGAGCTAACTTGACTCCCCCGTCCCATTTTCTACACATTTTTTTTATTTTTTTGAAAACTACTTCCGTGATTTTTCATTATTATTTCCCTATTTTATGTCGTTCAAATTTCATGCGAAAAAAATTCCTACAACCTCCATCTAGACGAAGTTAATTCCAACAATTTTGCGATCGTTAAAAATGATTGTATAGATGAAAGCCATAGGTATATCTGTTTCTCACAAAACTTGAATGACATAATATAGGAATATAGTGATGAGTTTTCATTTTATTTTTCAAAAAAAATAAAAAAATATGAAAAAAAATGAGACGAGAGAGCCAAATTAACTCCCGGGGGCAGCCACATTTTTCCCTATAAGTAATGCATGAAAAATTGCAAACACTCAAGCACATGCTATAATTAGCTCCACAAAAAAACTATTAGATTATAATATAAGAGGAGATTCACAAAAATAATGAAAATACAGAACTTTAGTTAGCATAACCTTATATCATTCATCATATATCTTCTGATAATAACTCAGATCTAATACTTTATTTAGATTGGGTGTCAAAGTTACGATAAAATTTTATATAAAAAGTTCAAGTTAAAGGTAAATACAAGATGAGAAGCTATCCACAGCAACACATTCAAATCAAGGATCCATCGTCAACATGTCTAATAATTTGCATTTTAAAACGAGAAAAAATACATAAACCAACTGGAAATTTGTCAGTGAGATTTAATGTTTATTATCTGCTCATACAGTTGTCGGATCTCTGATGTTTGATTGAATACAGAGGGAGCAATATTATCGTGCCATGACCCACCTTCCCAATGCCAACAAGCAAGCAAAGCCGACACCAACCATAAATCCCTCCACTCCATAACTGCAGCTGCAGATCTTGAGCTCAGGCATCATAAATTTCTTCTGCGCAGAGTTTTGGGTCCCTGATGGCAAAATGGATACCTCGGGTTTTTAGATTCTCAATCAACACACATCTTTTTTTTTACTTCGGATGAGGAATATGGAGACTTTATTCCAGAAGAAACCAAGCTGAGATTGAGTGGTCATATTTGCAGTAGTTATCTTCAAAACAATCGAACAAGAACAAGTAATTGGATCACCGCATGAAATTATGAAGGCGCTAAGCAGAGTTTCTCAAAATTGGAAAAATAAATTAAATTGCAGTCAGCACTGAACAACTACATAAGAAGTTAAAAATTCCTAAGGATTTTACTAGATGAAGGTCAGAAGTAATCAGACACGAACTGTCATGAACTAGAACTGTCTTCGCTATCGTCACGAGTCGCTCTCGATTGTATTATAACCCGAGCTCCAGAAGTAAGCCTGCATGATTAAGCAACAGTTATCTATTAGTACACATACTTGCTTGTAGAAAACGTGACGTAGAATATTGGTTGGTTAAGACAGCTAACAGTTTTATAATTATGCAGGACTAAATTGTCGTTTGGAAACAACTGGAGTAATAGAACTCAACTTTCTTCGATCCTGATGACCTTGTTCTTGTCCTCAGTAAAAGATTCGAGTCGTGTGGATGATCCTTTCGCTGAACCGGTATCCGTAAACCTCTTGCTGTTTCCCTTTGACGTGCAAAAGGATGCGGACTCCTGACCTTCAGAAGACAGCCTCGGAGCTTCTGAGTTCGGAGACCTCATAGAATCGATCTTCAACATCCTGCTTGAAGCGATTCTGATCGCTCGTGGGAGACACTTCAAACGAGATGAATCCACTGCACGTTCTTCTTCATCAGCTGTCGGATCAGATGACTTGCGGGTCCTGCATTGTATGTACCAATTATATGATTCAATCTTTCGAACAACAAAACCAAAGCCAATCTAAGTAACATAAAAAAAGATAAATTTTTTGAAATGTTTGTAAGAGCAACTGATATGTTAAGATTTGATTTTGTAAGTTCAATGAACTTCAACTTGTTGATTAGTTAAACAAATCGACCCAACTAAGAGAAAGATTGAATGAAAGATAACCTGTCAGCATTATACGATGAAGATCGTTTAAGGGTGGGACCAATCCCCCCTTCTGCCTTCTCGAGCTTCTTCGTTTCGATGATACTACCACTGAAGTACTCCTTGTCTTCCAATCTCAACCCCATCAGTCTCGGATTCTCGTGAAAGTAGTCGATATCCCCTACAACCATGGAGCCTCCGAACATCGGGGACGAGAAATCCATGTGCGAGAACCTTGGCCTGTAGGTATGCACGAATCCGAAGCTATGATGATCCTTAACGGAGATAGAGCCACAAGATATGAGTTGCATAAGTACATTGGTAGCTTTGAGCTTAGGACCGGCCGGGATAAGAACGTCTTCCTCCTCTAGTATCCGGAAGCTGTTGATCTTCTGCGCCTCAGCTCTTATTAGTGACTCCAAAGTATCTGTCTTTGCGGCAAAAGACGACTTGTTCGAAGACGTTGAAGGCAAAGAGAATTCCTCTCCAACTATGTCACGGTTCTCATCCAAGTTGGAGTTCAGCGTGCCATCTTCAGTAGACACACCTCTTACACAAGTTTCCCTTCCTCTAACTCTCTCCTCGGTCTGTGTCGATGCATCGACTGCTCGGTTTGGCTGGAAGACTCTGTATCCAACAAGATTGGGCGAGTGTGATCCATCACTTCCTCTTGAGGAGTTCCGTTTCGATGATGCGGGAGAGGCATTGTCAGAACTCGAGCTCGGTGCACGCATAGAAGGTGATAGGTCGTCTTCATGAGGATTGCCAGGTAGTGGTAGAGTGGCATGCAATGGTGATTGCGGCGGTAGTGGTTGCGGTCGTTTGGCCTCCCTGATAGCAATGCTAGAGGAACACGGGGAAGTCTCTTCGCTACGCGAAGCCGGTTGGTTTTCGAGCAGCTGCAACTGCTTGGCATTGCCATTTTGTGACTTGGAGATGACGATCGTAGGCTGATGGAACCGATCTACAATGAAGCAAACTCGAAGAATGTTTAAAAACACAAATCAGCAGTCCTATCATAACCGCAAGAACGACAATTCGAATGTTTCTTTTACCCGAAGGGGATGAATCCATAAGCTCAGAACCTTTCAGGATGTACTCGTTCTCGTTCGCAGGAATGATCAGATCATCCTCTGAGAGATCGTGCCATACAAACCCATTCTTGTAGCTCCTGTTGAACACCCCACTCATCAAACCGCAACACATTGAGTACAATCAAGGATAAAAACAACTATCTATTTGTAATTGCATCTTCCCAAAGTTTCTCAAGTACTACAAGCAGTATGATGGATGCTACCGATCTACCAAAACATACAACTCTCAACATTAAACTATGCTTAAATTAAGATTAAAAGGTTTTGGACTAAAGAAAAAAGGGTACCTTTTGCAAGACCAAGAGTACAGAGCAGCCATGCCCTTGCCCCTCATCACATTGAGCCGATTGATCACATCTTTTCCACAGAGACCGAAGAACAAAAAGATGATCACATAGCTCTACCAACAACAAAAAATCGGGGAACATTTGAATGGGCATTAGTCATGTACCTCTCAAGCGGAGTCCATCGGGGGAGGAGATGAGCACCTCTATGAAATGGGGGTGCTCCAGATGCCTGTTCCTGCAAAGATAGTACACCACCGGTATCTTCCTCCCCATCTGAAGCTGCAGCTCTCTCTGTTGTTGTTTTGGCGATGGTGGCGTTTGTAGCTTCGGCTGCTGCTGTTGCTGCTTCCTCACTCTCCCCTCCATTGTCACCCACAAAGTTTACAGACCCAATTCGGGGAAATCTACGGAGATGAGGAAATAGGGGGGAAAGATGGAAACTTTGGGGATGACCCAACAGGGGAGCGGAGCAGTGGAACGCTTCTCGAGCTTCAGAAAAGGGGGAAATTTGACTTGTTCTCGTTAGGCTCTAGGTGGATGGTGGTGGTGGTGGCTGTTGCCCTGGTGTGTCTGCTGGAAAAGGGGAGGAGTGGGACTGTGCAACGGCAGGAGGAAGGAGAAGGGTGCATTGGGGAATGGAACGAGGGATGGGGGGGAGTTCGCTCGCAGCCAAATGCAGAGTGGAGTGGTGGTGGAGAGTACGCATGTGGTGGGACTGGGAATAAAGAGTGAGGGAGGGGGGACTGTTCATCGCTCATCACCTCCTTTGATTAAGGTGGCAGACCCAACATGCCAATTTTGAGGTCAAATTGTATCGGAATGAGTCGCGGAGACCATCGGCAAGGAGCAGAGAAAAAAATATCATTTAAATGATATTTTTTCTCTGCTCCTTGTATGCCAATTTTTTATTCCGGGTAACGGTTCGGTCGTGCGATCAATTATCGCAAGCTTCCGCTGATGGTTTACGCGACTCATTCCGTTACAAATGGTATCAAAGCGGGTTTTCTCTGATAGTGGAAAGGGCTACCCGAAGGGAACTAAGCCGGGAGCGTGCAGCCGCCGCTGTCACTGGGAAGAAATGATGGGCCATGTCGCAACGAGGACGTTGCGAATATAAGTGGGGGAGGTTGTAACACCACAACCCCAAACATAGTATCATACTAAAACTCACGAAGTGTGTGTGTGGTTTATAAGTGATGGGGACTACTACTTGAGACATTGGGCTTAAGCATTTTGAGTGGTTGCCAACGGGTCCATTTGGACTCGAACCCAATAAATTGTTAGGGCCAGTTTTCCTCGATAACGGACCGGGGACCTAAGCTCGGAACGTTACACAAATTGTGATGATGGGACTCGTGAGGAAGAGTGAGGTTATCCTGCCCATTGAACTACCCATCCGTCAACCGTGATCTGTGTTTATTTATTTTACAGATCATGTCATTATGTTTAAAATACGTTGATGAATTTAGGAGATGTTCAAAAATATGTCAATTTTCTACAGTAAGTTTATAGCATGTCCAAATCACGCTACAAAATTACGAGCTATGCTAGGTAAATCCTTCCTGCTGTAAATGTCTTGTACAGAACTTCATCACATTGCAATTGTACTGACAGCACTATTTGTTTGCCTTATAGATCTGTAACAACTTGGACGATGCAAACACCAAAGGTTGTCTCTACTCCATCTGCTCTCAGTAACCCTAAATCGTTGCCAGATGCTATTGTCTACTACCAATTCTTCGTGGGCTACAATATGCCACATTTACAAGACTGACATTGTATTTAGCTTGAATTATCTCTCCCAATTCCCAATTAATTCGTAACCCTTGTACAAATCACATGGCAAAACTAAAACACCTTCTCAGATACATCAAAGGGACACTTTCCCTTGGCATTCAAATGTCCCAAGACATCTCAAGCGTGCTTTAATGCTTATTTTCATGGCGACTGGGGTAAGCTATCCTCGAGACCGGGATATGCTATTTTTCTTGATCGCTCTCCTATTGCTTGGTCTTGCAAAAAAACAATCGAGTGTTGCTCGCTCATCAACTGAGGACGGATATTGAAATTGCTTATTGGGGCAACTTGTAAGGGTAAACTTGTAATGACACAAGGACACTACCAAAATTTTGTGAGAATACGAAGGCATCATTGTAATTGTCAAAAAAATAGCTATGAATACTGAAAAAGGCACAGGTGTGAAAATTCTTGGTTAACTTTTTTTTAGAAAAAAGAGCCTTCATCGTATAGATGAGTGCCCAAAAATTTCACCTTTAATCACCAAAAATATACACACATGTAAACAGGTCAAACAAATAAATGAAAGTACAAGTTTCAACGATCCGCTAACGGTTGAGCATGTGTAATAATGTTCTCTCCATAACAACGCTCCTGATGGAATATCACATCATTCCTAACAAGCCAGATTGCCCAAATCATAGACAAGACTACTGTTCTCTCCATCTCCGTGCCATTTCATTCCGCTCCAATGGATTTCCAGAAATCAAATACATCATCTTCATAAATCATCTGATTCCCAAAACACTCCCATGCCTTCTTTGAGTTCTCACACCTGACGAAAATGTGGTCAGCATCTTCCATCTCACCCAAACACCACATGCATGCAGGATCAAGTGATTGAACAAAACACACAAGTCTGACCCCGGTTAAGAGCTTTCCCCTTTTAAATAGCCACAAGAATACCTTCACTCGCATCAGAATCCTCCATTTCCAGATCCTTTTATAATCTGTCATGCATCCTCTCGGGTCAAAAACCACCGACCCCTGCAAAGCCTTGTACGCCTTGTCAACTGAGAACACCCCATCACACCAGATCCAGCAGTCTTGCCGCTCAGAGGGCCCAGAAATATTATCCAACTCTGCCGACATCATCAATAACTCCTCCATTCTCTAATCGGAAAGCTCGTATATAAATCTAGGGAAAAAAGATTGCCCATCCCACACATTTGCCACAGAACAATCCTGGTCCATTGCCAATGCCATCAACCGCGGAAACCTCATGCTCAACGACCCACTCTCACTCCAGTCGTCCTTCCAGAACTTAAATCCAATGCCATCCCCAAGGACCGGTCTCAAAAAGGGACGAATGTTCTGCACAACACCACATATTCGTCGCCAGAAATACGAGGGAGCATGCCCAATGACCCCATCCTCAAGAAATGAGGAACACCCCAAATTCGAGTAATCCACTTGCTGATCAGTGCCTTGTTCATCTCCTCCAAACTATGCACACACAAGCCACCATCATCCTTCGAGCATGAAACAGTTTTCCAATCCACTAATGGTATTCCGCTTGATCGACCTGACGATGATCAGAAGAAACATCTCATGATACTCTCAAACCTCTTTCTGATCCCAACATGCAAGAGTCTGGATGACAGGAAGAAGATAGGAATTGCTGAAAGGATCGAGCGCAACAACACTAATCTACCACCTCTGCATAGACAAACTGATTTCCATCCAGCCAACTTCTCCATCTTCTCAATCACTGGTAACCAATCTGCCAATAACATTTTCCCACTTACCAACGACACCCCAAGGTAGCGTAATGGAAAGTTCCTACGAGGGAACGCAGCCAACCAGCACAAGTCTCAATCTCTACATCCTCTAATCCGAAAGGGACAAACTCTGATTTCGCTTTATCGAGTCTTAAACCAGAAACATCATAAAAAATGTCGAGAACCACTGGCAAACCCCTATAGTTCTCTGCTCCTCCTTCTGCAAAAAGGATTCTATCATATGCATACTGAAGTAGAGGTATAGAAAGCTCTTCCTTTACAAGCCCCTTGCGAAATCCACCTATCACTGCTCGATCAATCATAACAGGTAGGGCATCCACCGCAAGGACAAAAAGTAGTGGAGCCAAGGGGCAACCTTGGCGAACTCCACGCTGCGGCTGAGAATATCCACCCGTTGGTTGACCATTGACAAGGACAACGCATGAAACCGTAGTTATACACCTCTTCATCCACAAGATCCAAATGTCTGGGAAGCCCATTTGTACATAAAAGCCCATATAAAACGCCAATTCATAAGCTTTTGAAAAATCCACCTTCCACAAGGCTCCCTTTGTTTTCCTCCTATGCCAATCCGTAATGATATCCGAAGCCATGACAACGTTGTCCATGAGTTGTCTACCATGCAAGAAAGCACTTTGAGAAGGTGAGATGATTCTGCCTAGAACTTCCCTCAAACGATTGGCCAAAGACCTTTGCCACAATTAAGTATATTGCATTGGACAAAGCAATCGGTCTGAAGTCCTCCATCTTTGTCGCCACTTCCTTCTTAGGAAGTAAGAAAATAAAAAATCTATTAAGCCGATCGAAACCATAGTTTCCATCTGCGAACTCTATCACCATTGCCAGCACCTCTTTAGAAATCATCTCCCAAAATTCCCTAAAGAAGAACACAGGGAACCCATCTAGACCTGGGCATCCGTCTGGGTTCAAATCAAATATAGCCTTGTGAATCTCCTGTAGCTCGAATTGCCTCGTCAACAAATCAGCCTCACCATCAGATATGCTCTCCACCATGTGCCTAACCACTCGAACCACTGTGTGGTAGACGTCTGCTTATGCTTTTGAAATAGCTTGTAACCTCTCTTGAAATCGCCTCCTCCCCATGAAACTCCTCACCGCCAACTTCAATCGAGTAGATGAAGATCCTCCTCCTTCTCTCATTTGCCACCGCATGAAAAAATTTCGTATTCGCATCCCCCTCCTTCAACCACTTCTGTCGGGACCTCTACTTCTACCCAAGCTCACACTCCCTATCCTCCTCCTCCTCAAGGATCTTCTTCACCACCCTTCTGCTGGGTAGCTCCTCCTCATCCAAACTTCTATTGTTCTCCAATAGGTCTAATCTCACCACTTCCTCCTATGCTTGAGTACGCCTCCTCTCATGCTCAGCACGAGAGTCTCTTCTGAAGGTCACTAGCCTTTTCCACAAAGCAACCAACTTCAAAGCAATCCGGACAGTCTTGAACCATCCACCTCAAGCTCTGACCAAAAAGAGGTTACCATCTCACGGAAGCCCTCCTCCAAAATCCAACACTGCTCTAATCTGAAGTAAGACGAGTATCCCTTCCCAATGCAAGAGTTGAAGCAAAGCAGCGTATGATCCGATCTTGACCTTGGAAGGGATGTAACTCTTGCCAAACTAAAATGCTCTTGTGCCTCAAAAAACAATAAAAACCTATTAATTCTAGATCGAGAAGAAGAGGTTCTCCAATTATACTTACAGTTTGTTGCATCAAGCACCTCCAGAGTTAGCTCCATCAGCAAATAAATGTGATCCGGGATCATGCACTCCTCTCCCACCAGGTATATCTTCCGCATACAGTATTACATTAAAATCACTGCTCCACGAGCCTCACCATTGTTAGAAATCTCATCCTAATGTCTCGCAACTCATTCCAGAGCGCCTCATTGGTAGAGGACCCTACAATGTCGTAAACCGAAGAAACCACAATCCTCGACTGGTCCCTCCTCCTATCCAAAACAACTGTCACTGAATGGGTCAAAATAATCTCATCCACCATATCAAAAAGGTCTCCATTCCAAGCCACAACAATACCCCATGAGCTACCATTCGTCGATACAGCTCTGAACTCATTGAGATGAGGTCCAGAAGTGGAGCTCCATCTCACTGACTCCCACGAATCAATCTTAGTCTCCTGCAGACATGATATATTAGCCTTCCACGTTGCCAAAAGGGTGCCATTCGCCAACCTCTTATCTGGTTGACCCAATCCCCTCACAAAGGGGTTCAACCCTGCCACCTGAACACCTACATCTTTTATTACCTCCACCTCGAAGAACCTCCCTTCCTTGCTTCTAATGTCTCCACGAAAACATCCTGCTCCGACTTGCCAATCGCAACCCTTTCACAAATTTCCAACTCCATCCCTCCATTGGAAACCACCATCTCCTGACCTTTAATTAATCTTTCCTCACGCGATCGAATATTCACTGCAACTTCTGCTCCACCTTCTCGCTCTAACTCTCTCATCTCCCACCCTTGCTAGTCCGCTCGAAACCGCTTACATGGGAAGAAAGGCACGTGCTTTTGTCCCCCAAGACTTCCCCATTTTTGGACCGCACAATCTAAAGTCTTATGTTCATGCGAACCCTTCAACCTTGCGCGTCGACACGCTGGCGCTCCCTTTTTCACGAGAGCCCTTCCCCTACTTGGCTCGGGTTCCCTCAAACTTCTCTCATCTTCACCAACAACGATCCCCTTCCCCACTGCAAGTCGCTCCCCAGCCTGAAGCAACTCAGTCTGCTGAAGCTAGCCACCATGAGAAGCGTTAGTGGCGATAAGAGGAGGACCCAGAGTCCGAGGAGTAACTGGAGACGAGAATCGTTTGTGTGCCATAAAAAAACCTTCTAATTTGTGCACCAACCTCTCCATCGAAGAGATTAACGGAAAATCCATGTTCATGCAATCATGGTTGTTTAAATTCGTGGTCCCAAAAATCACCAAAATATCCTCATCCTTGAGCCAAATGGGCACTTGACTGCCTCTAAGTTTATCTGCGATGGATCTGGGATTGGCATTTGACAATCCAGAATTGTATTTGGGTTTTCCGCAGGACCCGAACCTGATGCATGGATTGAGATCTTTGGTAATGGCTCATCCAATTGCGCTTCGTTTGAATTCTCATTCATTATGCCACCCGTTTCGCCATCGACATCTGAAATCGACACAGTCTCCTTGATTCCCACAACCAAATCCGTCGAATGATCTTCCCCGACGCCTTCGCAGCGCCGCCACTTGCACCGTGGCCACTGCTCGCAGACTGCCCCTCCAACACCTCCTACCACAACGACGCCAATTTTTCCCTATCTTCATCGTCACACGTTGTGAGGATGATGGCTTGTTTCCCTGAACGAGAACCACCACCTGTGATCCCTCCCCATGTCGCAGTCCAGAGCACTCCATCTCCGTTACTTCACCAATGTGTTCTAGCACTTTGCGAAGAATCTCCACTTTCCGACACCTCAAAGGGATGTCCGCCACCTTCAATCGCCACATCATCCCCTCGTTTCTAGAGCTACTGTCCATGAACCGGGGTCGTCGCCATGTGATCCTGCCCCTCATCTTCGGCGTTAAACCACCCTCCAATGCCCCTTCGATCACCTCCTTCACTCCTTTGGATGGCAAGCCTCTCATGCAAAGCATCCCACCGGCAACCAAATAACATCGACTGCCGCTTCGGAGTCCTTTGGCAAAATCAGCCTTTCTCTGATCCTCTGCAGTACCAACTCCGGCCCATCTCCAACAACAAGTCCGTCCAACGGCTCCTCTAAGTTTGCATCTTTTGAGAGACGTTGCAACAGCCATCCCATCTCAACCTCCGATAAAAAGACCTTGAGGATTTTTGTGTACCTCAGCCGCAGCTTCATCCACGCACGCCGTCCCAACATTGTTAGGGCCCTTCTTCAATGACCATGTGCCCCTTGCTATGCACTCCCTCCGTCGATGGCCTGGGTTTCCGCACCGGAAGCAAAGTGGAGCAGGGGCCAAGCACTTCTTTGAAAGGTGGTCCCTTGCCCCCACAAGAATAACACCACGCTCCGATCACGTTGGTTCTCAGTGGCCGACTTTGCCGCTTCGAGTACTCCAGGGTCCCTCCCCCGCCAACTCCTCCATCTCTGCATCATCTCGCATCTCCCCTTCTTCATGATGACCATCGACTTCAACACTCACTTTGTCGGTGGCCCTCCGCTCACAGAACTCGACCTTCCTCCCTCGTCGTCTCCGAGCAATTCTCGGTTTACTTAATTCTGTTGCCCTTGGTTAATTCTGTAATTTTGACGAAGAAACAAAATATCTTGGAAACGGGCCTTCTTGGTATTTACCCTGAAATCTTGGGACATTTCGTGTAGGATACCATAAACGTTATGTAATATCAAATAGTTGTAGAGGTATGCATGTGAAATCCCGTTAGAAAAGCTGCCGTCGGCGAAAAGGTGGAGGCATTGTTCAACTAAGATATCAATACCGTACGTATCAAAAAGGTAAGGGCTTTTTGCCATTACGTTTTGTCTCTGTTCCCACAAACTACGAATTAAAGGGTTTGTGCATAAAATCGATAGCAAACCCCCTATTCTTTTTTTGGTTAAAAAACTTAAAGGGATGAAATTTGCTTCGGACTGGTCGCATTGACTATGATAGGGTTGGGTTGCGGTACATGGATTCCTTCCAACTCTCCTCACAGTTTACTATTCAGAGGGTACTTCAACTCAGCTCAACCCAGCAACCAAACAAAGACTAAGTCAGCGACTATTGCTTTATAGTCAGGGACAGGACGGAGCATGCGCCTCAACCCGGCCCGACTTGAGAAAGTCCGGCTCGACTCCTCAATTTTTCTTGATCTTTGAGCCAAGTTGAGGACTATATTTTTGAGCAATCTTAGGATCTCGGCCTGCTCCAAGGCATGTAGGGGTCTCGGGTTCGGGCCAAGCTCGCCCCCACTCCCCGCAATTAATAATTACTAGAAATCTGAACGTTGAGGAATTTAGAGTGACCTGTGTGATTCACAAATTAAAATAGAATCTCAAATTAAAGCTCGATTTTATTTAATTATTTAAATTTGTAAAAGTTATTGTGAAAAATTGACATTGACAACTTATTGGATTCGAGTATAAATGAATCCGATGACAATCACCAAAATGCTTAAGTTCAAGTTTTTAAGTAGTAATCCTCACCACTTATAACTCACACCTACACTCCGTACTATGTTTGAGAGTTGGGGTGTAACAACATTTACCTGGTAGCATATCTAGAAGGAGCATTGATGGTGAACATTCAAGGTTAGCTCTGTCCTGTTGCAAAAATGCATATGAAGTTTTATTTGCAAACATGCTGAGGAGTCCATCGTTGATGCAAAATCTTTAAGCAAATTAAATGATGTAAAGAAGGATAATGTGGAGGAAATCGGTATTGCTTATGGGAAAATATATTCATTGTCGTTTAATTGACTTTTTGATGTATTTTTTTGGGAGGAATTTATCTTTTGGTGGTAATTTTATAATAGGAAGCCCACTTTATTGTACTTTGAACACCCAACGATTAGGCTTCCATCAAAATATGATTAGCATGCAGAGGATCTGCATCAAGAGGTCGGACATATATCAACCTAATGAGACAGGATTGTCATCTTCTATTCAAGCTGGAGATCATCTCTTAACGATCATTTGACGATGCTTGATGAGTCATCCATCTAACTCCTTGGATATTCATTCATCTAAGCACCAATCTCTACAATTCAATTATTGAATCAACATCTGCATGATTATTAAGATGGTCATGATACATAACCCTAATTATACAGAAGGACCTTATAGTGCATTCATTCATTTAATCTCAGATAGAGAGTGAAAAATCAGTAACTTTTATTGATAAATCAAATATTACAATAACATTTATTGTAGGAATAATTCTCCTCGGGCTCACATGGCTAATAAGAATATACATGGAATTGTTTCCAAGTCAGAGAGGTAAAGGGGGAAAGTATTAGAGATAGGGGTGTTGGGGAATAGGGTCGGTCTTGGGCCCTTAGTTTATCGTTGCAAAGGGATGTCTTGGTGGGAGTTGGAGCATTAGTCTAGGGCTTTAAGACAATTCTGTTTGGTATGAAGGTTGTGTGGCCTTACGCGAGGGAGGTATTTCTATTCTGAGCAAGTTCCTAAAGGTCGAGGATTGATATGGGGATCACCGTTGAGGCCATCTTTCCAAAGGAGGGAGTATTCTCCCGAGCCGGTCGAACAAGATGCAATATTTTAAGTGGCTCTCGAGCCAGTTTGATGGCTCCTCCACACCGAGAGTCATGAGGATTGTGAGGTTCTAAAATAGGGCTAGTTTGATAACTATCTCAAATTATTCTTGAAAATAAAGATAATGGATTTTCTTGGGTCTTGATCCTAGATTTGGACAATATAGAGCAATTGAAAGATTACAAGTTCACGATGCTCCAACCATCATTTCTTATAGGATGATAAAAGGATTTCCATTGGAACTGGCAGCAGTTATTTTTTCCTGAGGTGCTGCTCCAAAGAAAGTGCCTCTAAATCTTATCGATCTTATAAAGGATATACTTTGGTATCATGAGCGATGCCAACATATGGTGAATTTGTGGGGGCAGTGTAGAGTTTAGTAAAGATACTCTTGAGGGTAAGGATAGCATACGGGATTTCCATCCAAGTAGAATCTTTTCAACTTTATCAATGATAGGAAGCCAATCGTTTGTTTCAAGGTTTTCGGAGAAAGGGATGTCCCAGTATATCAGTGGGAAGTTATCGATTTACCAATTGAAGAACAAAGTTCACTTCGATGTCGGAGAGGTATAAGCAATGTATAGAGGATTTGTCATCATCCACATAAATTGCAAAAGGATCAACAGAACTTTTAAGGTAAGTTTTAGGCAGTTAAAGGCATTCTCATCAAATTTAAGGAAAAATAAGAATATCATCCACAGAAAGCATAGTAGTGATGACCAACTCCTCACCAGGAACCCGGTAGCACTTGATCGGGTTATCCTTAGCAAGGTTTTGTAGCATTTCTTCGAGAATGTTAATCATATTGATAAATAGAAGGGGTGATAGAGGGCCACCTTGGTGAACTCTGCATGATGGTTTAAATATTGAGTTGTTCACCTTGAGCGAAATTGTTGTGCTTTTAAGGAAAGTCGTAACCCAGTTTATGAATCGTTGTGATATCCGCTAAGGTTTAGAGATTTGGATATGGTTCTCCAGTGAAGGTAGTCAAAAGGCTTTTTGAGGCCAAATCTTGAGCAAAACTGCTTTAGTATTGTTTAGGCTCCAATGGGTGAGGATCTCAGAGGTGATCGTGAATGCGTTAGAAGCCCCCTGCCTTCAAGAAAAGCACATTGTGAGGGTGTGATTAGTTCACCAAGTTTGGAGGCTTAACGGTTGGCCATAATTTTGGACATGATTCGGAGGGGTAGGTCAATGAGGATTATAGGGTGATAGTTGTTGATGTCTTGGGGGTCACCCTTCTTATACAGTAGAATAATCACCTAGTTATTAACGAATGTCAAATTCGATGAGTTAAAGTTCATGGAGAAAAATATGATTAATCATTGCCATGAAATCGTGTTTGATTGTAGACCAGGAACTTCATAATACAATTGTCTGGATGAGGAGCTTTAAGGGACTTGAGGTTATGGATCACTCCAAAAGTTTCTTCTTTTACAATAAGGAACATACGATTTGAGATTTGACCAATAAGGGATTTGTCTAGTTCTAGGGATGCAAATGGGTTGGTATCTAGTGTCGAATAGAGTTTGTGATATAAAGCTGTTGAGATCGGGGAGATCTCATCATCATTAGTATGTGTATTACCATAGCAGTCTTTTAGGGTCAAGATGGAGTTGCGACTGTGTCTCGCAGAGGCCACGTATTGTAGAAGTTTTGTGTTTCGATCACCTTACCTAAGCCATCTCAATTTGACATTTTGGTTGAGTCGAAGGAATTTATCTTCGTTAAGGCATTCAAGCTCTTCGTGGAGGCGAGCTAGTTCGATTTAGGAGGCAGATGATGAGTCATTTGAGATTAGGGATTTTTCTATGGTTTGTAGTTAGGATGAAATTTCCTCCAAGGAAATGGAGAAGGGGGAAACATTTTCATGTTTCTAAGCTACGATGCCATATTTCAACCTATTAATTTTTAAGTTTCGTGTATGAAAAGGGTTATGGCCTAAGTAGGATTTAGTTTAATTAGGAAGTTTTGACAAGGGTGATAAATGTTTGTTTACCAAACTAGAAGGCTTACATTTTGAAAGGAGGTCAGACTGGTTGGAGAGAGGTAATACGTGCCAGAAGAGGTTTGTGGTCAGAGAAGGTTATGAAAAGTGTTTGTGGAACACCCATACCCCCCAAACATAGTGTCACATCTAAAACTCACGAAGTGTGGGTGTGATTTATAAGTGGTGGGGATTAATACTTGACAACTTGGGTTTAAGCATTTTGGTTGGTTTTCAACTTGTCCATTTCGGTCCGAACCCAATAAGTTGTCAGCGACAATTTTCCTCGATAAAATCGGGGACCTATGCCCGGGACGTTACAGTTTGAGTATTGGCCAAAGTGGATATGTCGATCAAGGATGGTGAGATGAAGATGTAGTCAAGAATCGCCCAACGATTCTGGGAGGTGTTGATATATGTATAGGTGGTGTCAAGGTCTTTTAGGTCGATGAGGCCAAAGTCGTGGCACCACTCAACAAATTTCATGGAGTGATTGGATGATCATCTGATGTAGGGTCTGTTGCAACAGACTCTGCTGCAGATCCTACGGCCGTCCAATCACCTATTCTCAGCCTCGAAATACGCACCCACTATCCCCAGACCCCTAGGAAGGTTGTTCGATTCTCATCCGACATTCCTCGCCCTTTACAACACCTGCTGCAATTGCCCTTTAAAACAGACGATCCATCTCCGAATGGTGAACGTTTTGAAGATGATTCTATTTGGAAGCGGATTTTATTAAAATATCTTGTAAGAATAAGGTGGTCTCCGTATGTTGGGATGGCCTCTAATTGGTCTAGGAAGGCATCTTTGTTCAGATGTGTGCTGGGAGCTGTAGACGTTGACAAAGCGAAGCTTTCTTTTGGCTAGAGAGGTGGGTGTCAATGGATAATGTTAAGAAGTTGAATCCCATGTAGCTCAGATTTGCCATTTGTGTTCGAGTGCCAGAAAATGGAATCGAGAAAAGATAAGCGACTCATATGAAGTGGGTCTTTATTTCTAGTTTTTAGAATACAAAAACGTTTAAGGTGTATTTTCTAATCAAATCTGTGTGCCTTTTCATTTTCCAAGGGCCCCCAAGGCGTCGGATATTCCATGAAAGTGCCTCCATCAATATTGTACCACACTCTGATCGAGGGGGTTCAGTAGGTTACTTAGAAGGAGGGGATTTTAGAGTTCCAAACTCGGTCAATGAAGTATTTCATGTTTGGAGAATCCTTAAAGGAAGGCGTTAGGTTTGGTATTGTTTCCTTGCATATTTTGAGGGTGTAAGGATGGACGGGAGATTTATTAAATGATGATGAGGAGAGGCATACGGGGGATTCATAGTAAGTTGGAAGAGAATTATTAGGGGTACCCGAGGATGATGGTTCATTGTCCTTCTTAACTTTGGAGGGGGTGGGTTCCTTCTTCATCGTAGCGAGAGTTAAGGGCCGGGGGTGAGAGTTGACTTCATTCTTTATTTCGCCATTTTTTATGGGAACCATGCATTGCTTGATAATATTTTCGTTGAGGTTGGTGCCCAAGCTCTTTAGCCAAAGTATGGTGGTTTCTGCCGATTCATGGTCTAGGTCTTTGGGGAAGCGAGGACTCGTGTCCGAAGAGTATCCATGATGAGAGGGGAAGGGTATCGGATCGATGCTGCTGTTGAAACGAGTCCAATCAAGGCAAAGATCAAAAGGGGTGGTGTAAGTTCGACGATAGGAGATATGGGAGAGGATCCTCTGTTGTAGAGGGTATTGCAGCAGAGGTACTGTAAATCACGATAATTTTTTTTTGTGATTTAGATTCTAAAATCCAACCTCATAGATTGAATCTTAGGTTAATGCTCTACATATCCTTCAAATTTCGCTTAAATCTGACATTGTTTGCTATTTTATCTTAATAGTTCAAGATTCGGATCTTTTTTAAATGGAGTTCAAGTTGCTTTGATCTTGACCGAATGTTTGACCATTAAAATAAAATAGCGAATAATGTCGGATTTAAGCGAAATGTGAAGAATATATAGAGCATTAACCTAAGATTCAATCTATAAGGTTGGATTTTAGAATCTAAATCACAAAAAAAATTTTATTGTGATTTACAGTACCTCTGCTGCAATACCCTCTACATCAGAGGATCCTCTCCCAGGAGATACATGGGTTTTTTTCTCGGTTCCACGTGAACAGAAAGTGCTAAGCAGGTTCAGCAGGTTGTCATTTGAAAACCTCAAAGTGTGTAGTGTTCTCTTACAAAGGGATGTCGTAGTGGGTAAATGAGACTTCTCGGAACTGGTTGATGGGGCGGAAGGTGTCTTAGAGGATTTCGTCCATCGTTACCCCTCGATTCCCTTAGGATTGACATGAACCTTTGGAATGTCGATGAGGAGCTTAACCAGTGAGGCATCCTCACATTCCTCGGACAAGAGAGGGATCTCGAAAGCAAGCAACTTCCCAAAATTTCTTACAAGGTTGTTCAGAACATAGGGATACATGTGGTGTAGTGGTAAGTCTTGAACAACTATCCAGTTGCATGAAAAGATGGCGACCAATGATAGAATCATATGGTGACATCATTGAGGAAGGTGATCAAGATCACCATGAGCTTTAAATAGAGAGGCTCCTAGTTGACCTCGGTGATAATCTGACGTTTGGAGATCTTCCAGAAAAGTTGAAGGCATCATCACCCATTTCGTCGAGGACGTTTTACTGTCAATAATGTGGCTGTCGGCGCGAGATGTGGGATCTTTTGATGTGGGTGAGAGGTGTCATTCCGAAGTGGAGGCGTATGCGGCAGGGTTCTTTGGCATGAAGGTCTAGAAGCTCATGGCTGGAGAGGTACTCCATTTGCACTTTAGTTAAGCAGGAGTTTGCAATATGGTCAGGATCTCTGCACAAGAAGCAAACGATTGGGAAAGGATAGAAATGCTTGATATGCCCCAATTGGGGGAACTTCTTAACATGATTCTAAATTTCGTGAAATTTCCGTGAAATTTCTACTGAAATCGAAATCTCGATATATACCCTTCATGCACAAATCAAGGCTGAGTTTGGTCGAAATTGACAAAATTTCGTCGAAATTTCGAAATTATTTCGTTTTTTCACCATCTCGAAACGAAATCGAAATCGAGATTTAAAACCTTGCTTCTCAAATCAGGAGAGTTATTCGAGGGTGGGCAGGAGTTGCAAGGTTGAGTTGGTGGTTTGATTGAGATGTTGTCATCCCAGATATGTTGTGCATCTTTTGGTAGGATGTGGTGAGAGAGGTTGTGAGGGTGTAGACATGGGGGATAAGACGATGTGGGGGGGGGGGTGGTTTCAATGTCGATGGGATGCGAGGGGGTGACTTCGTGTTGCTCATAGATCTGGCCAAAATGAGCCGGGTCGAACGGGCTGAGGTTAAAAAACCTCTGTCCAGAGCCTGTCATGGGCCGACCCATGGTCCATTTCATTCTTTTTTCATTGATTTTTTAATAGTATTTAATATTTATAAATAATTTTATTAATATGATTTATATTTTATATAACTAATATAAGTAGTTTACATGTTCCTTGACATGTAAACTATTGAATTTTATTTAAAACTAGTGTCACACATGAAAAACTTAAAGCATATCATATTAATATATGTAATATTTTATATATATAGGGACCCTTTCAAATGAGGTGAGGTCTCAACAATATTGTGGTAAGCCACCAATCGGATTTGTCAGATCACAATCTGACGGTTGCATAAAAAATCTCATCGAGAAGGGTATTTCCGTCATCTCGTTTTTTTTGGTAAATTTGAATTTCATTTAATACCTCTGAATTATCATTTAATGATTTGCTGGATTTAGTATTTTTCAATCATACCTTTATTGATCGACTTCCAATTTTACGCTAAATGGATTGTGTTCAACCATATCTTTGTAAAGTTTGACGAGTTTTTGTGAATATATATTTTTTGTATTTTCATTAAAAATTCATTTTTCACTGTATTTTTGTTTTGTAAATGTCTATTTCAATTTTATAATGGGTATATTTGTTTTGTAAACTCCAGCGAGCTTTTGTAAGAGTAATTATCCTCGTTGTAAACTTTGTGTGAGCCTTTATAAAATGCAGTGAACCCAATTCAAAATGAATTGTATCTCTCTCCTTTATAAAACTTCGTTTTGTAAATTTTGTGTTAAACCTTTGTAACTATATCTCGCTATTTGTGAATTCATGTAGAGCTCTGCAAAATAAGAAAATGAACATTGAGATTTGTAAACAAAATGAATCAAAATGTAAATATGAATGCCATATATACAAATTAATTATACTAAAAAGTAAATCCATGCCTCGCATCCCACGCGCGATCCTTCGCCTTGGACATCCACGATCTGCTCTCCACCTTCACCTCCAAATGCAACCACCCTCCCCATCCATTTGCGCGCATCACCATCACCACGTTCCGCTGTCATCACCATGAGCTGCGACCTCCATGCTCGACCACCACCGCATGCACGGACTTTCTCCTCTGCACGACATCGTCATCCTCCCCATTTTCCTCCTCTGGGCCGTCTCCTCCACGCCTACCTCCTCCGCGGTCGAGAAGCTTTGCGTAGAGAGGATGTGGGCACCGTTGTCGATGAATCGAGAGAGAGAGAGAGAGAGAGGGAAGGGGGTGCTCTACCGTCGATGAATCATGAGATAAGGGGATGACGCTGCCGCTGCAGGTCGATCGCGTAACGGAGAGGGAGGGTGCCTCCGCTGGTCGATCGTGAGAGAGAGAGGTCATCGTTTGTCAATTGAGAGAGAGAGAGAGATTATGTCATAATAGTTGTCACATTCTATATTTAGAATGTGACGAAAAGATCAAAAAGGATTTTCAAATAATTAAGTAATATAATTAATACATCATTATTTCCAACTGCGTGATTGAAAATAGAGGGATGAGATGGATGGCTCACCACAAAAGTGGTGAGACACCACCTCATTTGAAGTTTCACCTATATATACACACACACATACACACACACACACACATATATATATAGAGAGAGAGAGGATGGGGAGTATGCACCCTAGTGCATGTAATTTTACATGCACCGCGACCTATATCTCCCATATTTTTTTACTTTTTTGGAAAATATCACTGTGTATACTTATATATATCCCTACAATATACCATTCGAATTTTGTCAGAAACATAGACCCCTATATCCTCCATCTAGAACAAGTAATTTTAAGGGTCTTAGAATTGTTGTAATCAACATGTTCTAGATGGAAGGCATAGGGGTCTTTGTTTTTGACGAAATTCGAATGGTATATTTGAGATATATATACGGAAAAAATGGGGCTGCCTCCTGGGGGCAGCCAACATGGTTGCCCCCGCCCCATGTTTTGTCAATTTTTTTTATTTTTTTTGAAAAATATTACCATTTAAAATTATCCCTATATCCCTCCTACAAGCTATTCGAATTTCGTCAGAAACAGAGACTCCTACGACCTCCATCGAGATGGTGTCGATTTAAAAAATCATGTTATCGTTAAAAAATGATTGTCTGGATGGAGGTCCTAGGGGTCTTTGTTTCTGACGAAATTCGAATGACATATAGGAAGGATATAGGGATGAATAAACATAGCGACATTTTTCAAAAAATAAAAAAAACGTCGAAATAAGGGCGGGGGCAGCCATGTTGGGGCGGCCCCATTGTGTGTGTGTATATATATATATATATAGAGAGAGAGAGAGAGAGAGAGGAAAGGGAGCCTACTTTGTGAAGTAGGTAACCTTACCTACTTCACATCCAATTTTTGCATTTTTTTATTTTTTTTGAAAAATGCCACCATGGATTTTCATAATTATATCCCTCTTATGTCATTTAAATTTCATCAGAAATGGATACTCCTACGGCCTTCATCCAGAACATGTAAAATACAACAAATCTGTGACCGTTAAAAAATGACTGTCTGGATGGAGGCCGTAGGAGTCTCTATTTTTGATGAAATTTGAATGATATATTAGAGGGATATAATTATGAAAACCCATGGTGATATTTTTGAAAAAAATAAAAAAATTTGCAAAAAATAAAATGTGAAGTAGGTAGGTTACCTACTTCACAAAGGAGGCTCCCTTTCCTCATATATATATATATATGTATACACGGTGATATTTTCCAAAAAAAATAAAAAAATGTGGAGATATAGGCTCCAGTGCATGTAAAATTACATGCACCAAGGTGTATACTCCATGTCCTCATATATGTATATGTATATACAGGCCAGTTGGATCGGCCCATACCTAAATCTCCAAGTTCAAGTCTGACCCATCAACGAGATGGGCGGGCAGGCCCCCAGCCCGTTGGCCAGGTCTAGTTGTGTTGTATTAAATATAGTATTTAGGTTTTAATTAGAAAACCTATGTAATTACAATTGTAATTAATTTGGTTTCATTTAGGAAACCAAATGGTTTGGAGGGAAAGTTGGGAATTCCCAAATTTAAAACATGGATAAGTTTGGGTTGAAGTCTAGTACCATACCTTCGAGATCTAAACTTATGTTGGACTTATATATGAGTCCCCACCTCAAGCTCTTGTAGCAATAGTAGAGAGGAGGAATGGAGGACCACACGCGCGCGCGCGCTCCGCTTCGTCTCCGGCTCCGACACCAGCACCGGCTCGGGATCGAGCTCGGGCTCGGGCTCGGGAGAGTCAATTCGGATCTCGATACTTTTGCTGCGAGTTTCATTTGGCTAATCGATTAAATTAATCAGGCAGATTAATTTAATTTCGACCACATTGGGAATCGGACTTGATCCAAACGGCTCGACTTAGCCGCAGTTTTGGAATCTGAAAGGACACGACCATTGAGGGGCATTTTCGGAAACCGAAGGGACTACGTGCTAGGGCATGCGAGCTCCTCTTTTTATACTCCCACCCGACGCTGCTTTTCTACCCTCGCAAGAAAAATCCGCCGTCACTCTTGTTCTCTCTCTCTCTCTCTCTCTCGCCTACGATCCGTTTCTTCTTGGCTGCAAGTTTTCGGAGGTGCTTTCGAAGACGGTCTCGTCGGTGTACGCAGACAAAGATCATGAACCGTCGTATCTTGGGAGCGGATCGCCGGTACCCTTCGCACCGGTATTGTGGGGGTGAAATCCTCTGTAAGAACAGTCCATTTCATGGACGCTTCGGTGAATTCTGACCTGATCTTTTTATTTATTTGCCTGCTGCAATTCATTTATTGTGTACCCTTTTATGGATCACGCCCGTTTGTTTGTTTCCGTGTGATTATTCGGTTCCTGTTTGCTTATTTTAATCGGATAATGGATTGGATTTGCACGTTATTAATCTTAATAATCTGTAATATTGATCTGTCAATCCATTAGAATTCGTATGATTACTGTTTAATATATGCATGGTTGATCCTGTTTACAACAATCTTAGAGAGGATTTTCGGAACCGATTATAAAATCATGTCGGAAACGATGTTTAAATCGAGGGTGGATATGACGGGTATGACAGGAAAGTTCGGTGGATAGAACTTTAAGCGTTGGCAACAACGCATGAAGATCTGGTTAACCACCATAGGATTAATCTCGATGCTTGAAACCGACTGTCCTACGGTGGAAATGGAAAACCCCTCACCCGATAGCCAGAAGGAGCAATCTGCGTAGAAGGAACGCGACCGTATATGTCATGGTTGTATCTTGTTGGCTCTGTCCAACACGTTGTTTGACGTATATTGTTCGTCCATGCAGACTGCGAAGGGGCTGTGGGAAGATTTGGATCGGAAGTATAATACCGAAGATCTCGGTATTGAGAAATACTCCGTGGCCAAGTTTTTGAAGTTTTCTATGGTCGAAGGAAAGTCAGTTTTTGAACAGGCACATAAGTTTTTACTCCTGCTCCATGATTTAGAGGATGCCGAAATGAAACTTCCAGAGAAGTTTCAGGTCATGTGCATCATAGAAAAATTCTTCAAGTCATGGGAAGACTTCGGTATGACCCTAAAATACAGAAAGGGGAAAATTTCTATGGATGACTTGATGGTGGCAATTGCCATAGAGGAGGAACACAGGAAACAAAAACCTGTGCTTCCTGTCGATATTCAGGCTAAGGTCAACTTCATGACCTCGAAGGGCAAGGATAAGAAGGGAAAGGGTCCTAATAACAATAAAATGAAAAAAAGGGCAAGATCCAGAAAAAGGCAAAGAATAAACCCTACTGGCACTGTAATCAGGTTGGCCATTAGAAGAAGGACTGTCGGTCCTTAAAGGCTCAACCTAAGGCTGCAGACGGGAGTCCACAAGTGAATATGATCACTATGGGACTCGGGGTGTCACGACCCGCCCCGCTAGCCGGGACGAGTGCGACACAAAAACTATCTAATCATCCTAACCATAATGAGCATGTCCGTAAAAAAAATTCGACAGCAATTCCTCTATTTTACGGACTCCCAAACGCTACCCTGAACCTGAAACAATTTGTATAAAACTTTTACAAATCCACACAATTCACTAACACTACCATCCAAGTCATTTTCTATATCTGTAATATCAAACACATTTCCATTGTTCCTTATATACAACTGTCATCTACTACCACAGTTTCAATACAAGTCTTTCTATTTCACAAAACATCAAGTACCAACCATTTTACCTGAAGAGCCCAAAAACTTTGCTTCAATATCACAAATGGAGTAAAGGTCCCCACAGTCAGCAAACGACTCAATTCCTTCGCGTACCCTACAGCTCCTTCTCAGGTGTATCTGTAAATAGTATTTAATAATAGAGGGTTGAGTCTAAACTCAAGATGAGCTTAAACCCAGTGAGTGGGTCTCAAGCACTTGGTAAGAATATATTGGCTATTTTGAAAATAACTTTGCTGGCTAGTTGAAATAAAACGTAATGCTATAATAGGGTAATTTCATAAAAAAATGAAGTTTTGCAAAATAATAACGTTGTACAAAAATGGAAATATCACACTGACAAACTGAAATTTATTTACTATCTGGCTGTTGAAAATCTTGTAGAAATGAAAATGTGTGTTTTTCAACTGTTATAACGACACCACTGTGGCTAGCGTACTAAGTATATGAACGCTGAAACAAACTGAGTCATACGCGTAGACAACCCCAAAGGCCAAAGAACACCCTGCATACGGTCCAAAGCCTATTTGTATACAAAATGCGGACCCAAAGTCCTCTGAACTCACATCTAATGATTGCCTTATCTGATGGCATGTTTCAGGGTCATTTCTGATGACATCACCATATCTGATGGGTAGTTCATGACCATGTCTGAAAGCTACTGTGGTGGTCATTATTTCTGACATACTTTCTGACCTATAGTAATATAAATGTAAACTGAGAAATTTATGATCTCTGAATCATATCATCATACTGAACTTATCTGTATCTATCTAAAAACTTCTATAGTATTAAACAACATAATTGAATACTGAAACATAAAACTAAGCTTTTCTACCATACATTAAGCTTGCGTACAAAACCAACTTTACTAAACTGCAATCATCTTGGACAAAAACTAGCTTATTAGATTATCCAAATAAACTATACATGTACATAGCATAATCAAGAGGCATCACAAACTGTAATATTGCAATGTATCTGTGAAAATAGGGGTCATATCTTAAAATAGGCTTGAGACCACTCACCTTGGTTTAATTTAGATTTCCCTTCTTCATCCTCTATTTCGGTCTTTACGATTTATAACGCTATCATCTCCTAAAATACACATACGGATGGAGTCAATGTTCAGATCAATGGGTTATATTATTTGTACACCTTTGTACATGTCTTTTATATATGTGTGTGTACAGTATCTCTACAATATTTAAAATATCTTATTCCACTCGAAAAGTCTACAGGATGTCTCTCTATACGCCCTTGAGCTGATTTAATTTAAACCTAAATATGAGTTCACCCCATGCTTGCTAAAACACTTGCGGAGTCCCTTATTGTAACTCTCTCCATCTTTACATAAGCAATAAAAACATTTTAGCATGTAAATAAATGGATATATGATGCATGTTATCTACTTGAGGGGAAAAACAAAGATGAAATCTAACAACTTACACTATAGGCAATAAGTATTATGAGATATGTACATTATGATCTTCTTCCAAAATTAGATCCAACGTCTAATTGTAACATGATGGTAAAGGGGTTTATTTTTCTACTCCAAAATAAGTAACACACGTTTACTATGCTACTTTAATCTATATAAGTAAATCTATGTTTTATCTTTTGGTTTGTCTGCTTCTTATATTTATACAAGTCGTGACAAATTCTAATAGGAATTTCCCTCGTAATATTGATTAGAAACTGAAAGATCATATGTATTACAGAGTTCATGGGAATTGATACACAGATGAAACCTTTATTTTTTTATTGCCATTAAAGAGAAATAGATAAATAAATTCATCTTAGAGATCTAACCTATGCTTCTCTGCTTTCTCTCTCTCTCTCTCTCTCTCTCGTATTCCTCGTCCAACTCGTGCCGACAATTATGGGGGAAAAACCCATACGAATAACGTCCCTCTCCTATAAATAGGTGATCCTGCAAATCCGATACACTCTCCTCCCATTACACGTACAACCCAGGTGTCCTTATGCTATTTACCTTAACATGCAAAGAGTGAAATGATAATTCTAGAGACATAGCCACATTATTATTTTATACTATATTTACCTAAGACATGCGTACGAGATTCATACATGAAAGAGCTTCCTATCTAAAATTTATACTCCCTGTTATGACATAAAAAAATCCTTATAAGGGTAATTTCACACATAACCAAACCTGCTAATACATCTGTTAATATTAATTATAATTACACACTCCATATCCGTTTTAACAATGGATATTATAATCATTTACTCTTGTATATCAATAGTTATGTCTAAATTCATGTACCTTATTTTGAAATGCATATAGTAATATCTGTCAATAACAGTATCTATCTTGTATTCATATCCGACAAGCTGAGGGCCACTAAAATATGACCAACTATAAACACAAATCTAGACCTCTCGTAAATAATTATCCAATATGTTCTCTTATTAGCTAGGTATACCTGGCCTCTCAAGTCTTATCTGCAACAATCATTCCATATTTATATGCATATTTTAGAATAAATAGGGTAACAATATGTCCGTATCCGTCCATTGACATCCTTAAACCTTAAATTCAGTATATAAAAATATTTTTTTATCGTATCTGGATGTCACAACACTCCCCAACTTAAAATAAATTTCGTCCTCGAAATTGACATACTTTATTTCGTCCTCGAAATTGACATACCTTAGTCAGCTTGAAAACAGATGTGGGTATTGAGATTGCATTTCCTCTTCTCTTTCCCACGTGGCTTCTTCTATTGAACGACTTCTCCAAAGAACTTTTACCAGCAGTATCTTCTTCATTCGAAGTTCTTGAACTTTATAGTCTAAAATTTGTACTGGAATCTCTTTGTAAGAAAGGTCCTCCTTCAGTTGAATTTCTTGTGGTTGTATAACATGTGATGGGTCTGGAATATATTCCCGAAGAGTAGAAACATGAAAAACATCATGTATCCTGGCTAGCTCTGACGGAAGTCGAAGGCAATATGCTACATTGCCAATTCTTTCTGTAACTTCATATGGACCAATGTATCGTGGGCTTAGTTTTCCCTTCTTTCCGAATCTGATTATACCCTTCCATGGAGATACTCGTAAAAATACTTGATCACCCACTTGAAATTCTAGATCTCTTCTTCTCTTATCCGCATAACTTTTCTGTCTATCTTGTACAACCTTCAAATTTCTTTTGATTTCTTCAACTCTTTCCACTGTTTTTTGTATTAATTCAGGTTGGACTAATTTACGCTCTCCTACTTCATTCCAGCAAATAGGAGATCTGCATGCTCAACCATAAAGGGCTTCATATGGTGCTATTCCAATACTCGCTTGATAACTATTATTGTAAGCAAACTCCATAAGCGATAGATGTTCATCCCAACTATCTTTAAAACTTAATGCACAAGCTATAAGCATATCTTCCAAAGTTTGAATAGTCCGCTCAGATTGTCCATCGATTTGTGGATGAAAAGCAGTACTAAATGCTAATTTTGTACCCATTGCTTTGTGTAAACTAGGTCAAAATCTAGAGGTAAAACGAGGATCTCTATCAGACACAATTGAAATAGGTGCTCCATGTAATCGTACTATTTCATCCACAAAAGTTTTACCCAAGCGATCTGATGTATATGTCATATTGACTGCTAAGAAATGAGAGCATTTGGTCAATCTATGAACAATTACCCATATCGCATCATGACCTCGACGAGTCCTGGGCAATCCAGTAACAAAATCCATGGTAATATGTTCCCACTTCCACTCTGGTATCGGGAGAGGTTGTAATACACCTGCTGGTCGCATATGTTCTGGTTTAGTTTGTTGGCAAATTAAGCATCTTGATACATATTCTGCAATATGTCTTTTCATTCCTGACCAACAATAGCATGGTTTCAATGTTCTATACATCTTCGTGCTTCCTGGATGCATTGCATACATGGAGTTATGTGCTTCCTCAAGAATTTCTGTTCTAACCTCTGCAAGTTGTGGGACACACAGTCTTTGTTTGAAAAATAGCACTCCATGCTCATTTATTGTGAACTCAAGCATTTCTCCCTTCTCTACTTTCCCTCGTATTCTTTTAATTTCTTGATCAGATTCTTGAGCCTCTCGTATTTTATCATATAATATAGGCCTAACCTGTAGGGTAGCCAATAAAACCCCAGAATCATGTACTGATAAGTTTGCACGTAGTCCCCTTAATTGTGCCAATAATGAGTGTTGTTCAGCCTTTACATATGACAATCCACCTCTAAACTTCCGACTAAGAGCATCTGCTACTACATTTGCTTTCCCAGGATGATACTCAATGGTACAATCATAATCTTTTAGTAATTCTAACCATCTTCTTTGCCTAAGATTCAATTCTTTCTGAGAGAATATATATTTCAAGCTCTTATGATCAGTGAAAATTTGACATGTCTCGCCATATAAGTAGTGCCTCCAAATTTTCAAGGCAAATAATACCACAGCTAATTCCAAATCATGTGTAGGATAATTCAGCTCATGCAGCTTAAGTTGTCTGGAAGCATATGCAATCACCTTCCCATTCTGCATTAAAACGCATCCCAAACCTTGACGTGATGCATCGCTATAAATTACAAATCCACCATTTCCAGATGGAAGACTAAGAATGGAAGCTGAGGTCAAACGATTCTTAAGTTCCTGAAAACTCTCTTCACACTTATCATCCCAAATAAATTTCACATCCTTCCTAGTCAATCTTGTCAATGGCGCTGCAATTCTTGAAAAATTCTCCACAAATCTTCTATAATATCCTGCTAAGCCAAGAAAACTTCTAATTTCAGATACGCTTGCTGGTTGCTTCCAGTTCATAACTGCCTCTATTTTACTTGGATCTACAGATATACCTTCTCCCGAGATAACATGTCCTAGAAATGCAACCTTCTTCAACCAGAACTCACATTTATCAAATTTTGCAAATAATTGATGGTCTTTCAAGGTTTGTAATACTATCCTCAGATGATCTTTATGTTCTCCCTCTGACTTTGAGTATATCAGAATGTCATCAATGAAAACGATCACAAATTTATCCAAGAAAGGACGGAATACTCGATTCATCAAATCCATAAAGGCAGCAGGGGCATTTGTCAATCCAAAAGGCATTAACAGGAATTCATAATGTCTGTAACGAGTGCGGAATGCTGTTTTAGAGACATCTTCGGCTTTAATCTTCAATTGATGATAGCCTGATCGCAAATCTATCTTAGAGAATACAGAAGCCCCTTGCAATTGATCAAACAAATCATCTATTCGAGGAAGAGGATAATTATTACGTACCGTTACTCGATTCAACCTTCGATAATCAATACAAAGTCTCAAAGAACCATCCTTCTTTTTAACAAAAAGAACAGGTGCTCCCCATGGAGAAATACTAGACTGAATAAATCCCTTATCTGTTAATTCTTGCAATTGGATCTTAAGTTCCCTGAGTTCAGCTGGAGCCATTATATAAGGACTTAGTGCAATTGGGGTAGTACCGGGTATTAAGTCAATATTGAATTCAATTTCTCTATCTGGCGGAAGTCCCGGTAATTCATCAGGAAATACTTTAGGAAATTCTCTCACTATAGGAATATTTTCTAAACATATAGATTCTGCTTTTGTATTGTATACAAGGGCAACAAAAAACGAATATCCCTTCCTGAGTAATTTATGTGCCACTATACTAGAAATGACACATGTTGGGTATACAGTCCTTTCTCCATAAAATGTAAACTCTGTCTCGCTTGGCATCCGAAAAATAACTTTCTTCTGAAAGCAATCTAGTAAAGCATGGTATGATGTCAAACAGTCCATCCCTGTGATGACGTCAAATTCTTTAATTTCCATAGGGATAAGATTCACAATAACTCGACCTCCTCCTATTTCTATCAAACAGTCTTTAAAGACATTCCAAACAATCTCAGGCTCTCCTTTAGGTAAGGAGATTGATAATGCGTGATCGAGTGTACCCATTTCTTTATCCGCAAATACGGAGAATCTTCAAGAAATAAATGAATGACTAGTACCTGAATCAATAAGAGTATGGGCATTTTTGCCAAAAATAGCAGTGGTACCTGAGACCACATCCTCAGCAGAGATGGCTTCTTGGAGTGTCATCGCAAAAGCTTTTCCCTGATTTTGTGCCTTTTTATTTCCTTTCCTTATAATATCATTTCTCCTTTCTTCATTCTTTGGTTGGGGTTCTTGAGTTATTGCCCTAGCATGGATATTCTGTTGAACTGGTGTCCTTGCATTTCCCCAGTTTGATATAAGATTTGGGCAATTTCGGCGTACATGGCCTGTCTGACCACAATTATAACAATCTTATGATCCACTGCGACATTCTCTTGAATGACGCTTCCCACAGATGGTACATTGAGGATAAGAAAATCCTGCATTTATAGAATTTTCTGGAGCAAACCTACTCATTTGATTTCTCCTATATCTTTGAGCAGATAAGTTGTATTGTCTTGGATTTTCAAAATTTCTTCTAACTTTATTCTCGGATCCTCTCCATGGTGGTCTTTCCCCAAATCTTTTCCTACTATGATCATTACACCTTTGCCTTTCCCGCACCACACGTTCAGATCTACGGGCAGCTTCCACTAATTTACCATACTCAGTATATCCATTGGCTGAGACCATTGACTTAATATCTATATGGAGTCCATCTTCGAAACGTCAGCATTTATCTTCTTCAGTCTTCACTAAAGAGGCCGCAAACTTTAATAATTCTGTAAATCGCTTCTCATATTCATCTACCGAGAAACTTCCTTGAGTAAGAAATAGGAATTCTTTGCGTCGATCTTCTTGATATATTCTTGGATAATATTTTTCATTGAATTCTTTTTCAAATATCTGCCATGTAATCTCGGATGGATCCGTGTATTTCATCTTCACCGATTTCCACCAGTCATCAGCATTTTCTTTTAACAGAAATATTGCATATCTCAACTTTTATGCTTCAGTACACTCCATCAATTCAAATATCTTCTCCATGTGTTCAAACCAGTCTCTTGCCACCTTCGGATCCGTCGTGCCTACAAAATCTTTTGCACCTAACTTCCGAACATGCTCAAATGGCAACTGATTTTCAAATTCAGGCGGTCTCATCGATCGAGCAGCCATGCTTCCCAGGGTCTGAGCTATTAATGCCAAAGTCTCCTGCATATTGTTATTATTACTCCCATGATGCCCATAACTTGGTCCTTGTGAGGTCTGAGAAGGTTGTTCGGCTGCCATTGTGTCCTACATAAATAAAATTCCTTAATTAGCTCTTTCAAAATTTAAAACCCTCAAATCTCATGTCAAGATTAAGATAAATACTCAACATCAAGAATATCATTACTTCCAATATCATTTTCACTTTATATTGAAAATCCAATACATAAATCATAAACACCAATGTATTCATATATCAACCTCGAATATCAGTTTTAATCAAATTTCATAAATCATTGCTCTGACACCATCAATTTGTCACGACCCGCCCCGCTAGCTGGGACGAGTGCGACATAAAAACTATCTAATCATCCTAACCATAATGAGCATGTCCGTAAAAAAAAATTCGACAGCAATTCCTCTATTTTACGGACTCCCAAACGCTACCCTGAACCTGAAACAATTTGTATAAAATTTTTACAAATCCACACAATTCACTAACACTACCATCCAAGTCATTTTCTGTATCTGTAATATCAAACACATTTCCATTGTTCCTTATATACAACTGTCATCTACTACCACAGTTTCAATACAAGTCTTTCTATTTCACAAAACATCAAGTACCAACCATTTTACCTGAAGAGCCCAAAAACTTTGCTTCAATATCACAAAATGGAGTAAAGGTTCCCACAGTCAGCAAATGACTCAATTCCTTCGCGCACCCTACAGCTCCTTCTCAGCTGTATCTGTAAATAGTATTTAATAATAGAGGGTTGAGTCTAAACTCAAGATGAGCTTAAACCCAGTGAGTGGGTCTCAAGCACTTGGTAAGAAAATATATTGGCTATTTTGAAAATAACTTTGCTGGCTAGTTGAAATAAAACGTAATGCTATAATAGGGTAATTTCATAAAAAAATGAAGTTTTGCAAAATAATAACGTTGTACAAAAATGGAAATATCAAACTGACAAATTGAAATTTATTTACTATATGGCTGTTGAAAATCTTGCAGAAATGAAAATGTGTGTTTTTCAACTGTTATAACGACACCACTGTGGCTAGCGTACTAAGTACATGAACGCTGAAACAAACTGAGTCATACGCGTAGACAGCTCCAAAGGCCAAAGAAGACCCTGCATACGGCCCAAAGCTTATTTGTATACAAAATGCGGACCCAAAGTCCTCTGAATTCACATCTAATGATTGCCATATCTGATGGCATGTTTCAGGGTCATTTCTGATGACATCACCATATCTGATGGGTAGTTCATGACCATGTCTGAAAGCTACTGTGGTGGTCATTATTTCTGACATACTTTCTGACCTATAGTAATATAAATGTAAACTGAGCAATTTATGATCTCTGAATCATATCATCATACTGAACTTATCTGTATCTATCTAAAAGCTTCTGTAGTATTAAACAACATAATTGAATACTGAAACATAAAACTAAGCTTTTCTACCATACATTAAGCTTGCGTACAAAACCAACTTTACTAAACTGCAATCATCTTGGACAAAAACTAGCTTATTAGATTATCCAAATAAACTATACATGTACATAGCATAATCAAGAGGCATCACAAACTGTAATATTGCAATGTATCTGTGAAAATAGGGGTCATATCTTAAAATAGGCTTGAGACCACTCACCTTGGTTTAATTTAGATTTCCCTTCTTCATCCTCTATTTCGGTCTTTACGATTTATAACGCTATCATCTCCTAAAATACACATACGGATGGAGTCAGTGTTCAGATCAATGGGTTGTATTATTTGTACACCTTTGTACATGTCCTTTATATATGTGTGTGTACAGTATCTCTACAATATTTAAAATATCTTATTCCACTCGAAAAGTCTACAGGATGTCTCTCTATACGCCTTTGAGCTGATTTAATTTAAACCTAAATATGAGTTCACCCCATGCTTGCTAAAACACTTGCGGAGTCCCTTATTGTAACTCTCTCCATCTTTACATAAGCAATAAAAACATTTTAGCATGTAAATAAATGGATATATGATGCATGTTATCTACTTGAGGGGAAAAACAAAGATGAAATCGAACAACTTACACTATAGGCAATAAGTATTATGAGATATATACATTATGATCTTCTTCCAAAATTAGATCCAACGTCTAACTGTAACATGATGGTAAAGGGGTTTATTTTTCTACTCCAAAATAAGTAACACACGTTTACTATGCTACTTTAATCTATATAAGTAAATCTATGTTTTATCTTTTGGTTTGTCTGCTTCTTATATTTATACAAGTCGTGACAAATTCTAATAGGAATTTCCCTCGTAATATTGATTAGAAACTGAAAGATCATATATATTACAGAGTTCATGGGAATTGATACACAGATGAAACCTTTATTTTTTTATTGCCATTAAAGATAAATAGATAAATAAATTCATTTTAGAGATCTAACATATGCTTCTCTGCTTGCTCTCTCTCTCTCTCTCGTATTCCTCGTCCAACTCGTGCCGACAATTATGGGGGAAAAACCCATACGAATAACGTCCCTCTCCTATAAATAGGTGATCCTGCAAATCCGATACACTCTCCTCCCATTACACGTACAACCCAGGTGTCCTTATGCTATTTACCTTAACATGCAAAGAGTGAAATGATAATTCTAGAGACATAGCCACATTATTATTTTATACTATATTTACCTAAGACATGCGTACGAGATTCATACATGAAAGAGATTCCTATCTAAAATTTATACTCCCTGTTATGACATAAAAAAAATCCTATAAGGGTAATTTCACACAAAACCAAACCTGCTAATACATCTGTTAATATTAATTATAATCACACACTCCATATCTGTTTTAACAATGGATATTATAATCCTTTACTCTTGTATATCAATAGTTATGTCTAAATTCATGTACCTTATTTTGAAATGCATACAGTAATATCTGTCAATAACAATATCTATCTTGTATTCATATCCGACAAGCTGAGGGCCATTAAAATATGACCAACCATAAACACAAATCTAGACCTCTCGTAAATAATTATCCAATATGTTCTCTTATTAGCTAGGTATACCTGGCCTCTCAAGTCTTATCCGCAACAATCATTCCATATTTATATGCATATTTTAGAATAAATAGGGTAACAATATGTCCGTATCCGTCCATTGGCATCCTTAAACCTTAAATTCAGTATATAAAAATATTTTTTTATCGTATCTGGATGTCACACGGGGCTAGCGAGGGGTATGTCTCTGTAAAACCTGAACTATACCATATCCATGATCCAAATGAGTGGCTTGTGGATACGGGAGCTAATGTAAATATCTGTTCGGACAGAACTTTATTTTCTTCTTATCGGACCTGCAGTGGTGGGACTTTGAAGATGAGGAACGATTCTGCAGCCAAGGTGCTAGGGTCGGGACAAGTCAACTTGAGGTTCTCCTCTTGACGTGTCTGGACGTTGCACAGGGTGCTGCATGTTCCTGACATCAAGAAGAATGTTTTATCTGGCTCTATCTTAGTTAGAAATGGTTTTGAATTAAACTTTAAATGTAATAAAGTTGTCATTCTGAGACATGATATTTTTTTATGGAAAAGGCTATTTGGCAGACTTTGATTTGTTATTTAGAATTAGATGTGATTCAGTAAACATTAATGATATGAATGTTTTGAGTTCTGAATGTTCTAATTTTGTGTCTCATGTTGTAAATAATGTAGAATCTTGTGATCTGTGGCATATTAGATTGGGACATGTAAACTTAAATTCAATTAAGAGGATGATGAATTTAGAGTTGATCCCTAAACACACCATTGATAAAACTCAAAAATGTGAAATCTGTGTACAAGCTAAGACACCTACGAAGTCTTTTCAGTCTGTCTCTAATGATAGTGAGATCTTGGATCTAGTGCATACGGATATCTGTGAGTTTAATGGCGTGTTGACCCAAGACAATAAGAAATATTTGATCACCTTTATAAATGATGGCAGTAGATACTGCTATGTATATCTAATGAAAATCAAGGAGGAAGCCTTATAGAAATTTCTTATATTTAAGAATGAGGCTGAGACACAAACAGGAAAAGTGCTTAAACGCCTTAGGTCAGATAGAGGAGATGAATATACCTCTAACTTATTTGATGAACAATGCAAATCTTTTGGCATAGTTCACAATGTTACGGCCCCATATTCACCGCAATCAAATGGGATAGCAGAACGGAAAAATAGAACCTTAATGGACTTGATCAATGCTCTCCTACAGAGTTTTGGACTTCCAACCTATATGTGGGGAGAAGCCTTGAATACGGCTTGCCATATTCTGAATAGGGTTCCTCCAAGGCATATGGAAAAGTGTTCGTTTGAACTTTGGAGTAATAGGAAACCAAGTTTAAAATATCTCAAAGTATGGGGTTGTCTCGCTAAGGTTTTAGTCCCAGAATACAAGAGAAAGAAGCTTGGTTCTAAAACTGTTGATGCGGTCTTCTTAGGTTATTTGGAAAAGAGCTACGCATATAGGTTCTTGGTAATTCGGCCCGAGATACCGGGCATAGAAGTCAACACCATTATTGAACTCCGTGATGCTACCTTCTTTGGTGATGTCTTCCCGTTGAAGACTGGGATTCCTCAGAATCTGACCATTGAGGGTGCCTCTACATCAGGATCTATTCCACATCAAGTGGAAAGGATAACGAATGTGGGGGTTGAGACTCAATCTGAACCCAATGATCTTTCTGAAGAGATTGAGCCAAGGAGGAGTAAAAGACCTCGAATAGCCAAGGATCTGGGTAGCGACTTCGTTGTCTACCAGATCGAGGGTGATCCACCAAGTTACAAGGAAGCCATAACTTCATCTGAAGCAAAACAATGGAAGGAAGCCATCAAATATGAGATAGATTCCATTATGGCTAATGGAATTTGGGAGTTGGTTGATTTACCCAAAGGGTGCTCTACCATTGGGTGCAAGTGAGTGTTTAAAAGAAAGCTTAAACCTAAAGGACCAATTGAAAAGTACAAAGCCAGATTAGTTGCCATGAGCTTTAGGCAAAAGGAAGGTATCGATTATTTTGATACCTATTCCCCTGTGACTAGGATGACCACAATCCGGATGCTCATAGCATTGGCATCTGTATATGATCTCTCTATCCACGAGATGGATGTGAAGACCGCCTTCTTGCATGACAATCTTGAGGAAGAGATTTATATGGATCAACCTGATGGGCTTCTGACTCCTGGGAATGAGGGAAAGGTTTGCAAGATTGTCAAATCCCTTTACGGATTGAAACAAGCATCAAACAGTGGCATGAAAAATTTGACAAGACTATTTTGTCATGTGGCTTTAAGGTTCATGAATCTGATAAGTGTGTCTATTCCAAGGTGAAAGGTGATGAGTGCATTGTCTTGTGCCTATATGTTGATGACATATTGTTGTTCGGATCACATATGAGGATTATTAATGAGACTAAAGCATTCTTAAGTAGCAAGTTTGAGATGAAAGACATGGGTGTCGCTGATGTGATCTTGGGTCGAAAACTGACAAGGTCAGTTGATGGGATTGTAATTTCTCAATCTCACTATGTTGAGAAGGTATTTGAGAAATTTGGATATCAAGATTGCAAAGCTGTAAGCACTCCCTTTGATTCATCCAAAACGCTGTTTAAGAATAAAAGTGGAGTACCTGTATCTCAGCTAAGGTATTCACAAATGGTAGGAAGTTTAGTGTATCTTGCAAATTGCACGAGACTTGATATTTCATTCTCGGTTGCAAAGCTGAGTAGATACACTAGCTGTCCTGACCGTACTCACTGGGAGGCTCTGGATCGAGTACTGAAGTACTTGAAGGGAACTATTTTTCTTAGTTTGCATTATGGTAGACATCCATCTGTACTAGAAGGATACAATGCTGCAAGCTGGATAGGGAAAATAGAGGACTCTGGGAGTAATGGTGTTACAGGGTATGTTTTTACCCTTGGAGGCGGTGCAGTCTCCTGAAGGTCTGTGAAGCAGACCATTCTAGCTCGATCCACTTTTGAGGCTGAGTTGTGTGCTTTGGACACCACTGGAATTGAGGCTTAATGGTTAAGGGAACTTCTGTGTGAAATTCCCATGATAGGTCAGCATGTTCCTGCGATCTCGGTACATTGTGATAATATGACCACAATTGCCAAGATCAAGAGTTCAAAATTCAATCAGAAAACAAGGAGACACATACAAATCAGACTTAAGACGTTAAGGGATTTGGTGTCTCGAGGAGTGTTGGCTGTGGATTTTGTTGGATCCAAAGACAACACGATAGATCTGCTGACTAAGAGACTTGATAGATCTTTAGTCCTAAAGTTTAGGCTTGGGATGTGACTGAGACCCATTGGGAGTTCCTTCACAGTGGCAACCCAACCTATCTGAGTGGAGATCCCACAAAGTAGGTTCAATGTGGTAATAACAAGTTGTTTGGAGAACTGGTTGGCACTCTAATATTTATGCGTAAGCATGAGTGTCTTATCCCTGGAAGCCTGAGTGTCGTTTAAGCTGCAAGTTTAGGAAGAGCGTAGGATCTGAATGGGTTCAAGCCTTTGGGCAGGATGTTAGCAGTGCATCTTTAGAGAACGCCACTTATGTGAGTGTTACTGTGGGCCGCAGTTAAAGGAAGAGGGTCTTTCCTGAACACACTCATGAAACAGGATAAGGGTGCATGGCCTTTAAGAGCACCAACCCTAAAGATTGCATCAAGAACAACGCTTTGTTGTTTCTACAGTATACTTTAACACTAAGGTCTGAAGTTCAAGACGTACTTCACTTCGTTCCTGTTAAAGTGAAAGTAGTAAACTCAGGTAGAGGTTCAAACCGAAAGATACCTTTACTCAAAGCAAAGTGTGGGCAGCCGAAAGAAGTCTCCTAAATCTTTTTTGAATCACTTTTTCAAATTGGTGAATTCGTGGGAGATTGTTGTATTAAATATTGTATTTAGGTTTTAATTGGAAAACATATGTAATTACAATTGCAATTAATTTGGTTTCAATTAGGAAACCAAATGATTTGGAGGGAAAGTTGGGAATTCCCAAATTTGAAACATAGATAAGTTTGGGTTGAAGTTTAGTACCATACCTTAGAGATCTAAACTTCTGGTGGACTTATATATGAGTCCCCACCTCAAGCTCTTGTAGAAATAGTAGAGAGGAGGAATGGAGGACCACGCACGTGCGCGCGCGTGCGCTCCGCTCCATCTCCGGCACCGGCACCGGCTCGGGCTCGGGAGAGTCAATTCAGATCTCGGATATCGATACTTTTGCTGCGGGTTTCATTTGGCTGATCAATTAAATTAATCATGCAGATTGATTTAATTTCGAACACATTGGGAATCGGACTTGATCCAAACGGCTCGACTTAGCTGCAGTTTTGGAATTCGAAAGGACACGACATTTGAGGGGCATTTTCGGAAATCGAAGGGACTGCTCGCTAGGGCACGCGAGCTTCTCTTTTTATACCGCCCACCCGACGCTGCTTTTCTACACTCGCAAGAAAAACCCGTCACTCTTGTTCTCTTCTCTCTCTCGCCTGCGACCCGTTTCTTCTCGGCTGCAAGTTCTCGGAGGTGCTTTCGAAGACGGTCTCGTCGGTGTGCACGGACGAAGACCGTGAGCCGTCGTATCCTTGGAGCGGATCGCCAGTACTCTTCGCACCAGTATTGTGGGGGCGAAATCCTCTCTAAGGACAGTCCATTTCATGGAAGCTTCGGTGAATTCTGAACTGTTCTTTTTATTTATTTGCCTGCTGCAATTCGTTTATTGCTTACCCTTTTCTGGATCACGCCCGTTTGTTTGTTTCCGTGTTATTATTCGGTTCCTGTTTGCTTATTTTAATCGGATAATGGATTGGATTTGCACGTTATTAATCTTAATAATCTGTAATATTGATTTGCCAATCCATTGGAATCCGTATGATTACTGTTTAATATATGCATGGTTGATCCTATTTACAACAAGTTGCTCATGCCTATGAGTCTTTTGACATGATAGATGATATGGATGAGAGTTTATGTATGGTGGGAGAGTAAGGGTTCTGTTTCTCTGTAGGCCTTACCAGAGCAGGAAAAAGGTTCCATAAGGGGCTTTGTCCTCATCCGAATGACATGTCAAAGGGCTTGAACTGGGAAAAAAGGCTGTGAATTTGACTGGGCGGTTGTCTTGAACGTGACAAACTGAAGAGGTTGGGGTGCTGATCAAATTTTCACCTAGTCGGAAGGTCTTTCCCACATTTTGGAGTGTTGGGAGATTGTACGACCAAATTGGCAGGTGTAGATATTGTGGTTTTTCTAACAGGAGATGGGTCGAAGGAAGGTTGGGTGCGGTTGGTCCAGCATGAGACGACTTTTGATTTGTACAGGTTGCTTGTAATTTTGATTGGCAGGGGTTGTTCATCGTCAGGTTTAGATAATGTGGGAAATAATTCATCTATCGAGAAGTCGAGGCTTCCCCACGAATGCGAGATGATTTTTGTTGCATTCAGTGGTGTGAAAAGAGCACGTTTCTTGCTCAAGTTAGGACTTTTTGTGATTATTGGAAGTTTAACCAGTTTTTCAACCGGTTTGGAAGCATTTCTTGGTTTTTTATCTCTGATTGCGAGGTTGGTGATCTTTGGTCAACGAAGTCGAGAGGGCCAGATGTGGGACTGCCGATTATATATTTGTTAGGGGACAGAAGCTCGTCGGGTGTTGGAGAAGGAGTGGTGATTTCTGCTTTGCTGTTCTTGAAAAGATTTTCTTTACTTTCTGAATGTCTTAATTTGCTAGGAATTTCGATGTAATAGAAAAGCAATCATATATGGATCATGCTCACGGAGGACCGTGCATTGAGAAGGGGCATTAAATTATATTTGGTGGAGTTTGGTAGCCCATCCATTTGCAACAATTTTATATAGATGATCTCCATAGATCAGGTCCCCCCTTCTTGAAGAGGAGAGAGAGAATCGAGTTGTCAATGAATCTTATAACATGTCCCATTCAGAGGTCACGCAAACGACGATGTATCCTATTTATGATGTCAATCTTCACAATCCTCCAATAATGTTCAATAAATTTGCGTCTGGACCGGTATGTGTTTGAGATAATTTATCCAACGAATAGCCGTATCTACTTCCTCAGTTGGCCGACAAGGAGGAGCGATCAATTGTAATCATTACCCGAGTAACGAGGAATAAGCACATGGGGGCCATATTAAAAAAATAACGTAGATTCGAAATCGCAGCAACTTACATTCTAAAGAAAAGGGAACAGCTATGTCGCCGCTCCTTATGATAAGCAATAATTAAATTGCATCTGAAATTATACAACTGTTTACATTGAAGCTTTATTTCTCTTACAGGAAACAAACGAAAGGGTGTTTAGTATTTACTTCGCCTATTGTGAGTGTATGTAAATCCTAAGATTACATCACGATGGACTCTAACATTAAGATTAACGCTTTTTTCAAAGTTTGCTCCCCTCATTGGCTACAAAAAGTACGGAGTTTGACTCGCAAGTTCATTACTTCATAATAATAATTATAATTATTACGTCAAGATGTGGTCCTACTCATCTATTTAATACCATCCATTACTGTAGGGGTTGACTTTTGTTAATGATTAAGCTTTGATATTGGCTGCCAATTCAACCAAGGCAATTCAGACTGCTTACCGGAAGCTCGCAGATGAATGGATCTTACGATAATATTTACTATATATATATATGAGAATACCAACATCCGAAATCGATTCTACCACAAGCACGATGAAGGGAAAGAAGGGAGAGTACAAAGGGAAGCCCCGCAACTGGTGGAGACTCGCAGCGCTCCTGGTCTCCTTCTTCGTCGGCACCGTCCTCGGCGCCTTCCTCTTCTCCCTCCGGCCGAGGCAGATCCCGCCCGACCACGACCTTGTCCACTTCAGAACGCAATGCAAGCCGCCCATCGAGGCCTCGCAGGTCCTCCCCACGATTCTAGCCAACGTCTACGGGGGAGTCTCCCCTTACGCATCCTTCCCCGACGCAAAGTATACGGAACTCGTCGGTCGAGTAGGCACGCAAGGCTGGGGTTCGACCAACCTCGTCTTCGAGGACCTCATCAAGTTGGTGAGACCCAAGACCATTATCGAGGTGGGCAGCTTCCTGGGCGCATCTGCCATCCACATGGCCAACCTCACCGAGCAGTTGGGGCTGTGGTCGACCTCCATCATCTGCATCGACGACTTCCGTGGATGGGTCGGCTTCCGGCGCGACCAGCTCAGGTGAAACAGTATTCTCAAACATTGACAACCATACGTATCATGGACGCGACTGGTTAACACGAGTCGTACTTTTATGTATCAGTGGCATACAAGACGTGAACGGGGATGTGATGCTGATGTACGAGTTCATGTGGAACGTGATGAGCGCCGGAAAGAAGGATAGGGTGCTAGCGATGCCATTCTCGTCTGCGGTGGCGCTGGAGGCGTTGTGCGACATGGGCGTGTACGGGGACTTGGTGGAGGTGGACGCGGGGCACGACTTCCACTCGGCGTGGGTGGACATCAACAGGGCGTGGATGATCACGAAGACGGGCGGTGTGCTGTTCGGGCACGACTACGACCTGGTGCTCGACGACTTCGGCGTTCGCCGCGCCGTGCAACTGTTTGCCAAGCTGAACGGGCTCGAGGTGACACAGCACGGGCAGCACTGGGTCTTGTTCCCTCCCAAGGGTCCCTAGGAACCTCTTCCGCTTTGGATCCCTTACCTTGCTACTACGATGGTTATAATCGTCCACGGAAAACCAAAGGGGCGAGATTGGTTTGCCTAAGAAATTAGGTGATTTCAAGTGTTACAATAAGATGTACCATTTTTTAAACATGTTACTATAAAAATGTCCACTCACTGTTACCGTCGGATATAGAGATGCATAGCATGCCTTGCTGCGATACCACTCACAGAAGAGGATCTGGATCTCATAACATCATTGGTTGTGCTTCTGTGGTGTACCAAGATCAGCACGGATCGTCTGCTGTGGACGGCCCCTGCGGTAGCGCATGAGATCCGTCGGATGGGGAACGGACGGACCTGATAGGACTATTCTCGGTCCACTATCAGAGGTCGTATGTTCCCCATCCGACGATCCCTTGCGCTACAGTAGGAGTTGTCTACAGCAGACGATCCGGCCCTATCAAGATAAACTTTGGCACGTCATTGTTTCCTCTGCATAGGCAAATCCGGCTCATCAAACATCTAAATTATTACCATAAAATACTCCAAACAACATAAAAAAAGAGAGTTGCACAACGGACCCCACAAAGAAGGGAGGGATGATCCTCGGATGTATCAAGCTATAATCGTCTTTAGTTTTTGCGATTTCCATCCTAAAACCCAACCTTATAGATTGACTCCTAGAACAATTTTCTACATATCTTTCAAATTTTGCTCAAATCCGAGCTTATTTGTTTTTTTTATCTTAACGATTTAAGGTTGGGATCTTTTCTAGATGGAATTTAAGTTAATTAGGTATTGATCAAATGTTTGCCCATGAAGATAAAATAGCAAATAAGCTTGTATTTGAGCGAAATTTGGAAAATTTGCAGAGCATTGATCTAATATTCAATTTACAAGGTTGGATTTTGAGATCTGATAGAAAAAAAATAAAAAAAAAGATTATTGTGAGGCTATGATTATAGCTACACTTTAGTTGAGATTGCAATCATAAGATTTGCCTCCTTTCAACGTGCCCGACAAACATCTTGGAGATAGGTAGCATTTCTATCAACGAATGTGTAATATTTAGATTGTTATAGATATGCAATGAAGATCTTGTTTTTTTACTTCTTGTTGGATACATCTATCCTATTTTAGGATTAGGATTTTGTTGGGTTTTAGATCCCATTTTATAGATATATCTTAAATCCTTCTATACTATTATAAGTTTTTAATCATATTTGTATTAAAATTAGGAGAATCCATCCGTATGGAGTATTATATATGTAAACTCTTCTATGACTAGAGATTTGGATTACAATCTCCTGAAGATTCATAGTATTTCGAAAGAGATAGCATAGCTACGATAACTCTTATATGCATTCTTATATGCATTCTTCCCATCATATAGTTGATTGATCTCTTTGCCCACGAAACTTTCACCTGCTACCCTGGTGGAGTTTTTCCATGTAGATGTGCATCTCTCAATATATTGTTTATTACTTGGCTGTACAAATTCTTTTCTACAACAAACTAGCATCAGAGTCGAGAATCTTTTTTGGATTTTTAGAGGATGCTTCCCATTACATATGCAGTTTAGATCTTCCACATTCATGTTAAGGTATCCTATAATAAATCGGTTCACTCTGCATTCGTATTCAAGATGTGGAACCAAATTTGATATCGAGATATTCGATTACTCCACCAACTTCAGCATATGAAAAGTCAAGATAGAGTTAATAAGAATTTAGCAAGGCATCGTGAAGGTATCACTAGGAAAGGATAAGATGCATGTAGCGATGAACAATGACTAAAAGCAGGTGTTAGATGCGAAGGCGAAGACAAGCATACAACTATGCATCAGAAACGATGTTCTTCATGAAGTGATGCGAAAGAAGATGCCAGCTGTCATGTGGATGGAGTTGCAGAGTCTCTACGTGAGGAGAATTCTTGTATTTTGTTATTTAAACCCTATTAACATTTTGATAATGAATGTTGATTATTCTTTGTTGTACAAATATATTCTTCATCTGTAATCTTCATGCAAAAATAAACCCTGGACTTCAAAGCATTGACAAATGCCCTCATTATTGTGATGTCTATGTAATGATGAGCAATGATGATCAATAAACTACAATAATGTACTCTAGATTGAAATCGCAATGGTTTATAGAGCATTGCCGAAGGATGAGGTTCTGGATGTGATCAACGAATTTAGGGAGGGAAATATGGGCTTCGAGAAGGTTAACAGGGCATTGCTTTTTCCTCCTTCCAAAGAAGAACCAACCGTTGAGAGTGGAGGACTACAAATCGATTGTGCTGTCCAATGCTATTTACTTAATTGTTGCAAAGGTTCTCGCAAATAGACTAAAGAGGGTCCTCGATGCAGTGATTCTTCCAGAACAGTCTGCTTTCATACCTGGACGACAGATGGCTGATGGTTTGATCATGGCATCCGAGATTTGTCTTCAGTGGAGACGGGCCAAGAAGAAAAGTCTGATTTGGAAGATTGACTACGAGAAAGCCTATGATAGCATGGACTGGAGCTTTCTATGGGTATCTCTTAGGCGGTGTGGTTTTCCAGATCGGTGGATTGCTTGGATGAAGATATGTGTCACAACATCTTCTTACTCGATCTTGGTGAATGGGAAACCCGAAGGAGGTTTTTTCCAGCCTCAGAGGGGAGTTCGGCAGGGTTGTCCCTTGGCGCCGATGCTGTTTGTCCTTGTGGCAGATGCTCTGGCGGTTCTTCTCACGCGTGCGGTCGAGGATGGGTCGTGTGAGGGGTTCCGATGCGGAGCCATATCTGTCCCATTTTTGCAATATGCGGATGATACAGTGCTCTTCTTGAGAGGTACATAGGACAAGTCTCGAAGGGCGGTGCGGATAGTGGAGATCTTTAGTTGTATTTCGGGCCTTCGGATTAACAGGAACAAGTCGGTTGTGATTCTTTTAGATGGGAGGGTGACGAAGCTGGTAGAATGGCGGAGCTGATGGATTGTCCATTAGGCGAGTTGCCGATTTCTTACTTGGGCCTTCCCCTTACGGGGGGAAAGCTCAAAAAGTCAGTTTGGGACGTGATTCTCCAGAGAATGGAACAAAGATTGGCGGGGTGGAAGGCAGTTACCTTGTCTAGAGGGGGAAAGTTGATCCTTCTGAAGTATGTGTTGTCAGCAATTCCTATCTTCTTTTTCTCCACTAGATTAATGCCAGTCGGGTTCTGCAAGAAGATCGAATCTATGATGAAGAGATATTTCTGGTCTAATGGAAAAGAACAAAGATCAGGTATGCACTTAGTCAGTTGGGAAGAGATGACACGACCGAGTAGTGAAGGAGGTTTAGGGATTTGACATGTCGCAAGCATGAACAAAGCTCTGTTAGCAAAGTGGGTTATTCAGATCTGGGGAGAGTCAGATAGGTTGGTGGCCAGACTTTTGCGAGAGATATACAAAGTGCAAGGCTTCCTCGAGGCAGAAAAAGTACGGTTCGAGTCCCCTCTATGGGGTGGTGTGCGAGAAGTCCTACCCTTGTTGGCTCCGAAAATGAAACCAAAGGTTGGAGATGGGGAGTGCTTCCGGTTCTGGCAGGATGATTGGACGGGGGAGGGGCCACTAAGTAATAGATTTCCAAGGTTTTTTGCTTTAGCAGCGACGAAAGAGTTCTCTCTAATGCAAGTTGGGACATCAGGGTCTTGAGATCCACAGTTCGTGTCCGCTCTCTCAAGCCAGCGGTTAGAGGAGCAATCAAGGATGGAGTTGGAACTACCGAGGCCTGATTGCATCACTTATGGTAGGGACCATTTTGTATGGGTGGATGGTAGGTTCTCAACGAAGAAGGCATACAAAGAATTCAAGGGGACCACCGAGGCCCTAGATGCAGACCTTTGCTTGGATATGAAGATTATTTGGGCTAGCAAGAGCCCATGCAGGGTTAAGGTCTTCCTTTGGTGTCTGAGAAGGGGAAGACTGTGCGATAAAGCAAGAAGAGGAAGACTTTTGGGCATTCTGGACACGAGGTGTGACAGATGTGGAGAGCAGGTTGAAGATGTAGATCATTTGTTTTTCAGGTGCCCGACATCTGACCACGTTTGGAAGGAGGTTGGATCACCATGGGCGTCGCCAGGAGGTACTATGGATTTCTGGAGATTAGTGAGGTCCATGGGAGGGAATTCAACAGATGATTGTGCTTTCCCTTTTGTAGTGTTATGGGCCATTTGGGTTGGGAGGAATGATCTTATTTTTAAAAATCAAAGATTCTACCCTGAGAATGTACTCGTCCACTGTAACTCTCTATATCGATTCTGGGCCACAGGATAATGTACTCTTTATTATGTTTTAATATATTCTTATTGAGGTGAATCCCATCTCGGGAGGTCACCCTCGTCTTTTATTCAAAAAAAGTATGATTTTATTTATCGTAGGATATTTGTAAAATAACATTAATTAAAATCCACTTAATTAGAGTTTTGATCTAGTTGATTAGCTCTAAAGTCAGTCGACTAACTCATGGTCGACCAAATCAAGAATTTGATACATCCTACCATTACGTGTCAAACTTCATCCCATTTGACTATCATTTAATTCACTCGATAAATTGTGATTAAACCCACTACTCTAGAATATCCAATTGACTCATTTATTGAAAGTTATTGATTGTTAGGATTCTTTGAGGAATGTCACTTAGCTACCCACATTAATCTAATCGACATTAACAAAATCAATTGAATGTTTTTTTCCTAGTTGATCGAATGCATGTTTTATGCCTTCATTAAAGAGTAAATCTTGCATACACATGAATGTTGGAAGCCATCTTATATTCAAAAGGAACAATGTAGTTCAATCAACTTTCTTAGTTTCCCATTCATATTGGAATGATCATTCCCTCACTTGAGAATATACTTTCTACACACTTTCTAATAGTCTACAAGCTATCATTCTCTTTATTTGCAATCTTTTACCTTAAAGACTTGTTGAGTACTATGTCTTTACGATCAAAGAAAGTGTTCTTAGCTCCGTTATAACATCATTATTAAAAGAGTTCATCTGAAGTTGATTTGACATTTTACAAGATTTATTATGCTATTTTCAGGAAAGTCAATTCATTTTCATTTATCCTATACAAAAATTAATTACAATCTAATCAGGATCTTCTAATTTGTTGTTTCGAATAAAATGTATTGTAGGTATTCAATGGGTTCCTTCTCGTGAAAGGTAAAATACTTTCTTAAATGTGTTCAAGAAAGGCATAGTGTGCATACATATGCTTAAAGTGAAAAAGAAAAGATAGATTGCTCCATCAAGAGAACGAAGGGAATGCTTAGAATGAGATTCTAAGTCATTGCTTTTATATAGAGGGGTTTCCACGTAAAAATATCTCATGTTATTGTCAGGTAGATATATTTTCAATTTCCTCCAATTTTTGAGGTGTAGAATTCAGCCCCCCACACCCATGACATCTGATTCACTTTCATTGGTACCAAATCCTTATTCTTACAACTTAGGTATAAGTTCTAGCTAGCAAAGTCTCACAAAGACCAATTACTACTTCAACCACTATGACATTTTTAGTTTCAAAGACCACATTTTGATAGAAACATATACTTTTATTTGACAAACTAGATTGTGTTGTTCATTTAATTCACTGACTGGAAAATGTATAACTGCACCTCAAAGACCTTTATCAAGTATGTACTATCAGAAGGCATGGAATACTTTGCTAATGCATAGATAAAGGAGAAAGAGAAGAACACAAATGGATAATGAATATTCTTCATTATGCTCACTTTGTGAATACAAATAACAATATTAGTGTAAGGCAGCCTAGAAATATGATAGACTCTCTTAAGCGCCTTTAAATGAAATAAAAAGGTCAATAGCTTGAAAATCTCTAAGATTACCCATGAATACTAGAGTTGTGAGAATATTCTAGGAGATATTACTGAAGATATGTAAACAAGGTTCACAAGATCATGAACAATCTCAAAGTGCTTGAAAAGAACTTCATTTAGTGATAGCTTGAAGTGAACCCGATAGCCTCTCTTACTAACGATTAGCAATAAAAGGTAACTGCTATCGACGAAGCCAATGTTATTGACTACAGTTGATGACTTACGAAGTAAAGATGAAGACCAAACAAAGAAGAAGAATCTTACCTTAAGAGAAGAAGAAACATATAGTGAAAATGATGTTGATATGACTTCTTCACCAAGAAATTCAAATTATCCTAAACAATAAGAAGAGGTTCAAGAAAAGGAAAGATGAAAAAGAATATTCGATTAGTTTTTATGAATGAAAAAAGAAGGAATAGATAAGAAGGATTGACATCTCATTAAGAAGGACGATAAAAAAAGAAAGAAGAAAATAACTCTAGAGCAAAAGAAATTTAGAAGATTTAAGAAGAGAGTATTCCAAGCTACTTGGGATGATACTAGACTCTGAAAAAGTCTCCAACTTTGAATACTAGGGAAAAGAATGCCTCTTTCATTTGGCTATATAGTATAAGATAAATGATTCTAACTATTCTCATATACTAGATAATTTTACTAAAATTTTTGAGTCATTCAAATTAGTTAAAAATGAAAACAAGAAAATGAACATGTGTTAGACATAAATAGCAAAAGATTAAATTAAATATTGATAATCAAGATCTAGAATAACTAGTTGTAGGTTAAACCCTAAAATATTAGCAAAAACCTCGCTAGTTTCAATAAAGGTAAAAGGGACATAAATAAATTGTTAGGAACCAAAATTAAATTAGAAAAAGGGATTAGATTAATACAACATTGTTATGATCAATACACAACCTTTACATAGCCGAATAAGTAGAACGTGAGGGAAGTAAATAAAAATATTTACTACACATCACGGAAAAGCAAAATATTTAGCAAATAATTTTTTAAAATAATTTTAGTTCATCATATGACAAGAAAATGTAGCACAACGATTTATGCATTTAGAAATCAAAAAAATAAGGAAATGATTTCCTTTATATTTTCTAATATTTATGATGAATAATGAAGAACAAATAGGGGTTACCTCTTGAAGCACGAGTCTCTAAGGTAAGAGACCTCCCGAATCAAGTCTGATTTCCAGAAGTCTCTCTCATGGATACAAAGTTGAATGTTGATGCTTCCCACGAACCAGGACATTGTCCAGAGCAACAAGAAAAGGTGTATGCGAGATGGAGACTCTCAAAATCTTCTATATCTCAAGGGGCACGGAATTTCTAAGGACTATTGCTCTCCAAAATTATCTTGTAAGAAAGGGCCTTATCCTTCTTTTGTAGTTACACCACATGTCCAACATGTGTGTTGTAGTCCCTGTAATTTTAAATCAACAGCTTACAACAAGTCCTAATTCAATAAGGATTATCTCTATTTTATCTTCAATTAATAATAACTAATTAACAATAAATAATCAACAACTTGCCATAATTAAAATTAATTGTGGTTGTTACCTTTTTGTTTATTAATTAATTAACTGATTAATTAAAATAAATAAGCAACAACTTAGTTTAACTAAAATTAGTTAAGGTTATTGACTTTTTATCTATTAATTAACTTGATAATCTCATTATCAAAATCGGAAAAATTATGGAATTAATCATCAAAGCTTATGAATCATATTCATGAGCTCAAAAATTAAATGTAAATCCATTCTACAACTAGAAAGTTAATGTGAATCAAATTAACATAATTTTATGCCTTGAAAATATTATGTAAATCATATTTACATAACTATTTATATGAATCATATCCATATAAATACTAATTATTGTGATTTACTGTTCACATAAAGTAATGAGATATATTTGTGAATCGTGTTCACAAAATTTCCCTTGCAATACTAACTATTGTATTACAATATTTGCATCAATAAGTTTGAGTCCTAATCCAATTAGGACTCATGAGCTACAAATGCAGATACTTGGAGATAATGTTGAGAAGATTATATTATCCACATATAGTGGCTGGAAATGTGGATAACTATCCCATTTCAGGGTTTAAACCATTTTTGAAAAAAAGCATCACCTACAAATGTTGAGCTTGAGCTGTAACACTTTACACTCTCAGTGAACTCAACAAAAAGCATCACACTCTCCTTGATTGGAGAAAGTATCAGTGAGCTAAATCCAGCTTCCTTGACCATTTCTAACCATAGTCTAAACCATTTGGAGTCAAGAAATAAGATCAATAAGTTGTGTATTTCTATTTCCATGACCATTTCTATTTCCAACATTTGGACATTGAATTTGGAATTGGATTCAAATGAATTGTTATTTAATCCAATTAAATTAAAAACCATCTAGATAAATGGAGCCAGTAAAATCCATCGTATTTCATCACATCTTTGATATGGAAGTGTTATGATAGATGATCCATTATAACAACAAAAGTAACCCTGAGTATTCCAGATACTTATCCATCCTTTACACTAGGAGACTTTGATAAATTCGAAGTTCAAACCTTGATTTGACTGTCTTCTTCGGAAAGTATCAATAGATTTCTCATTTGATAATTAGAAGATAATATTAATTATATACTTTCTAAAAGTATATATTAATATATTGAATTCCTCTCTTATTTCATAAATAATACGACCATGCATAGAGTTCATTTTCACCACAAATCATCTCGTGAGTGAGCTCTGTCTCCTGGTCCATCAAGTATGAAATGATTCCTTCATGAGATCATACATCTCATATGATTTCATATGCACATCAACACGTCGGTATATGGTCCTTGGCTAGGTCACCAACCTATCAGTCTGTCGAATGTGCATACTCAACCATATAAATGCATATCTGTCTCAAGTCAAAGGATGTGTGCCTGATTGTGACAGCTACAATTCAGGTCTTAGTTTTTCTTGACCTCATCAAGTCAACTCTTTTATGATTATTCCAACACTTCCGAATCCCCATTTCTATGTAGAGGACCTACATCAAGAAGTCAGTTGGAAAACAATCTTTAGAAAAAGATTGCCATCTCTTTCTCAGACTGGAGATCTTTATTGAATATCAAATGTTGGAAGTCAGATGTGTCCTCCCAACTGCATGGTATTCAATATGGCCATGGTACATAATCCTAATTGTACAAAGGGATCTTAATAGTAAAATTCATTCATTCGATATTTCATTTTAGATAAACATTGATAAAACAATAACTTTTATTGCATTAATAGGTTGCCAAGGGCTCACAAGTCCAACAGTCTCCTACTATACCTTATAGCCATTCATGCATAACTCTAGCTCCATATTCGTTACATAACTGTCGAAGACCTTTTGGGTCAACGGCTTGGTTAGAAGATCAACAATGTCATTGACGGAAGCAACCTTGGTGATTGTGATATTACCATGCTTTTGGATCTCTTGGATGATGTGATATTTCCTACCCACATGCTTGATTCTTTGATGCCACCAGGGTTCCTTCGCTTGCGTAATGGCATCCGTGTTATCACAGAGCAATGGGATGGGATATTCCGATGAGGAAACTACACCAAGTTCCTGAACAAACTTGTACAACCACAACCTCTTTATCACCATACAATAATATATATTCTGCTTCAGTTGTGGAATCAATTGTGTGATGAAGGAAAAAAAATCAAGGAGTCTAAAATGAGCCCCATAAGGCAAGGACCTAGTCGATGTGATGGCTTCTCAATAGTTGTGTTCAATCAACAATCAAACCAGACAATGAATGAATCAAGCAAAGCAAGTGTGAATTAATTATACCCTACTACAAATGTATAGTGACATGCAAGTAGGGGTCAAACTCAGGAAGCAATGATGTAGAGAAATGCAAAATAGAAAATCAAAGCACATGATGAAAGGGAAGACGCCGAGGTCGTGTCTTTCTACAAGGCGGATCGACAGGCGCTGAGTTGACCTCAGACAGAATCCCAAATCAATCAACAATTAACCCACAATGAAATATATGCAATTAAATCTCAAAAATGGGGAGTTAAAATTTATTATAACTCTACATGCAAATGTGTATAGGTGTAAGCACAAGTAGAGGTCGAACACTGGGAGGCGAATGGTTGTATTGTGAAATTGGTTGTGCAATTATTCAATTCAATGATCATGTCCAATTTTTATTGTTTTTGTGGGTTTTTAATTTTTTTTATTTTATTTTCGTTTTTATAATTTTTATTTTGTTTTTATATTATATATTTTTTATATATTCTTTTTGTTATACAATATAGATATATATATATAAGGAGATATATATAAGAGAAGAGAGAGAGGTAATATAAGGATATATATTTATATTAATACTCAATATATATAATAGATATAAATTTTTTTGGCTTTTTATATTTTTATATTTTTTTGGTTATTTTCCTAAATTTTACTAATTTTTATGTATTTTAATTCCAAAAATGTCCCTAATATAGGACTAATTATATAGCCAAAAATAATTTGGGTTTTAAAATATAAAATAAGTCCAAAAATTACCCAAATTAATTTTATACCATAAGTAATAATATATAGATAATTATAAAAATAAGAAAACATATTTTTGATATTTTTGAAGGGTTTTTATATTTTTTAGGATTTTGGAGCTTCTTGAAATTTTTATATTTTTCTTTTTCTTATTTTTAGGGTTTTTCATTTTTTGGACTCAATTTATATATATATTTATACCATAAATAATATTTTTGGAATTTTTCAAAAACATTTTGTAATTTTTTTTGTATTTTATAAATTACACAATGCAAAAAGGGCTCCTTTTTCATTTTTTTCATAATGAGGTTAAATGAAAAAAATGCAGAATAAAATGTGGGAGTGAAAGTACACTACATGAAGCATCTAACCTAATTTTTGTGGATTTTTAGGATCTAAATAGCTATTTTTAATGAATTCATAAATATCACAAGATAATAAGTCCTAGTAGGGGCAAATATGCAATAAGAATAAATAACAGGGGCTCAGTTGCAATTTTGCCTTGATAAAACAACATTTATTTAAACATTAAAGACTATTTTACAATAGACAAAAATGCCAGGACACACATGCAAAATTACAACCCTCACGTGGGACTGCACGTGAGGCTGGGAAGGAACAAACGGATAATACCAAAACATACAAGAAATCCTACACAAAATTCCCAATTATTTAACACTTTACATTTTATTAACAAAACTATATATAATAAATACAAAATAGTGGGGTGAGATATGAAATTTACCCCAAACATAGGCGCGATCGGACGACTCTTGTTCTTGACTTATCCACGTGGCACCTACACGTTGGTCGATGACGATTCGCCGATGGATGGTAGAGATTAGATCGCGGGTCGCGATCTAATCACATGGATGCACACTAGGCCGAAGGTGGGAGCTCTAGGGCTAGGGAAATGGCCAAAAAAATTCGGAGGAGGAAGATGGAGTTATTTATAAACATGGTTGGCGCCCTTATTTAACCGACAACTAATAAGGAATCGGTGATATATACAAGGGAAACAAGCCTTGGGCGTGGATGTACAATATGCCAGGAACATTTCTTGTGAAGGACGCAAAGGCGATCGATGGACGGGGCACCCGGGAAAAATGGAAGAAGACAGGGGTTTGACAGATTTGACGGGCTGGAGGCTGAAATTATTTATGAACATAATGGGAGCCCTTATTGACCGGCGAAATTAAGACATCGAAGTTTTATACAAGGGAAACACGCCATGGGCGTGTATAAGGGTTGTTTTGGGAGTAATTTCCGTGACGGGACCGATGTCATTGGAGCGATGGGTCGATCGGGAAAATTTGGAGAAAACGCAATGTTTGGCAGATTTGACGGGCTGGTGAGGCTTGGGGCTGAGTTGACCGAGGTCAACGGAGGGAACTCTGCCATTGGTCCATGTAGGCTCACTACAGGACAAAACAACAGGGTTATTAAAGAATAATTAATTTAAAATAGTAAATAATTTTATTATTTTTGGAGTATAAAATAAAAAATATTTATTATTTTATGTAGTATTTTATTACGATTTTGATTTATTTTTTGTTGTGTTTTATTACAAGTTAATTAGTAATGGTGTGTGTATAGATATATTTACATGTATATTGTATAATTTATTTTTATTTTATGTATTCTATTTTATTAATTTATTATATTATTTTATATATTTATAACTTATTTTTGTGAGTATAAATATATTTTTATTTGATTTTTATGAGTTTATTTGCATTTTTAAATAAATAGGTATATGTAATATGCAGGTATACTTATACGTATTTTACCTATATTTTATATACATTTTATTTATTTAATTCATTTTATTGTTTTTTATTTTGGATTTGTATTTTTAATAAAATATATGTAATATTTATAGTTTCATGAAAGAATAAAAGAATTAAAGACTGTATTTCCCTTTTATTTATATACATATAGAACAAAGGTATTTCAACTATGTTTTGGCAGAGTTTTATTTTAGTCTCCTGTTTATTTTAGGTTTAATTCTAATTTTAATGTATACATAGGTTATAAATAATGTTTACAAAATTATAAAAATATGAATTTTTAAAAATAATAAGTAATGAATAAATTGAATATTTTAATCGGTATTATGTACAATAGGGGCCCAAAACCTAACTTTCACAGATAAACTCCAAAAATTCTGAAACTAATTTTATTAAATAGTTCTTGGAAAGCTATATACAATTAAAGGTGAGTTTGGTGGATTTTGAGTTTTTATTTGCAAGATATGGGTCTGTGAAGTTGAGATTCTGGCTTTTTATTTTGTGTATAAAATGTACAGCGTATACTATTTTTAGATAAACTCAATTTTGTATTTTTATTTACATTATTATCTACAACTTTCATGTACAAAAGATTTTAATTTGATGAATAAATAATTCTATACAAAATAGGTGTCAAAAATGCATAAATAAATGAATAAATAAATGAGGTATTTATTGTATAATTTGCCCTTATCTCCCCTACTTTATTCCTTGTCAACCAATTCCATTCTGGCCTTGGTCTCGGGGTTAGGGTCATAAAATATTTGCAATATTTTATTCCTTTTTCTTTTCTTCTCTTTATTCTATAATTTTGGCATTAAAAACCTTATTTTATGTACAATATATAATAAACAATGAATGCTAATATGTATAAATTGATGTTATTTACATGCATTTGCTTGGGTTTTAAGGCCAAAATGATAGAATAAAGAATGATGAATCAAGATTCATCATCCCCCTATACTTACCTTTGCTAGTCCCTAGCAAATACTTATGCAATAAGTAAAAAAGATAAAAAATAAGAAGAAAAGAAAAGGCAAAAACAAAGAATTTGAAGAATAGAGTGAATTGATCATGATTATTAAACTCATCTGTACAAAATCAAAGTTTGGAGCTCAGGTTAGACCTTGGTGTGAAAATGTGTGTGGACCCTGGTAGGGAACCACAATTAAAACACAACAGCCTTCGAGAGTCACATAACTCGGTTCAAATTACCTCAATAGCCAGGTCAAAACTAGCCTACATCATACGCAAACCCTTATGACTATGAAGCTGACTTGTACGGTGTAAGTGATAGTGGCTCTCCCCAACTGAAATGACAAAGGAACTGACTTCTACAGAATGACAACCCAATGATTCCCCAATCCAGCCCTCTACCATCGAGGAGCGGGGTATTCCCTTCTAAGTTCAAGTGGCATCCAATTCAAGAGGAGGAGGTGAAGAAGAGAATGGATAGTAGCCAGTGTAGCTACATATCGTGGGATGCAAGACGAGTGTAGTCAAGTCATCCAGCTGCAGGCTCACATGGTATAACTTTGATGCTCAAGCTTGCTTATTTTCTATACAACATATACTTACTCCGACAGCACCTTTATTTTTATTTTCAAGCCTGTCCACTTTTTTGGAGTTTTTTTTTCAACATACTATTTACAGCAGCATTTACATAAGGACTTTTTCCTCTTGAGCCAGAAGACTATCCCTCTTTTGAAGCTTTATTGCAACCCACACTCTCCTGTCATTCGACTTCACTGAAACTGAACCAGGTTAGGGTGCACTTCCCTCCCTAGATGAGGACGAATGTTTCCACTCGTGTGCGTCTCAGACTGGCAAATCCAACCCCCTCACCACTCCAACTGAGTTGAGCCATGTGAAAGGTGCAGGTGTCCAAGTTAGGTCACGGCCGATAAGAGTCATGTGTGTGTCTCGAAAAGTTCTAGTTAGTCCATGATGAACCGCAAAATCGGCCCTTTAAGAGAGTGTTTTTAGCACTCGGAATCATCATCGTAGTCGGGCCGATTTTGGTCTTCAAAGAGACCACCTCATTGATATATGTCAAATAAGAATGCGATGGTCGTTATTTATTTTGCTTGGTAAGAAACCAAGGTCGAACTCAAGGACACGAGCCTCTCTCATATTAATCGGATTTAAGTTTATTTAATTAAGTGTTGAGTTAGAGGCATATAAGTCAAAATCATGCAGAGACACTACAACAATGCATTAAGAAAAATAAACATGCATTTTTTTATCATTTTTTTTCATGCAAATGAATGTACATGCAAAATATCACAAATATGCCCTAGGTACGAAATGATGAGCAAAAGTAAACAACAAGTCAATTCCAGATTGAATTAAGATGACTAACTCAATTTGAACAAGGCATGGATTAAATAACAAGAGACACATAGCTATCAAAATAATACATCAACATTAAAGTGTCCATTATATGAAATGATCATGCCATGAGAAAGTATGTCAAACGAGCTTCGAAATGAAACTGAAATCAACTGAAACGGAATCATGATGCTCAAGTTATGCAACAATGAAGATAAGGGCATAAATGCAAGAAAACATGAAATGATAACTACAGAAAGGCCCCTGGAAAGGACTGAAATGAAAATAAAATAAGTCTAAGGACCTTCCCTGTAAATAAACCATACACGCGGGGACCTTTCTGCAAATTGAAGAAGTTCGTGGGGCTTCTCTGCAATTTGCCCAAGTACGCACGTGCCAGACACGTGCGATCCAGGCCTGGAGTCAAGCTCGGCAGAGGCTCGGAGTCAGCTTCGGCTAGGTTCGGGAAATCCGAGGCTTGATGCAGGCTTGGGGAGGTTCGGGAGCGGTCAAGCCTGGAGGCTCGGCCTGAAGGCTCGGGGATGCTCAGGCTCTGACGCGTGGCCGAATATGAGCCATCAGATCAACATGATCCGATGGCTTGGATGAGTTCCGCTGTAGGCGACGTGGCTGCGTTGAGGCCGTTGGATCGAGATGATCCAACGGTTACTGGAGAGGCGGGTCTTGAGCGACGTGGCAGAATCCGTGCCGTCAGATGATGCACATCCAACGGCAACTGCTTCTCCATCATCCTCCTTCAGCTGGTGGTAGTTTTGGACCTCCGGCGATGTAGCTCTGGCTCAGCCGCTCCGTCCTGGGCACGGTGGTGCTCGCCCGATGCTCCTGAAGGATCGTCAAAGAAGAAGGGAGCTCAGGCGAGGTGTCTGGCTTCTTGGTTTGAGTCGCCGGAGCTCTGATGTCGAGGGCGACCGTGTCAAAGTTGGGCCCGGCGAGGCTCCGATCATTGCACGTTTGGAGGACCTGCGCTGTTAGGAACGAATAGCCGAAGCAGAAGATGTGCATACGTGCGACATGGAGTGAAGTGGGAGCTCATAGGGGGGCGGAGAATGTGGGGAGCTCGGAGCTCCTCCGCCGCGAGGGCGGAGGAGCTGGTTCGACAGTGATGCGGTATGGAAGACGAGAAGGATGATGTCGGAGATGAGCGCATGGAAGGTGGAAGCATGGCGGAGCTCGGAGGGTGTTCAATGGAGCGGAAGAGGGGGTATATCGACCTAGAAACTTCAAGAAATAAGAAGAAAAATGCAGAGAGAGAAAGAGGGGACTTACCAGCAATTGGGCGGATCGAAGGGCCTGTGCTTGAGCTCCAAAAGGGGCTCGGGGTCTTCGCAACATGCTGGTCGGCCGTCCCAGCGAGCTCGGGTGGCGCTAGGGCACCGCAACTCCACCTGGTTCGGCGGAGGGTCTCACCGGGGGAAAAAGGGTCGTCTTCGCTCTATCATCTCGCCCCCCCTGTCACAGGGAGGCGGAGGAGGGCTGGGCCCCTCCCCGCGTAAAGGTGGACGGGTTGAAATGACGAGGGGTGCGAGGTATTTGAAGGTGGATGCCGGCGGTGAAGGTGGTGACGGTCGTGTGTTTCGAGGGAGTTGTGGGTCGACTGGAAGGTGATCGTGGGTAATGGAGCGACTCGCGGAGTAGAGGGATGATGGGGGAAGAGAGTGGGGTGGTTAGCGAAGGAAGAGGTGGTCGGAGGGGCCGGCGATAATGGGAAAGGGGAGAGGGTTTCGCGTGGTGGATAACGTGGGCGAGTGGGCTGACCGAGGAAGACGAAGACTGTCGGCCGTTGGATCTGGAGATCCAACGGCTGATAATTGGGCGCGAAAGAGTGGCGCGGATGAAATCTGGGCGGAGCGATCAGAGAGCTGCGCTCACGCCTCGTGCCAAGCTACGACCACGGCGCTAACAGACGGTTTGGATGGAAAGTGAGGGCCGATCGAGCGGATGAGGATCGAGGCGGAAGCATCGGCTGAGATGGCCGGGTGAAGATGCCATCGGAAGGACCAGAAGGTGACACGTGGCGCACGATGGGAAGGGCGCTGGTGGACGGTAGAGATGAGTTGTGGGGGATGATCGAGTGGCAGAGGAATGAAGCGTGCGTGGAACGTTTTGGACCGTCGGATCTCAGGAGGAGATCTGACGGTCCAAATCACAGGCGGATAAGACAAGAAGAGCCGGGCCACGTAGCGCCCCCAGAATGGGCCACTTGGCCCAATCAGATTATTGTGAAAGTATTTTTGATTTTTGGAGGTTAATTTGGCCGAATTTGAGAAAACTCAAAACATGAAAGTTGTAGATCTTGATGAGATCTACAAGTTTCATGTTGACCAAAACGTGAGATGAAATCAAACAAAGACCCAAAATATTTTTGAGGGTATTTTTAAGTCTAAAAATACCACGCATTTTTATTTTGCCATTTTTTTTATTTAGGACTCTGATAATTACAGGACATTATCTGGGTTTTATTGACACTCAGCTTAAGCAAGGGGGTTAAAAATGAGAAATAAAGATGATGAAATCGAGTTTCATCACCCCCTATACTTAAACTATGCTCGTCCTCGAGTATCAAAAAGAATGACTAAGTTGGATTAACTCCCTTGTGCATGTGAATACAGGATCCAATCTGATCAAGTCGACCCGACTTTAGAGATCCAAAATTCTAGAGTTCAACCAGCCTTAATCAAGAGGCTTCCAATTCCTCTACTCCTCTAGACTCTCTCTGATGTACATATAAGCTAAAGGATATGAAGTTTAGTGTTGACTGCAATTTCGAGAGTAGAGTCAATTCGTCACCCGAAATCTTGGTCCGAGAGAATCTCCTAAGGACCCAATCCTCAGCACTAGGGAATAAATCAAATCTTGCATTCAATCCACCGTCTCTTTAGTTGTCAGACTTAGAAAATGTAGATGGCCGGCCAGAAATGGAGGGCATGGGATTGTGTTAATTCTTCTCTCCCTCTCATTGGAACAAGGATTCTCTCTAGTGCCTTTTTACGCAAAACATTTTTTTTTGGTGTTGATCAGTGCATCCGTCAAGAGAAGTTGGAGCCGTCTGCACTTGTTTTCCTGGGAGTACACCGGGGTGTGTCTCTTTTGAGTACCTATCGTACCTTCGACACCCCGACTTGTAGCATTTACGATGCAGAGCCCTTTTTTGGTGCAAGCCCGACTCCTGGTCCTAATAGCGGTGGTCCAAGTGGACACTTTGAAAAGTTTGGGAGCGCTCGCCTTTGGTGGAAGCTCTTTGATATTTGACTTTGTGGAATGAGAGCTTTTCTTTGAATTTTATTGACTCGTATAATTTGTGGCTAGCTCCACTGCTTTTACCAAAAGTTGGCGCACACTGATCAACAATTTTTTTTATTTATATCACACCCAGGCACTTAGGTCAATGTCAAGAGATTAGTATAAGAACCAAGTTCTCACACTGGCTAAATTGCTGACACTCAGGTTTCACGAAGCTTTCAAAGATTTTATCCCATCCTCGAGCATCATTAGAACAAATCCAGACTCGAATCTCTCATCCCAATTCCTCAGGTGAAAAAATCAACTCATCTCAATCAAAACCGCAGTCGTGCATGTGATGTGCTGATCATATTCTCTTTGTCTGAGATTAAGCATGGAATATAGCATGCAAATCTAGAAACCTAGGGGAATGTGGGTGATTAAGTCTATGACCCTGATGACTAAGGCTGGTTAACCGCAAATCTCAAAGACCTCAAAAATCAAGCTTCCTTGAACATTTTAGATCCTGGGTGAAAGTGTAAGAGTAGAGGTTTAATCCAACTCCTTCATTCAAAAACTTTTTTTTGCACATTTTTATGGATTTTAGTTTTTAAAGTTAAAACACAGGTTAGATTGAACTTTCCTTGATAAAAGATTTTCAAAACCATGTCACACAAATAAAAGATTTTCAAAATATTTTCAAAAAGATTTTTCAAAACAAGAAAATCTCATTTTTCAACTCGTTTTCGAAAATATTTTTATCAAAATAGTGTAACATAGTATAGAAAAGCCGTGAAATCATTTGAGTTCTCTTAGTCCAAAGAATTTTACCTTAGCCAAAAAGTTTTAATTTTTTTCAAAATTTTCAGATTATAGCTAAAGTAAGTAAAGTGTACATACGGTCTACCCCCTATCCTTAAACTTTGCTATGTCCTCATAGCACTAGATGATACGAGTCCATAGGTCCATTTAAGTATATAGGAATATACGGGCACTAAGAGGGGGCTCCCCCTATACTTAGGTTAGAAATAACCTATGTATAAAGGCAAGAAAAGATGAGTAGAGAAATCACAGGGACTTGGGTCCCCCCTATACTTAGACTGAGATTAGCCTAAGTATAAAGATGGAAATTGATGTTGGAAGAGACCCAAGGTGAACGAAGAAGAAGGATGGATATACAAGTGAGCGGTTGAATCTTCGGAGATGAAATGGAGTGTCTTCGGTTTTGGGGTGCGTATCGCATCAAACAAGGCTCAATCAAGCAAGCAAACCCTTAGTTTTACCAACTCACACATGAAACCAACCAAGGTTGGTTTATTATCTTGTCTGTTTTATTGGCGATAAAACGTTTGATTTTTACATAAAGAAAAGATGTGAAGTGAAAATCATTGCGTAAGCGAGGGTATTGCTCTCCCAAAACCGAATTTTATTCCATTCTTGGTTGACTTGTAATTAACAGTCCCAATTTTATTTTAGATTTTCACTGATTATGGTTAGCACAAAATCAAGAAGTCATCGTCTACCGGTCATTCCCTTTTTCCATTTAGCCTAGGTGATCAAGCTAGGAAAACGAAACCGAGAAAAACATGTATTCTATAAAAATCGCAATCTAGGCTAAGCAAGAAATGATGAAGTGATTTGACAAAAACACGTGAAAAAATGGGGCTGTTTTGAGAACCAAAATCAATGTATGCAAGTCGAATAAAACCGCACCTAATCATGCATCTATTAGCGGGGAATGATATCCATTTAAGTTTGGCTAAGTGAGACGAGATTACATGCTTCTATATTTTAGTGTGTCTTACCTACGATCAAGCACATAAAAATATGAAAAAAATGAACTCGGAGAGCTGTGTGCCTAGTCCTAGGTCGACACTCAAGTGAGGACGATCCCCACACAACCACAATCGTTCGATTACAATCGCGAGTCTTCGATCGAAGACCGTTGTAAAAGACGAGTTTATTATAAGCAAAAATAAAATGCGACACATTTTTTTTTCTTTTCTTTCTTATCGGCTCCAAGCATGCTCCTGCAGCTCCTCGCAGCGCGGAGCGTCCTGCTCCTCGCCTCCTTGATCCATCAAGGGACCTGCCACAAAAACAATGGTTAGATATCAAATAAGAAAGAAAAAATTTTATATGCAAAATATGTGATCATTTGACCTATAAAAAGGAACACTAAATTAAACATACAAAAATCCAAAAAATATAAGAAATGAGCCGTGTCCCCAGCAACGACGCCATTTGATGAACCGCAAAATCGGCCCTTTAAGAGAGTGTTTTTAGCACTCGGAATCATCATCGTAGTCGGGCCGATTTTGGTCATCAAAGAGACCACCTCATTGATATATGTCAAATAAGAATGCGATGGTTGTTATTTATTTTGCTTGGTAAGAAACCAAGGTCGAACTCAGGGACACGAGCCTCTCTCATATTAATCGGATTTAAGTTTATTTAATTAAGTGTTGAGTTAGAGGCATATAAGTCAAAATCATGCAGAGACACTACAACAATGCATTAAGAAAAATAAACATGCATTTTTTTTATCATTTTTTTCATGCAAATGAATGCACATGCAAAATATCACAAATATGCCCTAGGTACGAAATGATGAGCAAAAGTAAACAACAAGTCAATTCCAGATTGAATTAAGATGACAAACTCAATTTGAACAAGGCATGGATTAAATAACAAGAGACACATAGCTATCAAAATAATACATCAACATTAAAGTGTCCATTATATGGAATGATCATGCCATGAGAAAGTACGTCAAACGAGCTTCGAAATGAAACTGAAATCAACTGAAATGGAATCATGATGCTCAAGTTATGCAACAATGAAGATAAGGGCATAAATGCAAGAAAACATGAAATGATAACTACAGAAAGGCCCCTGGAAAGGACTGAAATGAAAATAAAATAAGTCTAACGACCTTCCCTGTAAATAAATCATACACGCGGGGACCTTTCTGCAAATTGAAGAAGTTCGTGGGGCTTCTCTGCAATTTGCCCAAGTACGCACGTGCCAGGCACGTGCGATCCAGGCCTGGAGTCAAGCTCGGCAGAGGCTCGGAGTCAGCTTCGGCTAGGCTCGAAAATTCGAGGCTTGATGCAGGCTTGGGGAGGTTCGGGAGCGGTCAGGCCTGGAGGCTCGGCCTGAAGGCTCGGGGATGCTCAGGCTCTGACACGTGGCCGAATATGAGCCATCAGATCAACATGATCCGATGGCTTGGATGAGCTCCGCTGTAGGCGACGTGGCTGCGTTGAGGCCGTTGGATCGAGATGATCTAACGGTTACTGGAAAGGCGGGTCTTGAGCGACGTGGCGGAATCCGGGCCGTCAGATGATGCACATCCAACGGCAACTGCTTCTCCATCATCCTCCTTCAGCTGGTGGCGGTTTTGGACCTCCGGCAATGTAGCTCTGGCTCAGCCGCTCCGTCCTGGGCACGGTGGTGCTCGCCCGATGCTCCTGAAGGATCGTCGAAGAAGAAGGGAGCTCAGGCAAGGTGTCTGGCTTCTTGGTTTGAGTCGCCAGAGCTCTGATGTCGAGGGTGACCGTGTCAAAGTTGGGCCCGGCGAGGCTCCGATCATTGCACGTTTGGAGGACCTGCGCTGTTAGGAACGAATAACCGAAGCAGAAGATGTGCATACGTGCGACATGGAGTGAAGTGGGAGCTCATAGGGGGGCGGAGAATGTGGGGAGCTTGGAGCTCCTCCGCTGCGAGGGCGGAGGAGCTGGTTCGACAATGATGAGGTATGGAAGACGAGAAGGATGATGTCGGAGATGAGCGCGTGGAAGGTGGAAGCGTGGCGGAGCTCAGAGGGTGTTCAATGGATCAGAAGAGGGGGTATATCGACCTAGAAACTTCAAGAAATAAGAAGAAAAATGCAGAGAGAGAAAGAGGGGACTTACCAGCAATTGGGCGGATCGAAGGGCCTGTGCTTGAGCTCCAAAAGGGGCTCGGGGTCTTCGCAACATGCTGGCCGGCCGTCCCAGCGAGCTCGGGCGGCGCTAGGGCACCGCAACTCCGCCTGGTTCGGCGGAGGGTCTCACCGGGGGAAAAAGGGTCGTCTTCGCTCGATCATCTCGCCCCCCTGTCACAGGGAGGCGGAGGAGGGCTGGGCCCCTCCCCGCGTAAAGGTGGACGGGTTGAAATGACAAGGGGTGCGAGGTATTTGAAGGTGGATGCCGGCGGTGAAGGTGGTGACGGTCGTGTGTTTCGAGGGAGTTGTGGGTCGACTGGAAGGTGATCGTGGGTAATGGAGCGACTCGCGGAGTAGAGGGATGATGGGGGAAGAGAGTGGGGTGGTTAGCGAAGGAAGAGGTGGTCGGAGGGGCCAGCGATAATGGGAAAGGGGAGAGGGTTTCGCGTGGTGGATAACGTGGGCGAGTGGGCTGACCGAGGAAGACGAAGACTGTCGGCCGTTGGATCTGGAGATCCAACGGCTGATAATTGGGCGCGAAAGAGTGGCGCAGATGAAATCTGGGCGGAGCGATCGGAGAGCTGCGCTCACGCCACGTGCCGAGCTAAGACCACGGCGCTAACAGACGGTTTGGATGGAAAGTGAGGGCCGATCGAGCGGATGAGGATCGAGGCGGAAGCATCGGTTGAGATGGCCGGGTGAAGATGCCATCGGAAGGACCAGAAGATGACACGTGGCGCACGATGGGAAGGGTGCTGGTGGATGGTAGAGATGAGTTGTGGGGGACGATCGAGTGGCAGAGGAATGAAGCATGCGTGGAACATTTTGGACCGTTGGATCTCAGGAGGAGATCTGACGGTCCAAATCACAAGCGGATAAGACAAGAAGAGCCGGGCCACGTGGCGCCCCCAGAATGGGCCACGTGGCCCAATCAGATTATTGTGAAAGTATTTTTGATTTTTGGAGGTTAATTTGGCCGAATTTGAGAAAACTCAAAACATGAAAGTTGTAGATCTTGATGAGATCTACAAGTTTCATGGGACCAAAACGTGAGATGAAATCAAACAAAGACCCAAAATATTTTTGAGGGTATTTTTAAGTCTAAAAATACCACGCATTTTTATTTTGCCATTTTTTTATTTAGGACTCTGATAATTACATAACATTATCTGGGTTTTATTGACACTCAGCTTAAGCAAGGGGGTTAAAAATGAGAAATAAAGATGATGAAATCGAGTTTCATCAGTCCACTGAGGTGACTTGAACCTAGCCTTGATTTCTCAAAGAATTAAGTCTGAATAGACCTGAAGTACCTTAAACCTAGTTCCCATAAGATTCCAGTGCAATTAGGTGCGGTAAGGTCCAACCAAGCACCAATCTTCGACTTTATTGGACTAGTTCAATCATCAAGCTCAATCAAAGAGTCTGGATGCTATGCAAATTCTATTTACAAATATGCAAAGAATAATGGAATTTTTCTATGAATTTGACAACAAAGAGAAAATTTTACACAAAGAATTTTTTTACAAAATAATTTTGGCACTCAAAGTATATAAAATATGTACAACTATTTACACGGGTGTGCCGCTTTATTTTACAAGACTTAAAGAATTTACAGGTTTTGACAAAGTGATTTATTTAGGTATATAAAGAATTTTATGTATTTTATTTATGATTTTTTTATTTCATTTTATTTATTATGGTGCTTTTATTCCTCAAATTTATTTGAAAAATCATTTGAAAACTATAATACAAAATAATTTTTGCAAATATTTACAAACATTTGAAAGCCATTTTGCAAAGATTTTGCAAACACTATATACATTTTTCAAAATATTTTTACAAACATTTTTCAAAATCATTTGCAAATTGGTTTTCAAATCTTTATTTCGCACAAATAAAAGAATTTTTGCAATCAAAACATTTTTACAAAGGTTGAAAATATTTCACAAAAAATTTTCCAAACAGTTGACACCAATTTTCAAATCATTTTGCAAAAATATTTTTGACCTGATTTATTAATCAGTATATACAAAAAGAATCCGAGGAATAAGAAGCATTATTAATTAATTTTTGATGAATTATATCTTATTTTTAGCCATACTTATTAATAATTATACAAAAGTACGAGTTATGGCTAAAGAATATACAGAGTATATACGACCCCCCTATGCTTAGCTTGAGTTATGTCCTCATAGATCGGAAAAGAAAAGAGAAGACATAACTCGTACTGAGTATAGACAAGTCTAAAGAATATATATACATAAGAAGTAAGAAATGAAATAAGCAGGGAGGGTCAAGGGTGGGAATAAACATATCAAAGAATTAACAAATCAGGGGTGCACCCCCTATATTTAGGACAAAGTACGTCCTAAGTATAGAAGACTGTCTACAAGGGGCGACACCATTTATTTAAATAAAGAAATATGAAAAAGAAAAGAAGAAATGAAGAAAAGATAGATAGATAGATGAAAAGATCATGGAGAATATACACATCACTCCCCCTATACTTAGGGTGAGGTATCCCTAAGTATAGGCAACAACAGGAGTGCCAAAAACTGAACGAGGAAAGAACAACGCAGTGTGTACCCCCTATACTTAGGACAAGGTACGTCCTAAGTGTAGACACAAAGATATGGCGATAGATCTGGGGCACACAAAACATACGGGAGAAAGAATGCACAAAAGACACATATATATAAGCGGTGAAGAACTGGTGAAGTGCAGGATGGTATCTGACAAGTGGATACCGTACTCTTGTCTTCGTCTCCCTGTGAGAACGAGGACACAATCAGAAGGTGAAAAGACACCCGGATATGCAGTCCGGTGGGTGTCGGCTACCGGGGAAAATAGATTAGAAGTAAAGCAGGGACCGGTAGCATGAAGCAGTCAGTCGACTCATAGGGTCAGCATGAGGAAACAGAGCCAATACTATAAGATTGGGAGGAAGAAGGAACAGTACAGATTCCTCCGTTCAATCAGAGTCTCAGAAAGATATGGACAAGTAAAGAACAAGAGACATCGTGGCATTCGGTGGTCATGAGGTCGGAAGATCACAGGAGACACACTGAATACCGCAAGTCATGGCTCAACCCTGCGAGGGTCGTCAAGGTGAGCAGGCTCAAAGGAGCCAGAAATCAGACCATAATCAGAAGACTTGGTCCCGTGATTCGTAGATCAGATACACAATCAGAGAAGAGACCAAGTACATGAATAATTAAAATTGGCTCCGTGCTCCGCAGATCGAATACACAATCAGAAGGAGACCGAGTACACAGCTCAGAAGACTCGGCTTCGTGCTCCCACAGACAGGAGACACCGGAAATGAAACCAAGTACCTACAATGTGATGTGCCCTCTCGCAGATAACCCTCGGAGAGTGGTACATGCTAATCATCGAATATTCAGAACAGAAGCTCACCCTTGAGAGGGTCGTCAAGTTGAGCAGATGCAAAGGCGGCAGTGATCCATCAGACGGACCCACATAGTGGTCTCAGTAGTCGACAAATCGGCTACCAACAGAGGAGACCAATCAGATTAGAAATATGTTGTAGTCTCCCGCAGATAACCCTCGGGGAGCTACGAGCTAGTCAAGGAATAATCAGAAAAGAGCTCATCCCTGCGAGGACCGTCAAGGAGAGCAGACTCAAAGGAGCCTCAGCAAGTCGGTCTCATGCCCCAACAGATCGGGCACATAATCAGAAAGGGAGACCGAGTACACAAATCAGACGAATCGGCTTCGTGCTCCAACAGACAGGAGACACCGGAAATGAGTGAAGCCGGTCATAAAGAAAGTGTCACATCATTCCGCAGATAGTCCTTGGGAAGTGATGTGAGCTATATAGTGAATAATCAATGTACATCTCGTCCTTGCGAGGGTCGTCAAGGAGAGAAAAGGCTCAAAGGAGCCAGATCCATCAGACGAATCCACAGAGAATCAGGTCTCGATAGACGGCAGACTGCCTACCAGCAGAAGAGACCAAGAGAGCAAAAATGTGTCATAGCCTCTCGCAGATAACCCTCGGAGAGCTATGAACTAGGCAGTGAGCAATAGGAATATCAAGGCTTGTCCTTACGAGGATCGTCAAGGAGAGCAATCAGTCTAGTGGCCTCATGTACTGACGGGTCAGGTACACAATCATATGGGGAGGCCAATCAAGCATACCATCTGACTCGGTTCCGGGTCCCATCAAAATGGTGACCCAAGCAGTGGATGAAACCGTAGTCCTAGAAATTGTCGCATTCTCCCGCAGATAGTTCTCGGGGAGGAATGCAAGCTAGAACAATGTAGGTCATGGGAATGCTGGCATAAAATCTCAGGTCCTCAAAATGTGAATCCATCAATCAATAGGAGGGCATAAGATCATGTGAGGGAGCAAATAATCAGATCATTCACAAAAAATCCCTCAGGTCAATCAAATCTGACTGAGATGGCACAACATATCATTAGGACTCCTTTAAGTGCCAGGGTGGATCAACGAGTCAGGAGATCAAGGATGGGTCACTCACGAAGATGAGAGATCATGTGGGTTCCACACACCTTTGTCTCGAAATTCAAATCAGAATAATCAGTCAATCCTCAAAAATCATAATGGGTGGAACCTCGAGATAGATAAATCAAACAATGCTCTTGAAATCGTCATCATATCATCAAAGTACGTCGCATCCTCGTTCTGGTGTGCTGGATCAAAATATCCCAATAAATAATCACACCTAACGATCATGCATCATCAAAAATCCTCAATACGCTCGTATGCACGTATCCAAAGTCAAAGCCACCAAGTATATCCATCTCAGCATCCTCAACATTATTGGCTCGTCTTACACGAATAATCAGGGTAATCATACAATCCTCGATGCGGGCCTCATCGAAATGCACAACATTCCCGGGTAATAGAAAGGTGATACAGAGGGGACGAGGAAGGTGGATAAGAAGGGTAACACAATAGAGTGGAGAAGCTGATTGAGCTTACGCGCCAATATCACGGGTGATAGAAGAATGATACAGAGGGGATGAGGAGGGCGGGCGAGAAGATCGGGGCATAGGCAAAATTGGGTGTCCCACACAAGGCAGGAACACCATCAAAATGATGGTCCAAAGAGCATGCTCTCCTCGAACCGGTGAAGATGGGGACAAAAGAGATGGTACGGTGGTCACTAGGAAGGTGGTGAAGAAGAGGGAAACGAAGGACTTGGCGGAGAAATGATTGAGCTCAAGCACCAATATCACGACTCGATGCAGATGAGGAGATATATGTATAAGACAGGTAGAGAGACTCAAAGATGAAAAATGCATGACTCACACGGACGGGACCGATGACTCACAAAATTAAATCACAAAAATTATAAAAAATATTACGTACTAGCAGGAGCTAATCGTAATTTTTATAGAACTTTTGAGGTTAATTTGGTATTTATTTAATTAACTAAGAGACAAACAATTTATAGGCACACACTTGCAATTAAAGAAAAGTTCCAGGTTAACAATACTACACGTGAAAAGCCTAGGGCTGAAGTTTCAAAATGTCCAATTAGATCACACACATGCTCAATAAACCATGCACATATGTATAAATGGAAATCTCAGAAGCTTGCCATATGAATCATAATATATATAAAGCACATGGCACACAGTGTAAGTAACCCATAAAAGCACGTGAGATGGCATGTGAATTCCCACAAATTGGACTAAATTGTAAATATATGAAAACACAAGGTCCCAACTGCAAAATATCTGAACTACAACTTTATTTTGCTATACTAAAACTAAATACGAAACTGAACAGGAATAAAAGGGAAATATACCCTTACAGGGCACGTGTAGAGCACGTGAGGACATGAGGCAAGCTCTGATGGAGGCACTGGCATACGGATCTGATAGACTGTGGCCCCGGATCTGATGGTCCAGAGAATGTCTGCTATGTGCAGTCGGATGTATCAGAGGGTGCCAGATCTAACAACTGAAAGGATGCAAAAGTCGGCAGTTGGGATGATATCTTGAGCGAGGAGGCTTATCCGATGGCTACGAAATGGTCTGGAAGAACATCTCCATGCCGAGCTTCGATTGAGCGAAAGAAGAGATCTACCAACCCGATGGAAGATCAGGAGGGTCTAACAGCTTTGTGAAGGTGCAACGAGTCGGGTTGAGGGGTCCAATGAAGGATGTGACAGTCGAATGGGTGTGGCAGTTATTGGCCACCTGGGACTGCTCCGCCTGAGCAACTGGAGGCTTGATGGGCTCCTTGAGCACGTTAAGACCTGCAAATGATAGAGCATCTTGGAGGCGTTGCTCCTGTCCATGTTATTGCATATAAAAGAGGGAAGAAGCGATAGGGGATGGAGCTCGACTCTCGGCAGCTGTGAAGGAAGGGAGCCTTGACCTTAATCTCAACCTGAGGGTTGAGTCTAAGGGTGACCGGGATGCGAAACGAAGTGTGGGGTGAAGCGTAATATCGATCAGAACAGATAGAGAGAAGGCACAAAGCTCCGACCAGCTGGTCGGAGCAGATTGTCGTGCGGCGAAGGAAAATGGAAAGAATCGAAAGGAAAAAAGAAGTATGGTGGGAGATGGTAATACCTGAGGCTACTGACAGATTCAATAATGTCAGGCGATGATGGGGTCGAGGTCATGGCCTCAACCACGTTGCGGCAGGCGGGGAGGGTGAATGCGATGGAGATCTCCGATCACGTTGCTGAGCTGCAGACATGCCACCAAACTTTGATCCGAAGGCACTCACAGACTGTTGTCATTCGGTTGAAGGTACCCAGGGGTGAAGGAAGGGGCGATGCACGAGCTACAACGCTATGAGGTGGAGCAAAAGGTTACATAGGCAACTCATATGTCTAGAAATATCTATAAGGAGCGCAAAACCCTACAGTGATTTGGATCAATCGAAGGACCTGCAAAGATGTCAAATGTACGAGGAGTATCGAGTCAAGATTTTGAGGCAAAAGGAGCTCATACTTGGGCTGGAATGTTTTGAGAAGAAGCTGCAGTGAACAGTATGCGAGTCTGACCCAGGTAGGAGGAACCGTTGACTAGGGGTCAACAAAATGTTTGGACCAATCAGAAAATTAGGATTTACCAAAATATTTATAAATTCAATAAAAATGGTAAATTATTTAAAATTAAAAAGTGTACAAAATGAAAAATGTTAATTATTTTTTTGTGATTTTTAAATATTTTAATGAAAAATAAATTAGTGTATATAGGATGTATAGTATTATATACATGTATAATATACCTATGTATTATGTACAATTATTTTTACTTTATTATTTTTAGGAAAATATCTTTATTTTATATTTTATTTATTTACAAAATCATTTTAGGAGTATAAAATAATCTTTATTTTATTTTTATAAATTATTTAAAGGTATATAATAAATATGGGATGTGCTATTTACATATGTGTATCTATATAATAAATGGAGGCTTTTATTTTTATTTTATTTTTTTTTATTTTATTTTGTTTTGTATCATTTTTAGAATATATACAATGGAGTAAAAATAATAATTTAATTTTATTTTGTCAAAAAATAGATAGATACTATGTACAAATGTAAGCAATATGTACACTACACAGTGGGCCCTATCTCTCTCTACTTGTTTTATTTTACGATCAAGTCAGGGTTTGACCTTCTCTTGGGGTTTGGGTCACTTTGTATTTATTCTAAATCCCTTGTTCTTGTTCTTTTTCCTTTATTATTTTATTTTTGCACAAAAACATGCTAATCATGCAATATTAACAAATGCATGCAGAATGCTAAGTTATTGTTTTACAAGTATTTACGTGATGCTTTGCCAAGATAAATATCTAAAATAAAAGAATAAAGAGTGAGAATTAGGAATTCATCACCCCCTATACTTTACCTTTGCTAGTCCCTTAAAAACACTTATTTAAAGAAGAAATGGAAATAGAAATAAAAGAAAAAGAAGGAGAATCAAGGTTGATTATTAAACTTATCTTCATTAAATTGAAGTATGGAGCTTAGTTAGACCTTTGGATTATTAGTTTGTCAGATCCTTATTGGGATATAGGTTTAAGACTCAATAGCCTCTAAGTTCCACCTTTTTATGGTCAAACTCCTCAATAATCCAGATCAGAACAAGTCTACATATGCAAACTTTAATGACTATGCATCTTTCCTTGTATTGTGGAAGTGATATGTAGCTCTCCACCTTAGAAGTGACAAAGAAACAACCTCCCTCAACAAGGTAACTCTAATTTCTCAGTCTAGCAGCTCTTTCCTCGAGGAGTGGGGTATTCCCTTCTAAGTTCAAGTGTAACCAGCTCAAGAAGAGGGGGAAAGAAGAGAATGGACCGTGGCAAGTGTAGCCACATATCCTTGGGATTCCAACCAGTATAGCTAAGTATTCCACTGCAAGCTTCATGAGATGAGAAGATGTAATACATAATCTTTGCTTTATTTGACTATACACACTCTGGTAGGCATTTCATTTTCAATCAGGCTTGTCCACTTTTTTTGAGTTATTCTTGATTTTACATATTTTTTGATGTGAATATGTACAACATATCTACATGATGCAACATATACATAAGGAATTTTTCTTCTTGAGCCAGTAGACTATCCCTCTTTTGAAGCATTATTGCAACCCACAACTCCTGTCTTTAGACCTGAGCACCGTTAGACCAAGTTGAGGTGCACATCCCTCCCTAAAGGAAGACGAGAGGTTTTTCCTAGAAGTACTACCCTTGTATGCTATCCCAAGACAAAGGATTATGCCTCCTTAACACCTCATCCGTGTGGAGCTATATGTAAGGTGCTAGTCCAAGTAAAGCCATTTTCCGTGAGAGTCATGTGTACGTTGTTAAGTTTTCTACTTAGGCTCATCAACATGACATGTGAACATAGCCTAGTGGACTCAAAGATTTAAGTTAATAATGGACCTGAAATAACCCCAAATCCTATAAGATTTCTCTAAGAGTTAGGTGGATTAAGGTCTTAACCAAGATCCAATTTTCAATTTAATTCCAGACTAGTTTAGATGTTAACTATGATTCATAAGAAGATACATATATGTATAAAATTCTTTTTATGCGAATTTCAAGACATGCAAAATTTTTGAAAATGTTTGAATGCAAGGAGGAAGAAGTTTTGTAAGCTATTTACAAACATTTACAAAAGGATTTTTGCAAACTTTTATTTTTCAAACATTTTTTTAAATTTTGTAATATATACGTAATTTTGATACAAAAATATTTACAAGTTTTTCACAAACAAAACATTTTTGCAAACATTTGTACAAAAATAATTTTTACAAATAGTTATTTACAAACATGTATGTGCACGAAAGAATTTTATATGCAAGACAAATTTTAAAATTTTTGGGCTTTAGCCATTTTATTTATTAATATACTCACACAAAGTATGAGTTATGGCTAAAGTATATATACAATATGTATGACACCCCCTTTACTTAGCTCGAACGATGTCCTCGGAGTGATCAAAAAGCGATGAAGAAGACATAACTCGTGTTGAGTGAAAATCAGAGATATACTACAACGACGAATAAAAGAATATAATGAATAGAAATCGGTGATCCCCCTATACCTAGGATCAGAAATCCTAAGTATAACAGACTATACATAAGGGGAAGACTGAGGGATAGAATGTACAAGGTCTACCTCCCCTATACTTAGGGTAACATATCCCTACGTATAGGCAGCAAAACAAAAGTAAAAAGAATCGAAAGAATAATAAAAAATCTGAAACCCCCATACTTAGGGTAAAGTACACCTTATGTATAGCATAATCACAAGATGGAAATGGGGTTAGACCAAGAATGTGCGATATGGATATCTGGATCTATACAGTTGCGGGAGGAAGTGATAATCAGGCATGAGATGCAAATGATTTGAGTCAAAGACCTCATCTCATGCAAAATGAATAGGGGTAACATCAACGATCAACGGATCATGATCTAGATATGGCTTCAGGTGCTGGCCGTTAACTCGAAAGGGCAACTCAGACAACATCTTAGATATGTTAATGTTGCCATTGTTATGCACCTATCGAACCAAGTATGGTCCATTCCACTTGCTCTGAAACTTCCCCAGAAATAATCTCTACATGGTATTGAATAACCATACTCTCTGGTTCATCTCAAACTGCTTATGGCTGATATGAGAATCATGCCATATCTTCACTCGCTCCTTATACTGTAGGCTACTCAAAAAGGTTGTATCTCTAAGCTCCTCCAGAGCTGCCAACTCTGTCTACCTCTGTTCTCCTATACTCTCTGAATCCAATAATATCTCAGTGATAGCCCATAGTAATGAAGGATATGGTTAGATCCTCAAGCGCATCACGGAAGCGTGATCGTCGTATCGAATACGACGAAGAACGACTAGTCGTACTAGTTGTTCTATGCAGCGGAAATTAAAAAATTTTCTATGCGACGAAACCACATGATCCAAGAACACTTCTCGGATCGTTTCGTCCAAACCACAAACAAGTATTAGGTTTACCTCTTGAAGGGTGGTTGCGATCAAGTCTCTAAACAAAGAGACCTCCTGTCTCAAGTCCGATCCGACGGAGGAGACGCTTGCGAGCGCGGGGATGAACCGCGTGCTTCTCGCAATCCATGTTGATGATCCAAGCGGCGGATCTCCTGATCTCGACACACGAGATCCGACGTCTTCTTCACGAGCAAGGCACGCTGAAGTAGACGGAGTTCCACGAACAAACCATCGGGCAGCATAACGACGATGCCGCGGCGATGGAGAACCTCTCTAGGGCATCCATGGTGGACGGCCACATAAGAGAGATAGAGAGAGGACGTGTAGAGAGAATGAGAGAGAGAGAGAGAGATTTGTTGCCTCAACTTCTGTCAAAGAAGAGCAATGGGGTGCCTCTCCTTATATAGGGTTTTGGGTTCCATGGATCTCAATCCATGTGTCAACACAAATCCAATGGTCCACATTAATTTGTGTTTCTTTCAATGGTCATGATTTGTTGCTAAAAACACAACAACAATTAATTTAATTTAAATTAAATATATGTTGATAAATCAACAAAATTTAATTACAAAATTAAATCATCAATACATGGAGATAATGAAAGGAGAGAAAGCCTCCTTCCATGTGGAGAGGGGGGACGGCCTCCCTTTCCTAATGGGAGTGGTGGCCGTCCACCCTCCTCCATTAGGAAGGTGGCTATTTCACCTTTTATGTAATCTCCATTATTTGCAACAACTTTTTTTGCAAATTATTTCACAAAAAATAAATCCAATTTATTTTGTGAACATTGCAATCATGCCATTGAAAATTTGTGAATCACATTCACAACCCAAAACAAAATGTAAATTACATTTTCAATTTGATGTCCAATGTGAATCCAATTCACATTAACATTTAATTAACAAATGTAAATTACAAATAGCTCTCTCTTATATATTATAAATCACATTTATAATATATATGACTAATATGGATATTGCTATCCACATTATTCATATCCATGATAATTAAATCATATTTAATCATCTTGGATCTCTATTCTCTTGTGTCCAAATAATATGAATCATATTCATATTACTTACATCTTTGATAATCAAATCACATTTAATTATCTCAGATAACTCTCTTTATAATATGAATCAAATTCATATTACTCATGATAATTAAATCACATTTAATTATCCATTTTCTCAATGCTCGGATACATAAATCAACAATAGAATTATCCATGAACTCCTTCAAGGATAATGCGCTTTCTCCGCAGATACTTGGAGATAAGGACAGGGTGATTGTATTGTTCCACGTATAGTGACATGGATATTGAGATCGTATCTCAAATCCAGATCGCGGGCCTCCCATAGATGCTTGATTAAATCAAGACCGTAAATCTAATCTTATCATTGTATCTGAATCACATTCAGATCAATGTCCAACACTTGGACCAAGATCAGATCACTTCTCTACTGAGAGGAGTCACTAAAATCCAGACCCGTTTCATCACTCCCTAGGAATGGAAGCGTCATGGTTATACAATCGTTTATGATCACATCACCCTCAGGTATTCCCAATACCTGTACATCCTGCATACTGGAAGACTCAGACTAAACCCAAAGTATTGGATCAACTTTATACTGTCTACTTCATGGTTTTATCAGTAAGTATCTCATTCGATCATTGGGAGTCGGTATCGATCATATACTTTCCAAAAGCATATATCATACCTAGGTCTTGATCATATACTTTCCAAAAGTATATATCAAACCTACAAATTCAGTCAAGCTTCCAAAGCGAGACGACCGTGTGCACGGAATTTGATTCTTCCCAATATCTCATGAGTGAGCTCATGTCTTCCGGTTTAGTAACTGAACCTGTATGATCCCTTTGAGAGATCGTATTACTCATATGCCCTTATATGCACACCAGCGCACCGGTGTATAGACCTTGATTAGGTCATCAACCTATTGGTCTGCCAAATGTACATACTCAGACATATAGTAACACATCTGTCTCCGGTCAGTGGATGTGTGCCTATATCATGACATCATACGATATAGGACTTTGGTTATCTCGATCTCGTTAAGTCAACTCTTTGACCTAACTAATCTGACACCTCCGAATCTCTATTCCTATGCAGAGGACCGGCATCAAGAGGTCGGTCAAACATCAGCCTTTAGAGATAAGGATTGCCATCTCCTACTCAGGCTGGAGATCATTTCTTAACAATCATTTGACGGTGCTTGATGAGTCCTCAATCTAACTCTTTAGATATTCATCCAAGCACCAGCCTCTATGATTCAATAATTGAATCAACAGCTGTATGATCATTAAGATGGCCATGGTACATAACCCTAATTGTACTAAGGGACCTATTATGCAAATTATGTATTCTTCATTTCAGATTAAGGAGTGAATTGCAATAACATTTATTGCATAATGGCTCGCCGTGGGCTCGCATGTCCAACAATCTCCCACTAGCCCAAAGAGCCATGGGCTAATCATTTATACCCAGACTCATGTGACAATCATAGGCTATTTAGAAAATAGCTAGGTAAGCTGATCAGTCACTCTGTTCCCAAGAGACTACGCCAAGTCCTTTTACGGCACTTGCATATCTCTAGTAACAGTGCTCGCATCCAATGCGAAGGTTGCATCTTATGCAACCAATACTCAATTTTGTCATAGTGTCCTTGACACTTTAACTCGATTAATTATTATAACCAGTATTCCCATAATCCTTATTAAAATACCTTCATTCCCGGAGATCTCTATCTCCTAAGATATCTAAAGTTAAGACCCTTATAGATCATTATCTACATGGTCTTAAACTTTTGAAGATAAGACGTTGAGATCACTATCTCTAAGTTTCATCATCCTTGAAGATATTATTATTACTGCAATTAAGTGTTTTATCTCCATAGTAGGATTAGTAACATTTTACTACTCCCACTGCATGGCAGATATCTGGCTTTTGTACACATCTAGCATACACTCAGCTTCTCGTAACTAATGCATAAGTGCAAGTAGTTCTAGCATTTATTTCCTCAACTCTTTGAGGTGCTATCCCTTCAGACATGTCAGAACCATATCTTAAGGGATGGAAGCCTTTCTTGGGATTTTCCATACAATAGAATATGTCCAAGGTGTACTACTAATGTGACAGTCCCAATACCCTCTTCTCTTTGCTCCTGAACACCTTCAGAACTAAGATCTAAGAGGTATCCTTGAGATCATATCTCAAGTTACGGAACAATCAGATTATAAAACACTTATTATTATCCTTATATCATTTTAAATGATCAGGATATCATCTACATTTAGCGCAATGAACACATATGCACTCCCACTAAGCTTCGCATGGCTCATCAAGATTCCATTTGAAATCATAACATTTATAATTTCATCAAATCTTATGGTCCATCTCAAAGAAGCTTATTTGAGTCCTTAGATGGATTCCTTAGCTTGCACACCTTGCTTTCCTTAATCATGAAGCCCTGGGGCTACTTCATGTGAATATCCTCAGAGAGGTATTTATAGAGGAATGCAATCTTGACTTACATCTTTGAAGATGCAATAGTCAAGTTGTGCAACCAAGATTAGCAATATTCTGATGTTTTTAAGCATGGTCACCGAAGAGCAAGTCTCATCGCAAGCAATGTCTTCTCTTCCGATGTGTAGCTCATGGCTACGAACCGTGCTTTGAAGGTCTCCACCTTCTCATCAGGTTCCCTTTCTCTTGAAGATCCATTTACACCTTTACAGGTATTACCCATATAGGTGGATCCTCGAGGGTCCATATACAACACTTGTATATGAAGTCTACGTTAGACTTTTATTGCTAAAATCCATCTTTCCATGCTATGATCTTCAGAAGCTTCATCACATGAAGTTCAATCATTGTCAGATTTCTCTGACACATGGAATCCATCCTCAAACTCATTTGAAGAGGTATTAGTGTTTCATCCTTAATTATCCTTTTAGTTTCCAATTTCAGGAGCCTCATTATCTTCTCAAGATTAAATGAGTTCCTACACTTCATTTTTGTCTTGATTCTCAAGAGTCTCAACCTCTAAGAATCACATTCTCAGAGATGAGATATTTTTAGAATCTCAAGGTCATAAAGTAGGTATCCAATACCATCCTTTATTTTCCTAATGAAGCAACACTCTCAAGTGCTAGATTCTAGCTTGCATGCATGGAATCATATTAAGGATATACATTGTAGTCTCTACTACACATACATACCTGGAAACTAAGGGATAATTATGCTAAAATTCATCATTGATAAGATCATGTCACACATGATCCAATTGTATCTCCCTATAACTCTATTGAGTTAAGATGTGTTAGGAGGATTGAGATAGAAATGATATTCATATCTCTATAAGGTATTCTTTGAATTTATCTAACAGGTACTTGCTACCTAGATTAGATCAAATTCATTTTATCTTCCTTCAAACTTTGGTTCTAAACCAAAAATAATGAAATCTTTGAACATTTCAAAGGTTTCTTAGGTGAAGAGAAGAAATCTCATATCATACATAATCATCGATAGATATCACTTATCCACAATGTTTACTATGATATAGATGATCCACATACATCAATATGTATGAGATCCTGAATACCTTGGCATCTTACACCTTTCTCTGAGAAGGGTGTATTGGACATTTTACTTTGAATACAATATTCATAAGTATGTAAGTTTTGAAATTTTAGACATTCTAAAGTTTCATCTCTTACTAGTCTATTGATCAAATCAATAAACAAATGTCCAAAGCTTGATGCTAGATCATTGTCAAATGATCTTCATCCTCATATTGATCTTAAGTTTTATTTTCAGTATTTAGAAATGTTAATGAACCATTCATTAATTTTCTAATTTAGTGGAGTCCACTAGATTTTAGATTACTTTCTGAAATATCTCCATCATAACTCCTTATGATAGGTCCCTTCCAGAATTCATGTTTATTTCCAACATTTAGAAACAAAGAACGAGTGTATTCTAATGTCTAGGTCATAGAGACATTCTCTAAGACTAAGGGCTCTCCCACTGAAATTAACAAGTCTATCAATCCAACAGAGATTGTTGCAACAATTGCATCAATATCCATGTGGATAACTATAAACCTTTAAGATCAATTTTCCAGTCTTCTAAAACATATGCAACCTATTGCAAATGCCATCAGAAGATTGAGATACAATTATTTGACTTTATCTTATTTATTAAGCAAGTCAATATCAATGATTTATGTAGATTAATCCGATGCTCCATCTGAGTCCTTCTCTAAGGATTCTAAATAGACTTGATAGTCATACTATCAACACATCAACTTATTGCAGTATTGGCATTCATCCAACTCTTCGGATGACATATGGAAGTCATAGATGTACAGTCAACTCTTTGACCATACTTCTTACTCGGGTCCAACCCATGCTTCCACTGCGCTCCCTTTATCTATAAGCAACCATTGCTTAAGACTAAGGATCTCTTATGTAAGAACATTTCAACATTTATACATGCTTCATTAAATTCATACAATATGAATATTATGAAGCTTCATGAATGACCAGAGTATAGATAGTAGAATGATGACACTCATCATCTACATCCATCTACACTCTTAAAACATAGGTTCAGGTAGGTACTCAAACAATTTGAATACATCCTCTCTTATAGAGCCACCATTCTGCATGATGCAGTGAACCATCTCATTCATGTTAAATGTCATGAGCACATATGTATGCCAGAATATCTTCATTAATTTTATAAGGATTATTTGACAATTGCGATCATCATCGACATGTCACTTCCAAAGTACATCCGATGAGAGATCAAGACTATAGAGACATACAAACCCTAGGGTTGTAGTCCTATTATCTATTTAATTGTCATTCCTCAATATTGTGAGGAAACTTGCACATTGCAACCACATACATTATGTGTCCAATTGCAAGTACAATATCTGGATCATGAGTCCAATCCATGATATTTTACTGGTTATTATTGAGTATATCATTGAGTGGGTTTTAATGAAGGATTATCTGAAATAAGAAATTTGCATAAATATATAAATATATATATATATATATTTTACTTTGATTTAGGATTTTTACATCAAAGTTGTCTTGTCTTGTCAACACTGAAAGTTCATTCCCTTAATCACTTTCAATGTAAGAGATATACTTACCATTATATCTCAACAAGATCTGGGATCTCCTTCCTTATCTTTGTTGCATCCCAATAATATGAGAACCTACAACTCGGATAAAAAGAAGCGGGAACACATTCCGCCTTGCAAGTCCAACTTGCATCTCCCAATTCGGTCTTTAACACCCGGGCCCACCAACCCTAAGGCAATGTTGACCCGTCATTAATTGAACCAACCGTCAACAGGAATACAACTCGCTATGCGCAATCCAATATCGCCCCAATAATATGAGGACCTGATATTGGGGTCACTACGCATACGTCCTTACTCTTTCGAGAAGCGAAGAGCCCGATCCAAATGGATCGTATGCAGGAGCTGTCACTTCGGACAGGCGTCTCCTACATACAATATCTGGCGACGGAACCCTTCGCCTTGACGGGAGACCATGGATGTCACTTATGTGATCCTCCATATCATATTCAAATTCAAATTAATCATTATGAATCATATTCATTATGATTAATTCTTCCAAGGGAAATAACACATCTATTTATAATAGAGTGTCATAATTTTAATTGGATTCCAATTAATCTAATCATATTAAATTAATGATCCAATTAATATCCAACAAACAATTTTTTTTAATTGTTACTTGAATTATGGTATTATCTCAAATACGTATTATTTCGAATTTTAATAATTAGAAATACATCATGATTTCTTAAGCATTATACTAACCCTACCCGCTGTCATGGCCAGTACCGACGAGAGTGGGACGGACCACATACGTTGCAACCCGCAACCCCAATGCTCTCCGACTAGACACCATATCCACCTCGGGAAAGGATAATGCAAAATAGATCATTTTGTACTTGAGATGATCATCGGTTCTTCAACCGAAATTATACCATATAGTAATAATCAAAACAATTTTGATTAACATTATAATGAGATTTGCTAAACAAATCCCAAGTCCTATTCAAGCAACATGTTTGTTGGAATGTTGATCATGTAGATCATGTAACCAATCTTGATCTAGATCACATCTAATCATTTGTTGGTTAGGGCAAAGTCATTTAAGGACATAATTATCATTAAATATTTACAAATATTTATGCATAATTATTCCAGGAAATTAAACAATTTAATTTCACTAATTAATTAAATGACAATCACTAGGTTCTTGATTAGGAAAGTATTTTCAGCAGTGACCCTCACTTACTAAAAATACCATATCTCAATCAATTTAAATCCAAATTAAGCAAAGTAAATTTCTAAAATTTGCTAACTTGATTTACAACAGAACCCAAGTGATTTGCACGTATTTCAAGGCGTTTCAAATCCGCAATTAATATCTTAATTACGTCATGATCCGCAGTCCCCGAAACAGTGGATACATGTTCACTAAAATGAGCATATCTAGAGCAAACGGAATCGAAATCACGCAAACTCAGATCCTACTGTTTCCATATTTAATGGGGAATAAAATCCAAATATTATTTTCGTGTTTAAACAATTTAAACAGTGCCGAAAATAATATCAAAACAGAGATGCGAAAATGAAATGCAAGAAAACTTTCGCAAACCCTAATGAACCCAAGTCGTTCTCGGTTTATGGATCGTATCCAAAACCACCGACCTATAGCTCTGATACCACTTGAAGGATATGATTAGATCCTCAAGCGCATCACGGAAGCGTGATCGTCGTATCGAATACGACGAAGAACGACTAGTCGTACTAGTTGTTCTATGCAGCGGAAATTAAAAAATTTTCTATGCGACGAAACCACATGATCCAAGAACACTTCTCGGATCGTTTCGTCCAAACCACAAACAAGTATTAGGTTTACCTCTTGAAGCGTGGTTGCGATCAAGTCTCTAAACAAAGAGACCTCCTGTCTCAAGTCCGATCCGACGGAGGAGACGCTTGCGAGCGCGGGGATGAACCGCGTGCTTCTCGCAATCCATGTTGATGATCCAAGCGGCGGATCTCCTGATCTCGACACACGAGATCCGACGTCTTCTTCACGAGCAAGGCACGCTGAAGTAGACGGAGTTCCACGAACAAACCATCGGGCAGCATAACGACGATGCCGCGGCGATGGAGAACCTCTCTAGGGCATCCATGGTGGACGGCCACATAAGAGAGATAGAGAGATGACGTGTAGAGAGAATGAGAGAGAGAGAGATTTATTGCCTCAACTTCTGTCAAAGAAGAGCAATGGGGTGCCTCTCCTTATATAGGGTTTTGGGTTCCATGGATCTCAATCCATATGTCAACACAAATCCAATGGTCCACATTAATTTGTGTTTCTTTCAATGGTCATGATTTGTTGCTAAAAACACAACAACAATTAATTTAATTTAAATTAAATATATGTTGATAAATCAACAAAATTTAATTACAAAATTAAATCATCAATACATGGAGATAATGAAAGGAGAGAAAGCCTCCTTCCATGTGGAGAGGGGGGACGGCCTCCCTTTCCTAATGGGAGTGGTGGCCGTCCACCCTCCTCCATTAGGAAGGTGGCTATTTCACCTTTTATGTAATCTCCATTATTTGCAACAACTTTTGTTGCAAATTATTTCACAAAAAATAAATCCAATTTATTTTGTGAACATTGCAATCATGCCATTGAAAATTTGTGAATCACATTCACAACCCAAAACAAAATGTAAATTACATTTTCAATTTGATGTCCAATGTGAATCCAATTCACATTAACATTTAATTAACAAATGTAAATTACAAATATCTCTCTCTTATATATTATAAATCACATTTATAATATATATGACTAATATGGATATTGCTATCCACATTATTCATATCCATGATAATTAAATCATATTTAATCATCTTGGATCTCTATTCTCTTGTGTCCAAATAATATGAATCATATTCATATTACTTACATCTTTGATAATCAAATCACATTTAATTATCTCAGATAACTCTCTTTATAATATGAATCAAATTCATATTACTCATGATAATTAAATCACATTTAATTATCCATTTTCTCAATGCTCGGATACATAAATCAACAATAGAATTATCCATGAACTCCTTCAAGGATAATGCGCTTTCTCCGCAGATACTTGGAGATAAGGACAGGGCGATTGTATTGTTCCACGTATAGTGACATGGATATTGAGATCGTATCTCAAATCCAGATCGCGGGCCTCCCATAGATGCTTGATTAAATCAAGACCGTAAATCTAATCTTCTCATTGTATCTGAATCACATTCAGATCAATGTACAACACTTGGACCAAGATCAGATCACTTCTCTACTGAGAGGAGTCACTAAAATCCAGACCCGTTTCATCACTCCCTAGGAACGGAAGCATCATGGTTATACAATCGTTTATGATCACATCACCCTCAGGTATTCCCAATACCTGTACATCCTGCATACTGGAAGACTCAGACTAAACCCGAAGTATTGGATCAACTTTATACTGTCTACTTCATGGTTTTATCAGTAAGTATCTCATTCGATCATTGGGAGTCGGTATCGATCATATACTTTCCAAAAGCATATATCATACCTAGGTCTTGATCATATACTTTCCAAAAGTATATATCAAACCTACAAATTCAGTCAAGCTTCCAAAGCGAGACGACCGTGCGCACGGAATTTGATTCTTCCCAATATCTCATGAGTGAGCTCATGTCTTCCGGTTCAGTAACTGAACCTGTATGATCCCTTTGAGAGATCGTATTACTCATATGCCCTTATATGCACACCAGCGCGCCGGTGTATAGACCTTGATTAGGTCATCAACCTATTGGTCTGCCAAATGTACATACTCAGACATATAGTAACACATCTGTCTCCGGTCAGAGGATGTGTGCCTATATCATGACATCATACGATATAGGACTTTGGTTATCTCGATCTCGTTAAGTCAACTCTTTGACCTAACTAATCTGACACCTCCGAATCTCTATTCCTATGCAGAGGACCTGCATCAAGAGGTCGGTCAAACATTAGCCTTTAGAGATAAGGATTGCCATCTCCTACTCAGGCTGGAGATCATTTCTTAACAATCATTTGACGGTGCTTGATGAGTCCTCAATCTAACTCTTTAGATATTCATCCAAGCACCAGCCTCTATGATTCAATAATTGAATCAACAGCTGTATGATCATTAAGATGGCCATGGTACATAACCCTAATTCTACTAAGGGACCTATTATGCAAATTATGTATTCTTCATTTCAGATTAAGGAGTGAATTGCAATAACATTTATTGCATAATGGCTCGCCGTGGGCTCGCATGTCCAACAAGTAACTTATGCTTTATCTCCATAAGTAAATGGCATGGCTTGTCATAAACAAGATGAAAGGGAGATGTACCCAAAGGTGTCTTGAAGGAGGTCTGATATGCCTAAAAGACCGAGTCCAAAAGCTGTGACCAATCCCTTCGGTATGGTGGACGACCTTCTGTAGTATCGTCATGATCTTCCTATTTGATACTTCAGCAAGATCATTGGTCTAAGGGTGATATGGAGTGGAAACTAGATGGTCTATGCTTAACTCGTTAGCAAGGGACTTTACCTTGTCGTTGATAAAATGAGGCCCCCATCTGATATCAAAACTCTAGGCACTCCGAACCATCAAATAATATTTTTCCTCAAAAATTGGCAAACAATCTTAGCATCTGCGGTTTGGGCGGGAATGACCTCAAGCCAACGATTCACATAATCCAAAACCAACAGAATGTACTCAAACCCCTAACTCTTAGGGAATGGACCCATGAAATAAATGCCCCATACTTCAAAAACCTCGTAAACGTGAATGGGCTACATCGACAACATGTCATGCTTTCTGCAAGTGCCCATCTAATAGTCAGTACACCTCTTCATGAATTCATCAGAATCCTTGAAGAGGGTAGGCCACCATAGGTAGGATTGGATCACTTTCTGTGTTGTTCTCCTCCTAGAATGATGCCCTTCTTCCTCAAGCTTGTGGTAGTAAGTGAGGACACTATGGTGCTCCTCCCAAGGAATGCACCAATGCCAGATGTTATCCCCTCGTTCATGATAAAGGATGGGATCCTTTCAATGGTATTCCTTCACAAGAAAAGTTTCAATTCACTGTATGGGCCAACCTTGTGGAACTTTCTTGGTGACAAGATAGTTCACAATGCCAGCGTACCATGGGAGCGAGGCAATAGCAAGGATCGCCTCATCTGGGAAGGTATATGTAATAGGCTCCATCTACTCTAATTCCTCAAGTTCCAAAATGGGAGAGATAATCTGCCACCACATTATTGACTTCAGGCTTATTCTTAATCTCAATATCAAACTCCTAGAGTAGAACGATCCATCTGGCCAATCTAGGTTTAGCATCCTTCTTTGTCATGAGGTACCTTATGGCGGTATGATCCGTGTAAATAGTCACTTTGGATCCAAGAATATAATATTTGAACTTTTCCTAGGTAAAGACTATAGATAACATCTCCTTCTCTATGACAGTATAATTCCGTTGGGCGGATTCCAAAGTATGACTAGCGTAGTGAATGGCATACGGCAATCCATCCCTCCTTTTTTCTAGAACAACCTCTATGGTAAAATCAGAGGCATCCATCATGATCTCGAATGGGAGAGACCAATAAGGCGACTGAAGGACATGAGCATCGATAACTAATTCCTTAAAATTCTCGAAGGAAGCAAGATACTTATCATCTACAATGAACTCTGTGTCTTCCATCAGCAGATCAGTAAGTAGGCGGGCAATCCTGTTGAAGTTCTAAATGAAATGTCGATAGAAACCGACATGCCCCAGAAAAGATCGCAACTGCCACAAATTGGATGGTGGATTGAGTTTTCTGATTATATCCACCTTTGTCGGATTAACCTCCATTCCCCTATTGGAGATAATAGGACCAGTCACCATCCCTTGAGTCACCATGAAGTGACTCTTTTCCCAAGATAGAACAAGATGGACTTTGATACAATGCTACAGCATGTGGTCTAGCAGTCAAGACAAGCATCAAACCCGTCACCCGTAAGACAGAAATCATCCATGAAGACCTCTAAGCAATCAACCACCATGTCTGAGAATATGGACAACATGCACCTTTGGAATGTATCCAAGGAATTACATAGTAGACCAAAGGGCATCTGTATGAAAACATAAGTCCTAAACAGACAAGTGAATGTCATTTTGTCCTAATCTTTAGGTGCTATGACCACCTGATTATAGCTGGAGTACCCGTCAAGGAAGCAGTAATGACTCTTCTTATCTAGCCTCTCAATAATCTGATCAATAAATGGAAACGAGAAATGATCCTTCTTGGTGGCATGATTCAATCGTCTGTAGTCCACACCGACCCTCCAAGAAGTCGGTACTCGGGTAGCAATCTCCTCTCCAGCCTATCTCACAATTATAGTGATGCTCGTCTTCTTGGGCACCACGTGTAATATACTAGCCCACTTGGCGTCAAAGATGGGGTAGAAAAATCGATGCTCCAACATTTTGATATCTCTTTCATGACAATTTCTTGAAGATTCGGGTTCAGTCGTCGCTGGAACTCACACGATAGCTTGGCGTCCTCTTCGAGATATGGTGGAAGCACAGGGTCGAACTTATCCCTTAGAGATCAGCTACGCTCCATTCAATCACCTTGCGGTTTCTTTCAAGAACCTCCATCAAACGAGATTATTGCTCTCCAGTCAAATCCGCTGAGATAATGACTGGGTACATCTTTGGCTCACCCGCAATGAATCTATACTTCAGCGAATGCGTAAGGGCTTCAACTCTGAGCAACTGGGAGCTGGAAAATCTGGCTTCTGAAATGTTTTTGTGAAGGCAACTAGATCTGAATGGGAGTACTCTCGCTGATCGTGAAAATCTGGTAAAGAAGGCCCTGCTGGTGTGTATGCAATCGATGCTGGCACAGTCTCCACCGTAGTTGTTGGCTCTATAGGAATCGGACAAGGTAACAACTCATAAAACTCAACCCAATCAATGTTTGAATCCGAGGGATCTAAATCAGAATCACAAGAAATATAATCTGCTCTGCTCTCCATGGCAGAATCGTCAGCCTTGAATGCGTCCTATGCTAAGAATGTGCTATCCGATCTCTCATCTACTAGAAGCTGCAGATCTGTGGTGTCTGAAGGTGAGATAAGAGCTCATGAAATGGGGTCGGACCATACTGCTTCATCGTATGTGATCACAAAGTCGCACTCCTAGTGGACGTTTCGCTCTGCATCTGTCATCTGCTCTCCATCGCTGAACTGCTCTGACAAGTTGAATCTCACGCTCTGATCTCATCGATTGTCTCTATTTGTACACTTTCTCCCTCGACGTGAAAGTATACCTTCCCGCTATCATGATCGGACATCGCCTTGGATGTGGCCAAGAATGGATGTCCTATTATGAATGGGATATGTCACAAACTCAGGGATCTCCATGTCCAGTATAACTAAGTTCACGGGAAATTTCACGCCCTGAATTGTGACGACCACGTCCTTCAACAATCCCTTCAGCCTCTTGACAGATTTATCAGCAAACTGAAGGACTATCCTTCTCTGTCAAAGAGGGCCAATTTTGAATCGGTCGAGTAAGGCTGCCAGAAGGAGGTTGATGGAAGAGTCATTGTCTGATACAATCTGATTGAATCGCTGCTTGTGAATGTGGCATTTGACATAGAGAGCTCTTGCATTGGGCCTCTTGGCTGGCAAACGTTTCTAAATCGCGAAGCATGTGGTACGAGTGAGCACATGGATCTCTACATTATGGTTCCTTTTCTTCCTACGGATGATGGTCTTCTCTCTCAAGTTCTTCTGGAAGAGAGATATGTGCTCAAGTGTCTCCTATAGAGTCAGCTGGATATGGAATCTTTCAATCATATGTTGGATGAACTTTGACTACTGTCTCTTTTTGGGATTTTCTATTTATTCCCCTTCGCTAAGCAAAGTGCTTGCGAGAAGGGGATAGCTGGGCCCTCCTCAGATAGAGGGCTAGGAATAGGTTCCCGTGGCCGCGAAGGAATAAAGTCCATACCAACATCATCATGCAATACATATGGACTCGAATAAAGTACAGAAACCTTTCCTTTATTCATATTTTTGATCTTTTCTATTTTTCTATTTTTTTGGCTTTTCTCAAAACAGGCATGAGATACATTGACAAAAGGAAACATAACTGAAGGAAAACTTGTGGCATCGACACCACCCACGACATCAGTCTTCGTGGCATCAACACTGTGCTCTGGCTCAGCATCATGTAGAATGGTGGCATCAACACCACCAACTGCATTTGGAGAAGTGACTGCCTCAGTACCGTCGATTGGATCATCATCCTTGGTGACTTCAGCACCATCGTCATCACCATCATTAGTGGCATAAACACAACTATCCTCTTCATCTAGTGCTTCTAAATCCTTGTGTGGTCATCTCTCAGACGAGGCATCGTCAGCTGGCATCCAACCGCTCCTAAGTATCACAAAATCAACATCAAATATGTGTGAAGAAATATCACTCAAGGAATAACTAGGAGTGGTGGTCTCTGTGAACTGTACCTGCTCAAACTTCCTCTTCAGATTGTTCGTATTAGGCTCAATCTGAGCAGGTATGGTGGACTTACCCTTTATGATATCCCTCATCTCCCGTCAGAACTCATCTATCTCCTGCCAAAAAGATGGCTATAGGTCTGAGAGTAGGCAGGATAGATCATCAAAGGTTGGGCTCTCATAGACGAGTCCATGAGAACCGAATGGGTTGCCTCGCTGGAAATGAGGCTGTTGCTGAAACTAGTGAGGGGGAGGCTGAGTGAACTGTTGAGGTTGAGGTTGTTGCTGCTACTCCACTATTGTCCCTGATGGTAGGGATGAGGACCTGACTGGTAACACTGTGATGGTTAGGAGTACTAGGGCTGCTACTGCTAGTGTTGACTGCTCTGTCCACCCTAAACTGGAGGTTGTTGCTAGGACGAGGAGCCTCCGGTAGACCACCTGAATTCGAGGTGATCAAAATAGATCCTGAGCTGCTGTCAGTCATACCAAATCCCATTGACATCCATCGATGGCTCCTTCTCGTAAGGGAAAGGAGGAAGAACTTCCAGAGATAGATCCAGTTGATACACCACCATCTGAGTGTCCTGAGATGGATATGACTAAGAGTAGTGCTGCTACAACGACTGAACCGGCTCTTCCTAAATATGATATACTTGGTGGTACGAGGCAGAGTGCTAGGAAGAGTTTTTACTGCTGTGATCAGCCCGTGGCCTGAGATGGGGCTAAGTAGTCATCTGTGCCTCTTGGAGACACATGATATGGGTCTTAAGGTCACTGAGCATTTGCGTCAACTTATCTATCTATGTCATGCTCTGGCACTGATTCTTGTCTATGATCTCTATGTAGTCCAACTTTTCACTAATAATCCCCATGTCAGCTGCTGAAGAATCTTCTTTTGTTGCTGCTATTGAAGAAGTAGATGGACCCACATCAACTCTTGCTATCCTGTAATAAGACATGGCCTGTGGAAGGGGCTTCCCTTGTATGTAGACACGAGTATGGGGCATCATTGTATAATTTTCTGTCATCTCCTCATAGATGGTGTAGACCTGATCCTCATCCTTGGTAAAATAAGACTCCCCACAAGAGGCATTGATAAGCCCCTACAGCTCCAGTGTTAACCCACAAAAGAAACTTTAGACAAGATTGGGCTTAGAAATCTCATGGTGTGGACACCGGTCAATGAGCCCATGAAATCGATCCCACGCCTCATGAAAGTGCTCGTTGGGTATCATGGTGAACTTTTTGATCAGTGTTCTAGCTGCATTGGTTCGGTCGAGTGGATAATACTTGTTCAAGTATTCAGTCCAGAGATGCTCCCAAGTGGTAACATATCTTCCTAAATACTTCAACCAGTAGGATGCTCTGTCAACTAGGGAGAAGGGAAATGCTATCATCTTAATGGTTTCCTCATCCACGAATCTGTTGTGGATATTGTTGTAGATCATCTCGAATTCTTATAGATGCAGATGCAACTGGCTCCTTGGTGGCTCGCCCATGGAACATGGGCAGTAACTAGATCGTCTGAGGGCCGAGCTTGAAGTCGTCCAAGATCTCTGAAAGCTGGATCCAGCATTGCGTAAGGGTTGCACTAGGGTTGTGCAACTGCACCATCATCCGTATGGGTCTGGCTGGCTCCTGGGGTTCTTCTTGTCATCTTTTTGCTCCTCCTCCAACTACGGGTATATCTCCATCGACATGTCTCGGTTGAGGCTCTCCTTTGTCTGCTCACATCTGCGCTAACTCCCGTCGCACCTCTGCCATAAATGCTCCCTGATCTCTAATCTATCTCTGCATTGTCTCCAGGGAGGCTAGAAGTGTGTTGTTGATGGCGTCCTGATAAAGAATATAAGTCGAACCTTGGGACCGCTCGTCGGTGCATCCCTTACTGCTGGCCATCTCTCGGATCTCTACAAAGGCAAAAGACCCAAACTCATGTGCTAGCAAATGTATGAATAACTATGTTGGCCTCTGCTTTGGCACCTCAGGACTGGAAGAAGGGTGTTCAAGGGGGAACAAGGTGGTATCGAACTCAGGTTTGGAGAGCAGGTCTAGGCTCCCTGAAACCTTCCTATATGAATGAGGAGGAGTGCTCGAGAGTTGTGCTATCAAAGACAGCCTAAGGGACCTCCGGCCCATCATCGTGATGTGAAGATGAGTGCGGAAGAGATCTGGAAATCAAACAAGATCATAAGTCAAATCCCCATTCACCTACTCAACACGAGAGCTGATGACCATAAAGGTTCGGTTGTTAATCATATCAATTTTATTTTAGGTGATCAATTAGTCTATAAGAGTGATTAAGCGAGCTATTATGAACCTGATGCTCCCAAGAGACTGGTACAATCCCAAAGTTAGATCTTTCCCAGCCAATATAAATTACGGACCGTTTACCGGCTACCCAATTGATGAATCTCCTTTTCATCATCTTTATTCTATCATTTTGGTGTTAAAAACAGTAGTAAATGCGTGTAAATAGGCTTAATTCATGCATTTTATCATTCATGCATTGAGGTGTAAGTAGTGTATAAAATACATTTTTTAAAGTTAAAATTATAGAATAAAGAGAAATAAAGAAAAAGAATAAAATATTACAAATATTTTGTTACCCAAAAACCCGAGACCTAGGCTTCTCGATGACTAGATCGAGAAGGAATAAAGTAGGGGGATATAAGGGTCAAAATACATTAAAAACCCCTTTTATTTAATTCATTCTTTGTTCATTTTTGGGACCTATTTTTAGTTTCAATTTTTATACTTCAAATAAAGAAACGTTTAACATGAAATTTGTAGATAATTAAATATAGAAAAATACAAAATTGATTTCATACAAAAATAATATACAATGTACAAAATACAGTCTAAATAAGATTCCAAAATCCTAATTTCCCAAACCCATATCTCTAAAATAAAAAATCAAAAAGTATAAAATCACATTTAATTGTATATAACTTCTAATAAGCTATTTAATGAAGGTGGTTTCATTTTTTTCGAGTTACAGTTTCAAAGTTAGGTTTTGGACCCCTACTGTATACTTGTACCGATTAAAATATTCATTTTATTTATTATTCATTATTTTTATTATTTTATATTTTTATAATTTTGTAAATATTATTTATAATATATGTACATATTAAAATAAGAATAAAAATATAAATAAAATGCAAAAATTAAATATTTCTATAAAATACATAGATGAATTACCAATATTTATACCTATAGAATTAATATAACTATTTATTTAATTATATATAGTACTTCAAAAATAAAATAAAAATATATTTAAGTTTATAAAAATAAGTTATAAATATATAAAATAATAAACTAAAATAATAAGTTAAATATATAAAATAAAAATAAAATACATAAAAACATAGATGAATATACCTATATATAGCCTTAAAAGGGAACTTGTAATTTTAGACCTCTAAAAATAAATAAAAATCACAATAAAACACCTTATAAAATAATAAATATTTTACATTTAATAACCTAAAATTAATAAAATCGTTATTATTTTTAATCTAATTTAGAAATCATTTTTGCCAGGAATTTTCTGGTTGGGCCACGTGGACCTACCAGATGGGTTCGTTGGTTGACTTCGGTCAACTCTCTGACGGAGGTCTGCAGCCTGTCGGAGCTGTGTTTTTGGCCATTTTCTCCCATTTTTCTAGGTCGCGTCTTGCCTCCTTTTGTGTCACGATCTTCTCGAGTTTTTCTCCTTGGACATCCACCATACACGCCCTTGGCTTTCCTCGAGGAGTGCATCTATGCAATGCAACCTACGCCTTGTTCTTCTCACCCCTTCGGTCATGTTGTACATATATCGTCCTTCCTCCTCTCTTGATTTTTTGAACCTCTTTTTACCTCCTTCTTCTTTCCCTGAGGTGCGTAATGGGTAGAGGATGGTAACATCGTTTGAGCCCAGCCCTTAGGTTGATCGAGGGAGCGTTTTAGAGATCTTCCAACCATCTTCGGAAGCCATGCCACCGTGAGGTCTTTGCTTCACGGTCCAGCACCGTTCATGGTCTATTTTCTTTATTTTTCTTGCATTTGTAGCGTAACCTTAGTCTTAGGATCCACCTCCAACATTTCCTTTCACTTTTACTTGATCAAGCACCTTCGTCCACCCCTCGCCTGAGCTTGCTCCGACGAGCTTCCATCCACGCCGTTCTCTGCCCATATTGCTCGTCGGAGGGTCGCGACAGTTTACCCGCGACCCTGGTAACCTCTTTTTTGTAGGAACACTTGACGTCACGTGCTGCTAAGGCGAATTTTGGGATCGTCGGATGCACCTGGAGCGTTGCAGCTTCCACCTTGCCGTGGAAGAGCTCCTGTGTCACTCGCTCCATTTTGTTGCTACCAACCATTAGAGGGGACCGTCGATGAGCTTGTGGACCTCATAACAACTGCTGATCACATTGGAGGATGGAGTTCACGTCGATTCAATCTCGTCGGGCTCCTGTTCTTTGGTTGTTCTTGCAGATCGTGTGGAGATGTCGGATCCCCACCAGTTCTTCAAGCCATCTAGTCATTGTTGGATTACCACAGGTCCTCACCGTCCAATCTTCAACATGGATCTAATCGTGGTTGTTCGTGGCCGAAGCGATATCGCGACGTACGCGCATGCCACGTGTCAAGTAGATCATCGCACGCCATCGGATCGCGCCTTGGAGGGGTATTTTGCATCGACACCCCCTATTTTTGTAATATATATTTCATACCTAATCTTTCATCAATAGTTCTGTATATTTTATAATATCTATAATTAGACCCATGTATTTCGTGTTATTGCATCTAGGTCCCTAGCTACGTCTGAGGTGCGTGGTCATTTGCAAGGGTACCCTTGCAAGTCTTATTATTTGCTTTACATCCTAAAACATTTTAGTTGCGTTACAATATTTTTGAGAAAATTGTAGGGCGACCCATAACTTTTTGGTGATTACGATTTCGTCCCTCCTAGGCTCACCTGCTAGACGCGTGAGCTTTGGCGATTTTGCAGGGAAGGGATGGGAGTTTTAGTTATTTATAATTGGTCCTATAACTTTTTGACGACGTTATAAGCATATGTGAAAATTGTACTCAGGCCCTAGTATTTTCTGATATTTACAAAAATACCCCTTCTAGGAGTCTATTTTCTCTTAGTTTATAGTATTTATTTCATACATATATAAATCTCTAAAAAATATCAAAAAATAGGTCATTGTAATAATTGTAGACCTTGGACCCCTCTTGGACACTTGAACTATCGGGGTCTGTTTTGTCGAGCACCGGTGTGCTCAGGGGACCTCACCGGATTTTTCGCAATTTTGTTTTGATCGCATTTTCTTTATATTTGATTCTCGAAGTTTTGGCCCATGAACGTATGATTTTTGATTGATTGTGATGTAATTATCTAAGGCCCAATCCCTTATTGCTTGTATGCACCTATAGTTTGTAACTGGATCTTGCTAATAATTAATAATAAAAAGTTAGCTTAATTGGATTTGAGACCACGCGTCGTGAGTAGTCACACACAGCGCTAGCAGGACCTGTTAAGGCGGGCACCGAGTGACTCTCAAGATCAGACTCAGAACTCGATTCGATTAGCTAACTATCATGCTTCACGGTCATTATAAATTGCTCATCTAAGGTCGATTTCTTTGTACATCATATATTTAGTTTATTTTCAGTTTTTTAATTTATGCATGGATCATCCTGCATGTTGAGTGCTAGCGACAGGTACACATTTCTATCTTTGCATGCATCATAGTGTTTGATCGTGCATCGACTTTTTCAACTTCCTCCCCTTATTTTTGGACTCAAAATAACCAAAGGAAATCGAAAATTCATTAGGTGTTTTTGTATCTTGAAAAATACCTAAAAAAGTGAAAGCAATAAAATTTGGACTGCTAATACAAAGTTAACCCTAAAACCCACCTCACTTAAAAAAACTTTATTTTGGGGAGAGATACCCCCCTTATTTGTTGTTTTGTATGTAGAGAGAGAGAGAGAGTAACCCGCACACAAGGCTAAAGTCATACCTAAACTCCTTTCGGACTATTGGTCTTGAGGTTAGTCATTCTCCAATGAGGACTTCTTTGGGTAGCCGGAAGCGGTCTGGGACTTCCTTAGCAGATTGAATTGATTGATATTGAACAAGATTTTTCATGGGTCTAAAGTACGTCTCACAAATGGCGGAGACGCAGTCACTGTGGCGACCCGCAAGAAACCCTAATTTAAACAACAATTACCCCACAACAATGATCAAAGAATAAAAAGCGATGCAGAGTTAAAATTTATTATAACTCTACAACAAAGATGTGTATAGGTGTAAGTATGTGTAGAGTGTCGAACATAGGGAACAAGCAAGTAGATCAGGGCAATTAATGCTTAAAAATGAATGTGATGAGTTTGTCTATATGTGCTATTTTTGTGGATTTTTTATTTTATATTTTTTTATTTAAGTTTTATTATGTTTTTATATTTGATTTTTAATTTTTTGATTTTGTATTTTCTTTTTATATTTTATATTTTATTTTTTCTTTTAATTTATATAAAACTATATAAAGAGTATATATACAAGAGTGGTAAGAGAGATAAAAGTAACTAAATATATCCAAAATACATGAAATGAAATTGTTTTATGCTTTTTATATTTCTCTGATGTTTTGTGATTTTTTTATTTTTAATAATTTTTTGGTATTTTTTAAGTAAAAAATACTCAAAATAGGGAATAAAATTAATACCCAAATTAAAATGGAGATAAAAAATATCAAATAGTAAATAAATTCTACAAATTAATTTTAAAATAAATATAATAAAATAAAGACAATTCAGAAATAGAAAATAGTTTTTTACGAACTTTTAAGGATTTTTTATATTTTTATAAAGGTTTTAGGGGGTTTTAAATTTTTATGAGTTTTTTTATATTTTTTAGTGATTTTTGGTCAGAAATTGTAAAATACTTAAATAAATATGAAAAATGTTTTTTATTTTTCAGAAAGGTTTTCAATTTTTATATATTTTCTAATGCAAACACGGATAAAAATGCATGTTTTTTATTTTTTATGAATAATAAAGGGCTTCAAAACTGTAAAATAAAAATATGGCGTTGAAGATCAATGCAAAAGGAGCTTATACCAAGTCTCTGCTAAAAAGTAAATTAACTACTCTATATGCTTTAACTAATTCCTACTCCTCTCCTGCTCCTCCTCGAATGCGAGTACTCCAACAGAAAGACGAAGCATACTCGGACGGTTCCTCGTAGAAAAAATAAAACAGAGAGAGTGTCAGAAAGCATTTATATCCGATAGAGATAAAATATAGATAAAAAATCTGAAAAACGACTACTAAGCCGTGCTCCCCGGCAACGATACCATTCTGATGAGCGTCCTACCGAATAGGGTTAAGTATCAAGAAATAATAATGTCATTGCGATCCCAATCAGTAGGTGAAGCTCAATAAGAAAAAGAAAGAATCAATCAAACAGATAGATAAATCAAACAAGCACACAAAATGTAGGTGGTCTTTGCTATTTATTTTTACTAGGTATATTAATCAGGGTCGAATACAAGGAGCACAAGCAAACCTACGAAGTAGTCGGAATTTAGGAAAGGGAAAACATATTTTTGGTGGTTTTAATTTTGTAAATTTTTATGACTTTTAATGAATGACAAAATCAAGCAATGAAAAAACAAGGCACACCTAAATCTTTTTGTATTTTTCCTTAATGCTAAAAATGCTCATAATTCAGCTAAAAATATTTTTGAATTTTTAATATTTTGAAGTGTTTTATGCAATATTAACAAATGCATGCATAATGCTAATTTATTATTTTTACAAGTATTTACATGATGCTTTGCCAAGATAAATAGCAAAAATAAAAGAATAAAGAGTGAAAATCAAGGATTCATCATGAAGCCATCTCTAAAGTTGGCTTCCTTGGGAAGCCATTTCCAAAGTCAACCTCTTTAAGATGTTATCACTTTGTTCTAGTGTACTCAGTTGTCCTTTATAAATAGGGCCCTTGAGATTGGAGTGTAATAAACCAAGAGAAGAACAAAGAGAGTTAAAGAGCCACAAAGTATATTGGAGAGGATAGTATAGAGGGCTTGAGTGGTGTGGAGGTAGTGAGTATTAGTGAGTATATGTATGTGAAGTGATGTTTATTTTGGGGTGTTGTATTGTATAATGGTATATTGTTAGTGAGTCAGTATATTGTCCTTGTAGTATGATTCCAACATTTTGACTATCATCTATGCTTAGGTCTTCTTAATTTGTCGTTGGAATGCTAGAATGATATTATAATGTAATACTGTATTGGATATAAAATAAAATCATCTTGAGGTGATTGGTTATTTATATTCAAGTTTTTCTAAGGGTGTGTTCGATTCAGGAATAAGAAGGATTAAGGTTGAGAAATAAACTGGAATAAGACACTATTATTATTTGGCTGGAAGATAAGAATAAGGTGGAAATAAGTATAGGTAAGGTGGAATAAAGATATAAATAAGAGTGCAATAATATGGAATAAGGGTCAAGAGAGATGTGTAGAGGGGAATAACCGTACGAGGAATGAGAGGAGAGCGGAGGGAATAACACCCTTACTTGGGTTATTCCCCAAATGAACACACCCTAACTGTATTGACACATGCGTGGAAATCTATGTTTAGCTACCTCTTTTTACTTGCTAGAGGAGCAGAATAATGAAATAATACAAAGGAGACTGTCTTTTCTTCTTTTGCTATAGAAAAGATTTTGCCGCAATGCTTTGAGATAATTGTTTACGGATTGTACTTAGTAAACACCATTGCATGACTTGTAATTGTTCCTAATATAGGTAAGCCAGTGACAATTTACAATGCTGAATTCTTAACCATCTTTTTTCCCAAGAATGATAGGTATTCTAAAGTATTAAACTCATCGAATTGAGAACCTTGGTTGTTAAAGAAATTTGAAAAAAAAGAGGCCTTCATTACAAATTAGTACCAATCTAATGGTCACAGACTGATTAAAAATACACTTACCGTCAATATGTTTGTTGGGCATATTGAAAGGTAATAAATCTTATAATCCCATATATTACCATCTCATTAAGAAGTGACTATAATTATCAGGTTCATGTTGTGTATCTCACACTAACATGATACTTTTGCAAGTAAAAATTTGTAGCAGTGCGGACACATCTCATGTAAACACCAGTAGTAAAAATGAGGATTTCAAGTTTACATTGTGCATTTAACATTACAAAGATGCATCATCTTATGCTATCACTTGAATCCACTTGGTTTCTCGTTCTTTGGATGTTTAAACAGTTACACAACAGGAGATTCTAGATACCCTTGGGAGGGTATAGCACCCAATGTTGCCCGTGCTGCGACACCTCAAGGTCGTTCAGCTTAGCAAACAGGTTCACCGCACGGCGAACGCCGAAATCGTCCACAACTTGGTCATAGTCGTGCCCGAATAGCACACCGCCGGTTCTTGTGATCATCCACGCCCTGTTGATGTCCGTCCACGCTGAGTGGAAGTCGTGCCCTGCGTCGACCTCCACCAAGTCCCCGTACACTCCCATGTCGCACAGCGCCTCCAGGGCCACCGCAGACGAGAACGGCATCGCCAGCACCCGCTCCTGCTCTCCGGCCCTCACCACGTTCCACATGAACTCGTACATCAGCATCACATTCCCGTTCACGTCTTGTATGCCACTGATATGGCTGCACAATGCATGATACATAAAACTAGTGAAATCAAGATGCAGCTGTCGGTTGATGCATGCAAATCGTGTTCTTAAAAGGGAATGGTAATTGTAATATAAGATGCAGCTGTTACTTGATACGAAGTATTCGTATTGAAATTCAAGTGAGGATCACATCGCTTGGAGATGTATCAACGGTTCACCTGTACGGGTCTTGTCGGAAGTTAATCCATCCACGGAAGTCGTCGATGCAGATGATGGAGGTGGAGTGGAGCCCCAAGTGCGCCGTGAGGTTGGCCATGTGGATGGCAGATGCGCCGAGGAAGCTGCCCACCTCGATAATGGTCCTGGGTCTCACAGACTTTATGAGGTCCTCGAAGACGAGGTTGGTCGATCCCCAGCCTTGCGGGCCTACGCCACCGATGAACTCCGATACTCTTGGATCAGGGAAGGACGTGTAAGGGGAGACGCCGCCGTAGACGTTGGATACAACCGTGGCGATGACCTGCGAGGCCTCGACGGGCGGTTTGCATTGCGTTCGGAAGTGGATGAGGTCGTGGTCGGGAGGGATCTGCCACGGCTGGAGGGAGAAGAGGAAGGCGCCGAGCACGGAGCCTAGGCAGAAGGTGACCAGAAGCGCTAAGGCTGTCCACCTGCTGCCCCGGGGCTTCCCTCTGCTTCCTTTCTTCATGGTGGCTGTGGTAGAGTTCGATGTTGAACGTTGATATGCATAACATAGTTGATATCATATCCTCTGCAGTAAAACGGGACCACTCCCGAGCAGAAGGCTGCTGTAAATCCGGACCACACCCGAGCTTCTTGCTTGATCTTTCCACGATAATGGCCAACAAAAATCCGAATTTTGTATAAATCGCTTGATCTTGATCAAACGGCTCGAACGTGATCCCGATTAAAAACAGACTTCTGATGTATAAGAGAGGATTTGCTCTCAGAGTTGATGAAAGCAGATCTGCTGCTGTGGAGGATTCTACAATAGGGCCTGCTGTAATGGTTTTTTTTGCAAAAATCATGCGAAAAATCGAACGGTATAGATTTAATCTATGCTAATTATTAGGCATACTTACCAAATTTCTTCTCGATCTACTCGGAATTTCACCCTCTTCATCTCAAAAAAAATCTTCTGGATCGGATGTTTCTAGCTATTTTATCTTAAAGATCAAAGGAAAAATCAATATGAGTAGAACTTAAAAACATTTCAAGTTTTGCTTTTTTTTGACCTTTATGATAAAATAACTAAAAATATCGGAACCAAACAAAATTTGATAGCTACATAAACAATTAAGATAAATTAAATCTTATACGGTTGGATTTTAACAAAGGTCTTGGAAAAAAAACCCATTAAAACAGGCCATAGAATCCTCTACACGTTCACTAGAATCGGTTGGTTAGAATACCTCATCCTAATTCCTATGAGTTGAAATGGCGAAAATCCAATAATAAAATGCATGTTGTACAATAATTGACATAGGTCAACTATATACATTTATGGATGATAATAAATAGACGAATCTCGACCACATTTTGAATAATAATTATAGTGAGCTTGCAAGTCAAATTAACTCCCTTTGGTAACCGTTAAGGGAAGAAACTTTGAAATATGGATTAATCTTAAGAGAAGTTTATCTTGGTAATATCTTTGGAATTATCCTTACAAGATGAGAAATAAACATCCTTTTATTTTTTTCCATAAGAGAGATAATATTCATTTATATAATCTCAAATGCAATCTACTACCTATCCTTAGAAGGGTGTTACGATTTGAATTCACGTTCTTATAATATGGAATCCCACATGCTCATTGCTTCTACTTCAAGTAATTATCATTACAATTTGTCTCTCCTTCAAATAATCGCCTGACAATATTTAACAATTGTTTTATTATACTAATTACTTATGATTGTATAACCATGTAAGGTTCCGATATTTTACCAAATTAAGAGAGAAATCATGCTTATTTGAATAATTAATGGGTAGGAATGGAGGTTGTGCGGAGAGGAATGGCATTGATGGGAACGGCAAGACATCATCTCCTCTCAAATAATGATCATTTGGTATGAACCTCTGGATACGGATGTGGATAAACAATCGATCACCACCTACAGAAGCACGTGAAAGAAAGAACAAATAGATATAACGGTGGTCGGTCACCTCTCGCAACCATCAAAGAAGAAATATCATTATAAGAGGAACATATAGAACTCTTTCCGTTACGTTTCTCTCTTTCTCCTCTTGTGGTATTCCCTCTTGATGGGGTGTAGAAGTAATGCCTCCACAGTTGATGGGAACGGAAGCGAGTACCAACTCTGTTCTGATATCAGTTGATGGAACACGACCCTCTGGTAGCATCTCTACTCGGATACATGTTGTTAGGGATACAAATCACCTTATAAGATATAGATCCACAATCGACCACCACCACGAAAGTACGTGAAGGAAAAAATAATCAGATATAACGGTGGTCGGTAACTTCCCGCGATTACCGGAGAAGAAAGATCATTATAAATTAGAACGAGTACAACTCTCTCCGCTCCCACGCTCTGTCATCTCTTTCTTCTCTCTCTCTCTCCTCTCTCCGTAGAGATTACATTGTTCTTGTGGGGGTATGGAGGCAATGACTCCTACCCCTCTATGTATAACCCAGTTACAACTCCATAGTTATTATCTTTAGGAATATAAATAGACTACAACTCAACTGTTATTAGGATTAGGAGTCCCACTTCATTAGGATTCTTAATCCTAATATGACTCTAATCCTAACATGTATTAACCACAATCATTGAGGATTATTGAGATGATGCATATAAAGTGTTTGATGTTTTATCAAAGAAAGATACTTTATTTATTTTTTTTCATTATTATGTGAAGTGCATGTTAGATTGAAATTAGATGAATGGATTAGATATGAAAATTGTGTGGAGATGAATGCCACCCGTGCTTATAATGTGATTTGAGAGGTGATCAATGTGTGATCAATGCTATATAATATATATATAGCATTAATGATTCGATATAGTGTAACACTAATTATTGAATGACTGGATTATTGAATGTATTATATGTTTGAATGAATATTTGATCATTGTTCGGATGAAGGGACCGTACGTGAAAGTTAAAAAACATGACCAAACCTTGACCTGATTATTGAAAATATAACTAAGTTGGAAGGAGATCAAGCAACATGAGTCAAAATTTAGAAATAGATCGTGCAAGACAAGATGAGTCAGAATATGAACATGACTCAACAGTGAATAAGATCGACCGATCTGTAACTTGAAAGAGACACATTAGAAAGAGAAGGAGATAATGAATATTGATTAGGATGACTTAATCTTGTTCGGTATCAAGCGATCCTAAACTCAAAGCTAAGATTGCTTTAGAATCAGTTAGATAGACATTGGTTTGTCCGAGAATAGGTTCGACAGATATTAGTTCTTAGCTCCTGCTCGCTTTGTCTCCAAGTATATCCATCTTGATCCCTCTCCCTCTCTATCTCCCTCTCAAATCTCAGCTTTTGTCTCTGACTATATAGCCGTGTCCAACATTTTTTTCACGTTCAAGTTTTGGTTCTGGACATCTCTAGATGCTGATGCTATGAGATTCCATTACACTGCGAGGCTCTCCTCTTCGAGGAGCTGCTGCTGAAGCAGTGGACAATGAATCTCGGTGGAGCTCCAAATACTACTACGTCCTGATGTACGCTGATAACTAGGAGTTTTTCACGGGTTTGATATTTCACACACGGTGGGAGCAACGTCGTTGAGGTGATCAGGCAAAAAAACTTAGAAAATCAACAATTAACCCACAATTAGAATCAAGCAATGAAAAGCAAAATATGTGAAGTTAAAAATTATTATAACTCTACAAATGTATGTTTATAGGTGTAAGTACTATAGATGTCGAACACAGGGAGCGAAGGGGAGAATTGTGCAAATAAATGCAAAAAAGTGTGCTTCTTGTTGTTTATTTGTTTTGTTCGTTTTTAATTTTTACTTTTATATTTTTATGTTTATATATTTTTAATTGTTTTTAATTTTATATATTTTTATTTTCTTTTTATCTTTTTTAATTTTTAATTTCTTTTTCTTTTTCAACATACACTATAGAATATATAAGAATATATTTGGAATATAGGATAATGCATATATAAATACAACTAAAATCATTAAAAATTACGAAACTAAATATTTTTATGTTTTAAATAATTTTTTAATAAGGATTTTTGCTAACTTTTATGGATTTCTAAAGTAAAAATATCCCAAATCATGGATTAAATAAATAGATCGAATTGAATTGGAAATTGAAAATCTCAAGTAATATCCAAAATTTTCCAACTCAATTTAATAGATAAATAATAATATCAAGAAAATTATAAAAAAGAAATATATACTTTTGAAGTTTTTAAGAATGTTTTAGACTTTTATAAAGGATTTTGTTTTTTTTTTAATTTTTAAGAGTTTTCTTTTTCTATTTTTAGTGTCTTTAGTTTTGGAGTTGTAAAATAATTAGACAAACAAAATAAATATTATTTTGATTTTTTTAAAAAATATTTTATATTTTTAGTATTTTATACTGCAAATATGGCAAAATTATTCTCTTTTCAATTTTTAATAAATAAGAAAAGCTAAAATCCAAATATAAAATTATAACATGAGAATATAATGCAACATGAGCTTAACCCTATTTTTGGTAATTTTTAGAGCACTGACATTATATTTAATAAATAGAGTTGCACAAAAATTCCTGAACTGGCAGGGGTGTATATGTAATCAAAATAAAGCTCAAAGGTGAATATGCAAAATGTCCAAAAATATATAATTCAAATAAAAAGTTCTCAAACTGATTTGAAATACAAAAATCTACAGTGGTATCAATATACCACTGCAAAGTGCCTAGCTCACGTGGGACTGCATGTGAGGTGAGCTGGCATGGACTTATTTGCAATTAAAATAACTTTGAGGGTCTTTTTGCAAATATTACAAAACAATTAAACGATAAGGGAAAATTTGAGTTCTGAATATGAATACAAAAAATATGTTGGATCAAATATGCAAAATACGCAACAAAAGCTCAAAGACGGGCAATCGTATGTGATCCACTTAACCAAGTGTCACGCTCCAAGCATAGTGTCATTTCAGCCTTGGACGGATCAAATTAGATCTCACGAAGGAGATCATCAGCACTGAAGTTCTGCATCTAATGGAAATTGTACCACCAGGAGCTTGAGGAAGATCAGATGACTGTGAGGGAACCTGGACGAACAAGGAAGAACGTTCATCTAGGAGAGCTTCGACTCGATATATTTGGGGGCCTCCAATCTCCTTCCTCGCTACCAAGTGACCCAAAAGGTTCCTAGAAGGATCCTCTATCGGCTGGTAGGCACAAAACCACCCGACGATGGCCGGAGGTTGCCCAAGAGGTCGAAGAAGCCTGAGAGCTTCAAAAACTCAATCGAGCATCAAAATCCCCTTCAGCTGGTTTTTGGTCTTCAATCCTACATAGAAAGGAAACCCGGGTCGGAAGATAACTGCTTTGACCCGATTGGGGGGAATTAAATTAGCGTGGAGCGAGGCAGCAGTTGCTCCGTAGAGGCAAAGAGGTGGAGCACCGTGAGGCCAGATAAGGGACTGATCTGGATGGATGAATGATGGAATGCAATGAGGAATCGAATGGAGAGGAGATGAGGTGGTCTAAGGGGGTCGAAATGGTGTAGATCACATTTGGGGTGTTCGTAGGAGCTAGACTCCGGTGAACTACGAACGAGATTAATTACGCTAAATCAAATAATAAAATGACAAAACAAGGTACGAGAATCAAAAACCTAAAAGAAATCTATATAAAGTGAAAGGAAAATACCCTCGAGTTAGTCAAAGCCAATGAAAAAGACATCACGATGACTGTGGTTGCCAGAGATGGTGGAACTAGCCTCCTCCTTACTCCTCCACTTGCTAAATGGTCGGGAGAGGGAGCTGTCATATTGCTCGAGCCCAGACACATGCTCAAAAGGGGAGAAACGGGGAGAAGGGGGGTCAAAATATCAAAGAAGACCAAGGAGGGGCTTTTGTACAGGTGCTAGAATCGGGAGGAAGATCGAGGCAAGACTTGCGATACAGTGATGCAAATCTCGAGGAGTCATCCCACGTGATAGAAGGTGGATCGAGGCAAAAAGTTGGCGAAGAATCCAACTCGAATTGATGACTGCATCGATCGAGAAAAATGGAGAACATGGGGTCAAACGTTAGGCATGTCAGAGGCACAAAAGTCGTCAGCCAGTTGACCATGGTCAACTAGAGATGCCACCTAGTTGGTCTACATGGACCAACAAAGAAAAACCAACCGTAAAAATTATTGTAAAATGGATAATAAATAATAATTGATTTTATTAATTTTAAGTTATATAATAAAAAATATTTATTATTTTCTATAGTATTTTATTTTGATATTTTTTATTTTTTGAATTTATTTATTACAAGTTTATTTTTAGGGTTGTTTTATAGGTATATTTACCCATGTTTTGGGAATTTTATTTTTATTTTGTACTTTATTTTTTTATTTTCTTATTTATAAAATTATAAATGATTTTTTATACATAAATATATTTTTATTATATTTTCTTGATACATTATGTACACTTAAATAAATAAGGGTGTATATTGTATAGGTATAAGTTTAGGTATTTCATCTATGTATTTTTATGCATATTTTATTTTAATATTTTATTTATAGTTTTATTATATTTTAAATATGTACAAATACTATAAATAATATTTTAAAAATTAGAAAAATATAAAATTATAAAAAGAATAAATAAAAAATAAAATGAATATTTTATATTGGTAAACTATACAATATGGGTCCAAAACCTAACTTTCACACATTAACTCCACAAAATATGAAAACACCTTCATTAAATATCTTATAAATAATTATATACAATTAAAGATATTTTGATACATTTTGATTTCTTATTTAGGAGATATGGGTTTAGGAAGTTATGATTTTGTCTTTTTACTTAGAGTATAAAAAGTGCATTGTATATTATTTTTGTATGAAATCAATTTGTATTTTTCTATATATTATTATATACAACTTTCATATACAATGTTTCTTATTTGAGATAAAAATATTGGAAAATAAAATAGGTCTCAAAAAATGTATTGTTGATGAAATAAAGAATGGGAATTATTGGTGATTTTCGACCTTTATCTCCCTCGAATTTATTCCTTGTTGACTCAGTCATCAAGATGCCTAGGTCTCGAGGTTTAGTATCATAATATGCATTTGGCATTTTATTCTTTTCCTTCTCTTTCTTTATTCTATAATTTTGGCAAACAATATTATATACAGAATAAATGGAATAAAGAATGAATGTTAATTTATACAAAATAATGTTATATACATGCATTATCTAGGGTTTTCAAGTCCAAATTGATAGAACAAAGGTGATGAAATGGGTATCCATCATTCACCTACAAAGGAATGGGGCGGAGCTATCTTCGAGCCCTTCGCTCCACGATCCCTAATGCTTTGCTACATCTGGAAAGGTTGGTGTTAGCTCTTTGTTTCTCCATGATTTTTAAGATGACACACACAATATTATATCATAGTCGCTCGTATATTGTTTGTGATTGTAGGATTGCATGTGCGGATCTCATCTCAACATGATTGCGTTGAAAGAACTTAGGTGTGCAGAGAAGAACTTAGGTGTGATATCTCCAAGAAATCATGAAGAAAGTTGAAAGATCACCTTCTGTTCTGCTTGTGCTAAAGTATTTGATCTATAGTGTTGATCTTGGTGTTTAAACCAAGGTTGTGGTGCGTCATCTTTGCAAATGATTGAGATATCTGCATAAATTTCTCGAGATTTAGTGAAATAGTTGATTAGCTTGACTAATCGAGAATTAATTTAGAGTAAGGAAGACTTAGGTTGTGGTTTTTACCCATGTAGATTTCCATGCTAAAATGTTGTGAAAAATGTGTTGATTGGACTGCTTAGCTGGTCATTTCTGTGCTTGCTAGTTATTCTTCTAAAAGATTTAAAAATGCCTCCTCTCTAATGATATTGCGATCATGAACTCACATTTAGTATCAAAGCTTGGATCAGTATCTCGATGTCACTATTCAACGATACATATGGCAGCTATTGCGAGCATGGATTTTGAAAGCATGTCCATAATCAGGCCACTACACTTCAATAGAACCAACTACAACAACTGGATGGTACGCAAGCAAATTTTCTTAGAGTCCATTGATATTGATATGTGGAATATCATAGAATCTAAGTACACAAGGCTAGTTGTTGGAAATATTATTTTTGACATTGACGTACGAAGGAAGATCAGTGTCACGTACGAAGGAACGATGAATCTTCAATAATCACAAGTCAGTCTGTAGCAACAAAGATATGAGTTGTTCAAGATGGAAAGTGGATAATCAATCTGAGATGTGTGCACAAGATTCTCATCAATACTCAACAACCTCAACAATCTCAAGGTTGAAATCAAAGATCATAACAAGTAAAGAAGATACTTAGTTCTCTTATACATGTTTTGAGCATAATCACAACATCCATCAAAGAAGCAAACGATTTAACACTCTCCCAGATGACGAACTTATAGGAAAGTTAGCCTATGAAGTTGAGAAAACTAAGATAGTTTAAGTCAAGAAGAAGAAGGGTATTGTACTTCAGGCCACAAAATCAACTTCGGAAGATAGCTCAGATGAAGACCTCATTGTTCTCATTAGGAAGTTTAAGAAATTTATGATGAGGAATGATGTAAAGAAAGAAAGTGATCTCGAGTACTTAAACTATAAAAAGAAGGGACACTTCAAGTAAGATTCTCCACTCCGCAAGAGAAGTAGCAAACCTCGAAGCCATGACACAAGCAAATGCAAAAATATAGTACAAGCAGATCAGAGAAAATAACACTAACACCATCGAAAGTATCTAAAGAGAAAAGACTTAATAGGTACTTGGGATTCTTCCAACTCTAACGTTGACTCATCGACATCTTCTGAAAGTGGATTAGACAACTCCAACAAAGAAGAAGCTTTTCTCAGGATCATGGCTCTTGAAGACAAAGGGGTAATATCTAAAGAACTTTGTTTAGATGAATTATAGGAAGCTACTAATTAGTTGTATAGCTTAGTGGTTAAACTAAAAATGTAACAAAGTGTAGAAATTAGCTGCACGCATCACATTAGAATATCATTCAAAAGAGACTAGACTAGTTCTTTTGAAAGATCACTTTAGAGAACTCACATCTAGGTTGTTTCTTTTTGATAAATAGCATGAATTTGAAATAAAGATGCTTAAGACAAACATAGATAATCTAGAAATCATTGTATGAAAGTTAAAACAAAATACACACACCTTAGTTAATGACTTAGCAAAATTCACTAGAGGTGATGAGAACCTAACAAAATTATTAAGATGTAATTTTTAAGTATAACAAAATTAGGATACAACCCAAAATTCTAATACCCTTAAAATAGAAAAGCTTGCTTTAACTACTAAGAAAGTTCAAAGTCAAGTTAAAGCCAAAAAGGTTACGGAACAAGGGGGAAATCCAAGACGCCATACTAATCCTCTAAGGACCCGCAAGAAATGGGAACCAAAGAAACCCCTTAATTATTACGAGAACCAAGGGTTATATACAAAAAACCAATTGAACATCCATTCATAAACATATCGTATTTCATAGGACATCAAGTGGTCGTACTGGCAAGTGGATCATGGACAACGGTTGTTCGCAGCACCTGACTAGAGACAAGGGTCTCTTCCTCAACCTCAATGCCAACGTTGGTGGGAATATGACTTTTGACAACAACTACAAAGGTATGATAGTTGGCGAAGGTAAGTTTGGAAACCCTGTAACTTCTAGTAGTCATGTTAGCCTTGTTGATGATCTAAAGAACAATCTTTTGAGTTTGACCTGTAATAAGGGATTTAAAGTAGTGTTTCCTTATTTTGATTTTGAATTTCTTAAGGAAGAGATACTATATTTGTTTATTTAGGGTGACAGGCACAAAAATATCTGCACACTTAAATTCGGTGAGTGTTATCGCTAGATTCCGTTCTGGCCGCACAAGAAGAACCATTACTCTAGCATAAAAGATTTGATCACATTCACATGAACTTAATCCTTACAATTAGCAAAATTAACTTAGTTAAATACTTCCCAAACTATCATATAAGAAGGTTAGCATGCGTTCAGCATGTGAGTTATGAAAACTCAATAGAAAACCCATTACGTCCAAAAGCCACATTATCTTAGCCATATCATTAGAGCTTTTACACTTATATCTATTTGGACCGACCAATAAAGGTCGTTGTCTCTACTGTTTTGTTATAGTACATGAATAATCAGGTTATACTTGAATTTCGTTCATTTCTTCCAAAGACATAGCTTTCCTTGAGTTTGAGAAGCTAGTCAAATTGATTCAGAATAAATAAAAGATCTACCAATTTGAATCCTTTTTGTGCATATATGATATGGCTATTATTTTTCTTTGATATGATGAATTTCATGATACTAAATCATGTTTAGAATGTTTTAAAATCAACAAAATCCATGATTCATCTACTTTATATGAGGATCTTAGCAAAATTCCTTTAATAATTCACTAAATATACCATCTAAAATAACTTAATTAACTCTACTAATATAACATAAAATTAAAGTTAATTCTTGTGTATAAATGAATCTTAAAACTCACTGAATTTGCATTTATTAATTTATGTAAAAAATCTAACATTTTTTATTTAATTCTTTTTTCATTGAATTATTTACTAACTTTACATAAAAAAACAAAAGCCATAAAAATCATAAAATCAAGAGAAAACAAAAATAAACTGACGTTGTATAAATTATACATAATTTATCTTTGACACTTTTATATCACATTTTCTTACACTATAAAAATCCATACATATTTAATTAATATTAATCCATATCAAATAATGAATTGAAGATACAAAAAATTACAAAATATAAATTTGGGTCTTAATTGACAAATTAATACCCTTACCAAAAAGCATTTTTTACATATGACCTCTTTTGCTTTTAGGTCCTTCATGAAAGTTGAAGATCTCAACGAGACCAACAACTTTTATGTTGACACTTTTTAATTTGACCCTTCCTCCTATTTCTTTTCTTATTTTCTTTTATTTCCATTCATTGGTGAACCACCTGATCAAACCTTTTCGTCATGCATCGCACCGTTCATTCGCCCACCTTAGACCTAGTCGACAGCCACTGTTGGCCCTATCAGCAACCTTTATACTTTAGCGCTCGCCTCCTAGGTTGTTGGATCATATCTGATGCAACGATCGAGATCATTTTCTTCTAATGCCACTTTGCCTCATATGCACCACACGCGCGACGATGTTGCCCCATCTGGGTCTCTCACTACCTCTTGATCCAACGATCCTCCGCTAGTCGTCTTCCTCGGATGCTCCTCTTTTATACCGTTACATACCATGTCATTAAATGTTCGACCATTTTTTCTAGTCGTTCCATGCATTACATGCCCATCAAACCATCCCCATCTGACGCCCCATTCAACTAGCATCCCCGCGTAACCCCCTCCCCACCTTTTACTCCTTTGCATGCAACCCTAATTATCCTCACTCGAAATCCTAGCTCAACCACCTTCGCCTATAAAAGTCATCTCCTACCATCGTCATCTGCATCTACCATCTAAGGGAGAGAGGGTCGAGCTCCAGGAGCTCCAACTTGATAGGCCAGAGATTACATATTGAGAAACGAAAGACTTCTTCTCCAAGTGTGATCTATGACTCGCCGACATGCCACAAACTCACCTTCAGTCGCTTTGAGCCCCCCCTTTGATGAATCACTGATTCATCATATTAAAATCCACATATGAATCTCATCACTTAAACAATTCAATAACAATCTCTAATAATTCATTAATCTTAACTTGCATTATATTGTATATATTTTGTGTATAATTAACATATAAATACCACTAAAAGCTAACTCTAATATTATTGTATTTAATTACTAGCATTTCTTATTTATTTTTCTATTTTATTAAAAATCCTAAAAATTAGAATAATATTATCTATATTTATTTTGACATTTAAAAACATTAAAAATACAAAAAAATCAAAAACCAAAAGCGGTGTTTTTATCCCCTTTAAAATACCCCCAAAAATACGCTTTTGTACAAATGATCTCTTTTGACTTTTTCACCTACATGAATCTTGTATATCTCATTGATATCTACAAATTTCATGTTTTAAATTTTTCCTAATTTTGCTACTAACTATTCCTTTTAGATTTATCTTTCTTTTTGAATTTTCTAAATTTTTTGGATCAGTCACGCGCATGGCCTTGTCCTCTCTTTACCACATGGCTTCATTCTTGACCGTTGAATTATCTCTCCCCACATCTATCCTAACCGCCCTTTGATACCCTCATCCTTAGCCCCCCTCTCCCGCAACCGTTGGATCATTCCTCATCGAGTGGATATTCTCTCTCTATGTCATCCCTCCATTTTTCCACCATCAGATCATTTCCCCCTTTTCATCTGACCATCCACTACCGCCTTTCTCTCCATAGTCGGATCAAACTCTGATCAGATCCAAACGCCCACTCCCGCCTCAACCTTCACCATGAGATCATATCCTAAGGATCTTGGTGCGTCCGCCTATGCCTCCATCTGGGCTGTTGGATCGCAAGATCCAACAATTCTCACTCATCTTCTTCCTCTTAACACCTCTCTTGCAGGAATTAAACGTCGCCACCACATCGACACCTTCCTATTTTACCCATCTCTTCCGATCACTTCTCCACCCCCTTACGACCAATCTCCATAGTAGTTACCTTATTCTTCTATGCGCACCCTTTATTGCCCATCTCACAAACCCTAGCACCTTAATTAGATTACACAAAACCGCCATCCACCTTTGTAAGTCTCGACACCCTTCTCTATAAAGTCACCTCCTCTGACCTTCTTCACTGTCATTCACCACTTGATGGGGCTATGGCCCAGCTTCCTCTACCCTCCAGTGACAGTAGAGGGCACTGTTGAGGTGATAACAACCTAGTACCCAAGGTGTGATCCATGGTCCTCTAACCTTGTTGTGATCGCCTCCGTGCGTCGCCGAGCACTGAGGCTAGGTCGCCCTCGTCTTGTGAAGACCAGAGGTTCCTCGAACCTCAACCCAGACTGCTTCCTTTGTCGTATTCTTCTCCTAACCTCTAGGTACCTCCTCACCCTGGTTTTTCTTTAGTTTTCTCATAATTTTCCCACTGTTCATAGTCATCTCCATTATCTCCTGACCACTTCACGAGCTTCGCCGTACCACCCTAACTCTCTCCACCATCTCCACTCGCCCCCTTCCCCTTATCCACAACCTTGTCCACCCTCGCCACCTTCACATCTACTTTGCTGGAGGAGAAGACCATTGGTCCTCCACTCCAGCCACCTCCACGAACCACCACTTCACCCATGCGCACCACACACTACTTCGGCTATGTTAACCATGCAGATGACTTCAATGGTCAGAGCTTTCAATTCCACGCTAGTCTCGATCGACTACTCCGATGAGCCTCCACCACCTCACATCCCCCAGTCACTCCTAGAGCTTCATCTCACATCCAACTCCTTTGCAAAGTCCTTAGCCATCTTCTTTGATCATCGGAGGCACAGTTGAAGCATGGAGGAGCTAAAGAGAGGTCCCTAGAGCGCATCCTCCTCCGGTGACATACATCGAAGCACTAAGATACATTTATCGTCCGATCCTCATGATCGGATGGCCCAGATGCTGCCACATTGCCTCATTCGAAACAATGAGGCTCGGGCGTCACGAACCATATTATGAAGCTCTAAAACATGCCACGTGACCTGAGCCACCTGTTCCAGAGTCGGAGCCTCTATCCCGCCCAAGCCTCACACTGAGCCAGGCCCTCATGTGCCCTGCATATGAGGGGGTTGGGTGATGAATATCTAATTCTCACTCTTTATTCTTTTATTTTAGCTATATATCTTGGCAAAGCATCGTGCAAATAGGTGTAAATACAATAAGTTAGCATTCTGCATGCATGTGTTAATAGTGTATATTTAGCATGTATTTGTGCTTAAATAAAAGAAAGAAAAAGAAAAAGGAAGGAGGTATATAGAATAAATACAGAGTGACCCGAACCCCAAGAGAAGGTCAAGCCTTGACCTGATTGCCAAACAAAATAAGTAGAGAGAGATAGGGCCTACTATGTATTGTACATATTACTTATATCTATAAATAATTATTTTGGATAAAGTAAAAATAAATATAAAATATTCTTTTGCCTCCTTGTGTATAGTCTTAAAAATAAAATAAAAATAAAATAAAATCAGAAAAATAAAAACAACAATCCTCTCTCAATTGTATAAAATACACATATATATACATATATATATGTTTAACTCCCTATTATTATATGCCTGTAAATAAATAAAAAAATAAATAAAAATTATTTTATACTCCAAAAATTATGTTGTAAATAAATAAAATATAAAATTAGTGTATTTGTGTAAAAATAACAAAACAAAAATAATTATACAAAATACATTGGTATGGTATACATGTATATAATACTATATGTTGCATATAGATTAATATATTTTTCATAAAAATAATTAAAAATCATAGCAAAATAGTTTGAAAAATAATAAATATTTTTTATTTTATACACTTTTTATTTTGAAGTTATTTACTATTTTTTATTGATTTTGTAAATATTTCGTACAATCGAATGATCTGATTGGTCCAACTCACTTTGTTAACTCGGGTCAACGCCCTCTTCCAGGCTTGACCCGACCCGACCTTGTTTGTCAGACTTTTTCTCCCATTTTCCCGATCGGGTCAGCCTCCTTCTGATCCGAATCTTTGCCCGTGTCGTCTCCTTAGATCCACGATCCTCGTGGATCCCTAAGAAGGCGCGGATCTTCCTATGGTTGTGCACTTTTGCCTGATCATCTCTCGCCTCTAGGAAGCTTATAAAGAATCTCCTCCAACCTCCTGGCGCCACAGCTCGTTCCTCACCCTCTTTTCCACCCCTAGGTACCTTTTGTTAAGTGATAGCTACCGGAGTACATCCTTGGAATGGTTTCTGGTCGGGTGGATAACACATCTCACTTACGTGGCCGGAGCTCTACTGCATCTAGTCTCCCCGCCTTCCGCAGCGAGGTTGAGGCCAATACCTCGTGGACCATATGTAAAGCCATGAATTTTGCATCTCTCGGATCCTACATCATAAGATCCGACTCGTCAAGAGAAAACCGGCGGAATTTATTTCATGTGAATCAGACTTCGTTTCGATTTGTTATGATTTTTGGAAGAAAGAGAAGTAAAGAGGGTTAAGACGTCATTTACCCGTAATGATTGTCATTAAGACTAATTAAGCATGATTAAAGAAAGTAATGACGGATTGAAAATGACTAATGATCATTAGCAAACACTAATCAATAGTTAGCAAAAGAAAAGCGTTATCTGTGAAATTTAAATCTCGATTAGTGAAAGTTAATCACAATTAGTGTTAATTAGGCATCATTAGCGAATCTAGAATCCTCTGTATGTTCTAACTTGAGCTCTAAGTTTCGATAAGTTTTGGCCAAAACTATGGGCCAAAACCAAGGGCTGTTAACCGCGATTAAGGGCTAAACCATGGTTTACTAACCATGGTTAGTGGGTTTCTGGAGTCTAAAAATACTCCCCTACCCATTCATTCTCTACGATTTCTTCTACCACCACCACCCATGGGCTAGGGTTGAGAGGTCAGGAGAAGGAGTGGGAGGCGGGGAAAGAACACCAGCGAAGCGCTACCGGGAGAACGAGGAGGAGGAAGGTATGATCCACTCTTAGTTTGCTACGTATTCTAGACTTTCAATTCATCCTCTTTTCTGCCTAGTTTTGTTCTTGATTCATCTTACTTTCTGATTCCTTTCCTGTTGTCGTTCGAGGAGAATCTGTGTAATGCCCTACTTAGATGCGGGCGGCTATGCACGTCAGTGAACCATGTGATTCGTCACACATTCACTCACCTAAGACGCATGGTGTTTATCGATTCTCCAATGCTTATTGTTATTTCTTTTTCGTTTTTTTAGTTATTTTGATGGAGAAATCTGTGTAATACCCTACTTAAGTGCGGGCAGCTATGCGCGTCAGTGAACCATGTGATTCGTAACACATTCACTCACCTAAGACGCATTGTGTCCATCGATTCTCCATCGCTTGCAGTTTGATTATATTATTTCAGTTTCGATGCTATATTCCTCTCGATTGATTTTATAGAGGAAATTCTTTTCGTTTTTATTTTTAAATATGTCACGATATAAGGGGAAACTCTACCTAAATTTTCCTAGAAATATCACCCCGTATAAGGGGAAGCTCTGCTGAAATTTCAAGAGAAAATATGTTCTTGGCATTCTTCGTGTTCTTTGTGTTCTTCGTTCGTTCTTCGCATTCTTGACACGTTCATAGCGGTTTGATACGAAAATGAAATTCGATCTTTTCAGGAGCCTTAAAATATCCTTTCTAAAAACGAAACACGATAAACCATTGCATATGCGAGAGAGCTCGATTAGGTAACGAAATCCTTCCTTTTGTTGTTGGATTTTCATAAAAGATTATTGAAATTCTTGATTTTAGATTCTTTGCTTGAAGAACCCTAATTTTGGCTATTTTTGAAAAAATAAATACGGAAAGTTGCTTTGTGATTCCCACTAAAATAAGGTTTAAGCATTGATGACCGAAAAATCAACGAGACTCGGGTGAATAAAATAGATCAAGGGTCGTTGCGACCCGGATCTCGGAGACAATTCAGTCAATTAAGAAAAAGTAAAGCATACCACAAAAACAAGATAAAAATCAAATAAAATTAATAGTGGCCCTGGCTATTGGATTAGCCTGGTATAGCGACCAGGGTTGGACTCAGGGAGCACGTAATGGCCTTGCAGCCTACGAAGTAGTCGAAAGTGAAAATAAGTAAGAGAAAATGATTTTTTTGTGGATTTTTAATGTTTTTATATTTTTTTTGGATTTTTAGTTAATAAAAGAAAGTAGGAAAACAATAAATCAACCAACTACGCACAATTATTTAATCACTCAAAATGCATCCAAAAATTCAAACAAAAATGTTTTTATGTTTTTTGTTCTTTTATGTTTTTGGTTAATTTTTGGTGTTTTTCTGATTTTTAGGGAATTTTATAAAAATCAAAAAGGTTGGAAAATAAAGGCACTGTCCAGTCAGACTTGTAGGGCCAAATAAAAATGCAAAATGGCCCTGTCAAGTCTGACGTAATTTTCCTGTAAAGTAGAAAATACAAGGAAAAATTGGGAACTAGAGTTATTATTTTTGGATTTTTCTTTTAATTATTAGAAGTTTTATGTATTTTTAAGGATTTCGTAATTTTTGTAGTTTTTATATGTCCAAAAATGACCAAAATTGGTCAAAAAATCAAACACAGCAAGGCACACAATAAAATTTGTTTGTAATTTTTAAAGGTGTTTTAATATTTTTTTGTGATTTTTAAAGCTAGACAGTAAGAAAAATGCTTGTTTTTGAATTTTTAAAAATAATAAATGGGTTTAAAAATGTCTCCAAAATTCAGAAAAATTTGACACCATAGCAGGAGCCATGTATCCAATTTTCATCAAATTTGGAGTTGGTTTGATATTTTATTAAAATAAAAAATCAAAGTATAGTGCATAGGGACCTGCACGCAATTAAGATAAGTTCCAGGGGGTCCGATGCAAATTCTCCAAGGTCTCACGTGCAAAGCGCGTGACTTGGGCACTCAGGGACCTATTTGCAAGAAAACTTAAGTTCCTGGACTAAATAGTAACTCGTACTAAAAGTCCAGGGACGAAAGTGTAAAATACCCACGATATATGGCACATGCACAATTAAAACATTCACATGGGCATTTCTGCAAATAATCAAAACATACTTTCATTCATTAACATGCCAAAACATCCAACCCATACATGCAAATATCCCACAAAAGCACGTGTCGAAGCATGTGTCCCACTACACATAGGGGTATAAAAGCAAATACAGGAAAAGACAAGGTCCTCTATGCAAATTACCTAGGGGCTCCGGCGAAGCGACGGCGGAGGAACCCCAATCCAAGTTCCTTTGCAAACTGGGTTAATTGATTGGGCAAAGAAGGTGCGCGGGGGAAAGGCGGAGATGATGGGTGACTCCGATGATCGAAACGAGGGCGAGGGTGGTCGGAATCAAAGATGGTCGGTGACGGGTCGATTTGGGCGAAACACGAAATTAGGGAAATGGAGAAGAAAAGAAAGCTACCTACTAGATGCTGTCGACTGTGGAAGAGCTGGGGATGCTCCAGGTCCTAGCCTCGAGGGCCGTCGATGCCCGAGGCTCTAGCACCACCTCTTGGCGGCGCACGGCGGTGCGAAGTTGCCGGATCGATGGCTCGTCCACTCCCTCCTCGCTGCGACATGGCCGGAAGAAAGCTGTCACTCTCGCGGTGGTTGTGGAGGTCCTAGGGTGGAATGAAATGATCCAAGGATGCGAGAAAATGGAGGCGGAGCTCAGACTAAATAGGTCTAGGGGTCCGGCTAGATGGGAGTCGGGCGTGAAGATCGGAGCGCGGATCCCGAGAATTCCTGCCGGGCGAGGGTCAGGGATGATCGAGGAGTAGTCGGAGCCCGGGGTTTCGAAGTTTGGCGGTCGGGTCGAGGTGCAGAAATTAGGAGAAGACAGGTTGGGTGCAACGGACTCGGCTCTGATGGTCCTGGGGGGGGAGTTGACCGGGGTCAACATCCCCCGTGGACCAATCAGAGCCCGCCAAATCATAATTATTTGATTATTTATTTAAAAATAGTAAATGATCGAATTAAGAAAAACTTAAAACATGAAAAATGTTTATTTTTTAAACTATTTTGTGTGATTTTTAATTATATTTTTGAAATATAAATTAGGTATTTACAATATAGTGCTATATAGAAGTATATATACAATATTGATTTTTGATTTTTATTTATTATTTTTGTAAATTTTTATTCCAATTTTATATTTTATTTATTTACAAAATAAAATTTAGAATGTTTGGTATTTTTATTTTATTTTTATTAGTCAATTACAAGGGTAAAATAAATACTTGTGTACATTTATAAACATAGTATATATACAATATTCTTTTTGGTTTTTATTTTTGTTCTTTTTATTTTATTTTTGTTTTTATGGTTTTTATTTTATTTATTTACAACATGAAATATAGAATATATACAAATTTTTATAGAAATTAATTTATATATTTACAAGGTAAAATAAATAAAAGTGTGGGTTTATATACATGGTGAATATGTACAAGTAAGGTCATTTTTATTTTCTTTTTCATTTTCTAATTTTTATTGTGATTTTTGTATTTGAATATATTTACAAATATATGTAAGCCCATTTTATTCTATTTCAGAGGAAAATATTTTTATTATATTTACTGGTATATTTACACACGAGCCTCCTTATCTCTCTCTACTTGAACATTTATGCGGTCAGGCCCATGCTGAGCCCTCCCTTGGGATTAGGTCGCTCAATATTTATTCTAAATATCTCCCTCTTTTTCTGTTGTCTCTTTATTCTTTTATTTTTGCACAAAAAGATGCTAATTTTTACTTTTTATACAATGCATGCACTTTGGTAATTATTTGTATTTTACAAGAATATACATGTATTTGCAAAGGTTTTTGTAGCTAAAATGTAAAGAGTGATGAATGGGTATTCATCACCCCCCCATACTTAACTTTGCTAGTCCCTTAGCAAACACTTATTTAAAAAGAAGTGAAAAAGGAAAAAGAAAAAGAAAAAGAAAATGAGGAGAATATACATGGATTAAGGCTGATTATTAAACTTGCCTTCATTAAATTGAAATATGGAGCTCGATCAGATCTTTGGATTATTAATGTGTCGGAACCTTATTTGGACTTAAGCTTAAAACTTAACAGCCTCTAAGTTCCACCAATCTATGGACAAGACTCCTCAATAAACCAGATCAGAACAAGTCTACATACACAAACTCCAATGACCATGAATCTTTCCATGCAGTGTAAGTGATATGTAGCTCCCCACCTCAGAAGTAACAAAGAAACAACCTCCCCCAACCTGGTAACTCTAATGCCTCGGTCTAGCGACTCTTTCCTCGAGAAGCGGGGTATTCCCTTCTAAGTTCAAGTGCAACCGGCTCAAGAATAGGGGGAAGAAGATGAAGAATGGACCGTGGCCAGTGTAGCTAAGTCTCCCGCTGCAAGCTTCATGAGATGTAATATGTATACCATAAGCTTTTGCTTTATTTGACTATGTACACTCCGGTGGGGTTATTAAATTTTCAATCCGACCCACCACTTTTTTGGAGTTCTTTTCTTTTTGCACTTTTTTTTCATGTGCAACTGTACAACATATCTACATGGTGCATCATATATACAAGGAGTTTTTCCTCTTGAGCCAGTAGACTATCCCTCTTTTGAAGCTTTATTGTAACCCACAGCTTCTGTCTTTAGACTTCATAACCACTAGACCAAGTTGAGACACACTTCCTTCACTAGAAGAAGAAGAGAGGTTCCGCCTAGAAGTACTACCCTCATATGCTACCCCAAGCCAAAGGAAACTGCCTCCTCATCACCTCATCCGTAGAGAGCTATGTGTAAGGTGTTGGTGCAAGTCAAGCCATTGTCTTCTAAGAGTCATGCGTGTGTTGTTAAGTGCTCTACTTAGGCTCATCAAGATGACATATGCTCATAGCCTAGTTGACTCAAAGAATTAAGTCCCAATGGACCGGAAAAGCCTTAACCCTAAGCCCTATAAGGTTCCTCTTAGAATTCGGTGGATTAAGATCTTAATCAAGCTCCATTTCTCAATTTAATTCCAGGCTAGTTTAAATGTCAACTATGATCCGGGAAAAACTATACAAGTATTTACAAAAATGCTATTTACAAATATGCACTTTACAAATATTTACAATCGTGCAAAATTTTTTAAAAATGTTTGAAAACATGGATGTATGCATGAATGCGAGTTTTGCAAAATATTTACAAACATTTACAAGGTTTTTGCAAACTTTTTGTTTTCAAAATATTTTGGAAAAATTTTGTACTATATACATAATTTTGATACGAAAATATTTACAAATCCTTTACACAAATCATTTTACAATCATTTGTACAAAAATAATTTGTATAAATAAATAGGTATGTGCAAGATGAATTCTATATACAAGGGAAAAATTTTTAATTTTTATGCGTTTTTAGCCCTTTTTATTTTTCACACACTCACACAAAGTACGAGTTATGGCTAAAGTATATATGAAATATATACACACCCCCTACACTTAGCTCGAACGATGTCTTCAGAGTGATCAAGAGCGATGAAGAAGACATAACTCGTGCTTAGTATAGGGAAGTGAAAAAGAATGGCTGGATATAGAGATGAATGAAAGAATAGAATGAGGAGAACTCGGTGGTTTCCCCCTATATTTAGGATCAAGTAATCCTAAGTATAACAAGCTGTACATGAAGGGAAATCCGAGTGAAGGATGTACAGGTCCTACCCCCCCATACTTAGGGTGAAATATCCCTAAGTATAGGCATCAAAACAGGGGTAGAAAGAATCAAAAGAATACCCAAAGGTCCTACATCCCTCCTATACTTAGGGTAAAGTACACCCTAAGTATAGCATAATCATAAGATGAGAAAAGGGATGTGGGACTAAAGAATAGAGTGATATGGACAACTGGATCTATACATGTCGGAAGAACGGTGATAATTAGGCGTGAGATGCAATAGATGTGAGTCAAAAGACCACATCTCACACAAAATGAATAGGGGCAATATCAACGACCCGCGGCTCATGATCTAGGAATGGCTTGAGTCGATGGTCGTTCACTCGAAAGGTACTCTCAGAAGACTACTCAGATATATCAATGCTCCCGTTGTCGTGTACCTTTCTCACAAGATAAGGTCCCTTCCATTTGCTATGTAGCTTCCCTGGAAATAGACGAAGCCTAGCATCAAACAACCATACTCTCTGTCCAGGCTCAAAATGCTTGTGGCTGATGTGAGAATCATGTCACTCTTTCACTCTCTCCTTGTACTGTAGGCTGTTTGAGAAGGCGGTATCACGAAGCTCCTCCAAGGCTGCTAGCTCTGCCCTCCTATGGTCTCCTACACCATCTGGATCCAAAAGAATATTTGTAACTGCCCAAAGTGACCTGTGCCTCAACTCAACAGGTAAATGGCACGGCTTTCCATAAATGAGGAGAAAGGGAGATGTACCCAAAGGAGTCTTGAAAGACGTCCGATATTCCCACAAGATCGAGTCCAAAAGCTGTGACCAATCCTTTCGGCCAGGGCGGATGACTTTCTGCAAAATAGTCTTGATCTCCCTGTTCGACACCTTGGCTAGACCATTCGTCTGTGGATGGTATGGAGTGGCAACTCGATGGTCTATACCGAACTCGCTAGCAAGGGCCTTCACCTGGTCGTTGATGAAATGAGACCCCCATCTGAAATCAATACTCGAGGTACCCCGAACCGTGTAATGATGTGCTTCCTCAAAAATCTACAAACTGTCCTGGCATCTACGGTTCGGGCAGGAATGGCCTCAACCTAACGACTCACATAATCCACGACCAACAGAATGTACTCAAATCCCTGACTCTTAGGGAATGGACCCATCAAATCGATGCCCCATATGTCAAAAACCTCACAGAAGTGAATGGGATGCATCGGCATCATATCACGCTATCCACAAGTGCCCATCCTTTGACAGTCCGTACATCTCTTCATGAACTCATCAGAGTCCTTGAAGAGAGCAGGCCACCATAGGCCGGATTGGAGCACTTTCTGTGCCGTTCTCCTCCCAGAGTGATGTCCTCCTGCCTCAAGCTTGTGGCAATAAGTGAGGACGCTATGGTGCTCCTCCTGAGGAATGCACCTATGCCAGACGCTATCCCCTCCTTCGTGGTAAAGGATGGCATCCTCCCAATGGTAGGACTTGGCCTTCGCGAGGAAGGTCTCAAGCCTCTGCGTGGGCCAATCTTGTGTAACTTTCTTAGCAACAAGAAAGTTCATAATATAGGCATACCATGGGAGAGAGGCGATAGCAAGGATCGCCTCATCTGGGAAGGTCTCATAAATAGGGTCAGTCAAGTCCGAATCCTCAAGATGCTCTAATCGGGAGAGATGATCCGCCACCACATTCTTGACTCCAGGCTTATCCTTAATCTCTATGTCAAACTCCTGGAGTAGAAGGATCCATCTAGTCAGTCTGGCCTTGGTATCCTTCTTTGCCATGAGGTACCTGATGGCGGTATGATCAGTATACAAGGTCACTCTAGATCCAATAATGTATGATCTGAACTTATCTAGGGCGAAGACTACGGCTAGCATCTCCTTCTCTGTGACTGTGTAGTTCCGCTGCGTGGAATCCAATGTGCGGCTAGCGTAGTGAATAGAAAATGGAACTCCATCCCTCCTCTGTCCCAGCACGGCCCCCACGGCAAAATCGGAGGCATCCATCATGATCTCGAATGGGAGAGACCAATCAGGTGGCTGAAGAATAGGAGCCTCAACAACACATCTCTTGAGAGTCTCAAACAACAAAAGAAATTTGTCATCGATAAGGAACTCGGTGTCTTTCGTCAGCAAGTCAGTCAGCGGTCGGGCAATCCTACTGAAATCATGAATGAATCGCCGGTAGAAACCGACGTGCCCAAGGAAAGACCATAACTGCCGCAAATTGGACGGTGGTGCGAGTTTTCTAATGACATCAATCTTGACCGGATCAACCTCCATGCCCCTATTGGAGATGATGTGGCCAAGCAATGTCCCTTGAGTCACCATGAAGTGACTCTTCTCCCAAGATAGAACCAAGCGAACCTCTATACATCGCTGAAGTACTCGGCCTAGGCAGTCAAGACAGGAGTCGAATCCGTCGCCGTAAACCGAGAAATCATCTATGAAGACCTCCAAGCACTCCCCCACCATGCCCGAAAAGATCGACAGCATGCATCTCTGAAAAGTCGCAAGGGCATTGCATAGCCCAAATGGCATGCGTCGGAAGGCGTATGTGCCGAAGGGACAGGTAAAGGTAGTCTTGTCCTGGTCCTCGGGAGCGATGGCCACCTGGTTGTAGCCCGAGTACCCATCCAGAAAACAATAGCGGCTCTTCCCTGCCAGTCTCTCAATAATTTGATCTATAAAGGGCAGGGGAAAATGATCCTTCTTGGTGGCTTGGTTGAGTCTCTTGTAGTCAACGCAAACCCTCCAAGAAGTGGGTACCCGTGTAGCAATCTCCTCTCCAGACTCGTTGACCACTGTAGTGATGCCCGTCTTCTTGGGCACCACATGCAAAGGGCTGACCCACTTGGAGTCAGAGACGGGGTAGATAAAATTAGCGCTCCACCACTTCGAAATTTCGTTCATGACAACCTCCCTCAGATTCAGGTTCAACCACCGCAGGAACTCACGCGACGGCTTTGCCTCATCCCCGAGATAGATGTGGTGAGAGCACATAGCCAGACTGATCCCCTGGAGATCTGCTACGCTCCATCCTATCTCCTTGCGGTTCCTTTCAAGAACCCCCATCAGATGGGATTCCTGCTCTCCAGTCAAATCGGCGGAGATAATGACTGGGTACATCTCATGCTCACCTGTAAGGAACCTATACTTCAGCGACGCAGGAAGCGGCTTCAGCTCTGGACAACTGGGCGTTGGTGGATCTGGCCTTTGAAAACTTTGCATGAAGGCTGCCAAATCCGCATGGGAGAACTGAAACTCTCCGTCACTGTCTGAATCTGAAGAAGGCTGCCCTAATGGACTGTCTCTGCTCTGCTCGGCATCTACCTCCTCTCTAGCTGCAGGCTCAGTGGAAGTCAGATCTGGTATGTAATCATCAAAATCTGCCCAATCAAAATCTGACTCCAAGGGATCGGTATCATCCATGGTGGCCTCAGTACCACCATCATCACAAAAATCAGTCTCGCGGTTGAGTACCTGCTCTGCTGCCTCAAAAGTATCCAGGACCAGGAATGTGCTCTCCAAGCTCTCCTCTATTGTCATCTCTGCATCAGCGGACTATGAAGGTGAGAGGATGGCCTGTGCATCTAGATCTGCCCATACTGCCTCATCATCTGTAATCACAAAGTCGCAGTCCTGGTGGATGTCTAGCCCGGCATCTGTCATCTGCTCTGTATCGGAAGTAGTCTCTGAGCATGCTGAATCTCTGACTCTGATATCCTCGACCGCCTCTATTTGTACACTCTCTCCCTCGACGCGAAAGTATACCTTCCTGCTATCATGGTCGGGCACTGCCTTGGCTGTGGCCAAGAACAGGCGACCTAGAATGATGGGGGTATCGGTCACTGACCCAGGGATCTCCATGTCCAACACTACGAAGTCCACGTGGAATTGCAGGCCCTGAATCGTGACGACAACGTCCCTCAGCAACCCCTTTAGCCTCTTGACAGATCTATCAGCAAACTGAAGGACTGTCCTGCTCTGTCTAAGAGTGCCCAACTCGAAGCGATCGAGAAGGGCTGCCGGAAGTAGGTTGATCGACGATCCGCTATCTAATAGAGTACGGTCGAACCTCTGCTCACTGATATGGCATCTGACATATGGGGCTCCTGAATCTGGCCTCTTGGCCGGCAGACGGTTCTGGATCGCGAAACAAGTGGCTTTCGTCAGCACATGAATCTCTGAGTGGTGGTTCCTCCTCTTTCTCCTGGCTGTAGTCCTGTCTCTAAGGGAACGTTGAAGAAGAGGGATGTGCTGCAAAGCCTCCTGAAGAGTCAGTTGTATGTGAATCCGATCTATCATCTGCTGGCTGAACTCTTCCTGCTGCCACTTTTTTTTATTTTCATTTTTCTTCCTCTTCCCCATCTGAAAGGCTCTAGGGAAGGGGATCACAGGGTCCTTCTCAGACGAAGGACTAGGAAAAGTTCTAGATGGCTGGACGGTAGGATCCACACATACATCAAGCACCACAGTGGGACCAGAAGAACATAAACCCTTTCCTTTATTCACAGAAGTGTTCCGAGATACAGGTGCAGAAGAAGTAAAAACTACAGGAATCCCAGAAGCAAGATCGGCGGCATCAGCACCACCATCGGCTGGAAGACTCGCGACCTCAGTACCGCGCTCTGGCTCGGCAACATGAGTGGCCTCAGTACTACCTCCTCGAACTGGTGAAATGGAGGCATCAGTACCGCTGGTGGGATCAGCATCCATGGTGGCATCAGTACCACCGTCATCATCTCTAGCGGCATCAGTACCACTCTCCTCCTCATCTGGTGCTCTGGAAGTGTCCTCGTGGTGTAACTCAGACGAGGCGCCGCCTGCTGGCATCCTACCGCTCCTAAGTGTGACAAAGTCAGTATAAAAAAGATATGCAGATATATCACCAAAAGTATCACTCAGAGTGGCATACTCAGTACAAACTACCTGCTTAGACTTCCTCTTAAGGTTGTTCGGATTGGGCTCTATCTGGGCAGGGATGGCAGCCTTCCCTCTCACGATGTCCCGCATCTCCTGGCGGAACTCATCCATCTCCCGTCGAAAGGTAGCCTGCTAATCTGTGAGGAGGCAGGCTATGTCATCGAAGGCAGGGTTCTCATAGGATGGCCCATGAGAACCTGACGGGTAGCCTCTCTGGTAATGAGGCTGCTGCTGCTGTGGCTGAGAGGGGTAAGAATGTGGATGCTGCTGTTGGTGGTGAGGCTGCTCACGCCTCCAAGACTGCCCCTGCTGATGGGGACGAGGACCATACTGTGGTAAATGTTGTGGCTGTGGCTGGGTATATGCTGGGGGCTGCTGCTGCTGATGATCTCTCTGATGGCTGTACTGGCCACCCTGTCCTGATGGCTGCTGCTGAGGCTGGGCACCTCTGGCCGCCCAACGGAATCTGGGATGGTCTCGTCAGATACCGGGCTGAGGGCGGTCATACCAAATCCCATTGGCATCCATCAACGGCTCTGAATCGTAAGGGGCTGGCGGGAGTACTACCAGAGGCCGATCCGGCTGGTATACCACCATCTGAGTATCGGTGGATGGTGGTGCCCGGTAGGTGAGCTGCAGCTGCTGGTACGGCTCCACCTGTAAAAGATGGACCTGTTTAGGCTGCTGGTGTGAGCTGGAGCGCTGGGACGAGCTGCTGCTACTACTCGGATCACCTCGTGCCTGAAGACGAGGCTGTGAAGCCATCTATGTCTCCTGGAGACACATGAGCTGTGTCTTCAGGTCACTCAGAGTCTGTGCCATCTGCTCCATCTGCATGATGCCCTGGCACTGCTTCTTCTCAATAATCTCCATCCGGTCCAGCTTCTCGCTGATGATCCCCATGTCTACGGCTTAACTCTCTGCCTGTGCTGCTGCTACGACTGACGAACTAGATGGACCGGCATCGACCCGTGCTATCCGCTGGTACTGCACGGTCTGTGGCTGTTGGGGTCTGCCCTGAGTGCACAATCGGGTCTGGGACATCACCATAAAGTTCTCGGCCATCTCCTCGTAGATGGTCCAGACCTGATCGTGATCCTTGACGAAGTAAGACCCGCCACAAGAAGCGTTCACCAAGTCCTGAAGCTCTGGTGTCAGCCCGCTGAAAAAGCTCTGAACAAGGTTTGGCTTGGAAATGTCGTGGTACGAGCATCTGTCAGTCAGCTCTCTGAACCTCTCCCATGCCTCGTGGAACTGCTCGTTGGGGAGCATGGAGAAGTTGCTGATCAGGGATCTAGCAGCGTTCGTCCGCCCGAGTGGATAGTACTTGTGCAAGTACTCGGCGTGGATCCCAGGTGTAGACGAACTTCCCCAAGTGCTTCAGCCAGGTGGCTGCTCTGTCTGCTAAGGAGAAGGGGAAGGCAATCATTCGTATGGTATCCTGATCCACCTGACGATCGTGGACAGTGCTGCATATCATCTCGAACTCCTGAAGGTGGAGATGGGGCTCCTCAGTAGACAGCCCATGAAACTGGGGTAGAAGCTGAAGTGTGTTCGGGGGGAACTTGAAGTCCCCCACGATCGCTGGTATACCACCCAACGGTGCATCAAAGTCGATCCGGGGTTGTGTAACTCCCGCATCGATCTCGGAGGTCCTGCTGCTCCTGCTGCAGCGGCGGCTGCTGCCGCGGCTGCTGCCGCATCGTCGGGTCCACCCCCTGGGCCACGCTGCTCGCGATCAGCTCTCATCTGCTCAAGCTTGCGCCTCATCTCTATCATGAATGCTCCCTGAACCCTCAACTGCTTCTGAACTGAATCTAGTGAGGCGATCAGGGTGGAGTTGATTGCACCCTGGTCCAAGACAAATGTCTGATCTCGGGGACCTCCAGTGCGGTCATCACTGCTGCCGGCCATGGTCTCTGCAAAGGCAAAAGACCCAAACTCAGGTGCCGATAAATCATCTGTCTGTCTCTCCTCTGGCACTAGTATCTCGGTCTCAGAAGAAGGGGGGTCGAGGGGCAACAGGGCAAAATCAAACTCGGATTCGGAGAGCGGGTCCGAGCTCCCACGAACCGACCTAGATGAGTGGGCTGGAGTGCTAACAAGCGGTACAGCCAGAGGCTGTCTAAGAGACCTCCTGCCCATCATCGTGATCTGGCGAGTAGTGCGAATGAGATCTGGTAACAACTACGATCACAAGCAAACCCCCGATTCACCAACGCAATGCGAGTTGAAGACCGTAAAGACTCGGTCAATTATCTTGTAAATTTTATTTTGGTGATCAGTCAGGATAGCAGAGCGATTACATGACCTATTGGGTTACCCGATATTTTCTCAACCGACTGTCCCGTACAGAAATAGCCGGTAATCAGTCGAGAAGAATATCGGGGGGGGGGGGCTCTACCTAGGGTGCGGGGTCACTCTCTCGCGCAAGCAAACCAGACAATGAGGGGGTTGCTCTCCCCAAGATAAAATTTTAAGTGAGGTGTCTTTTAGGGTCGATAGTGTTAGCAGTCCCAAATTTTATTGTTTTTCTTTTTAGATATTTTTCAATAAGCAAACAAATCGCCTAACGAATTTTTCGGTTCCCCTGGTTATTAAGTCTAAAACAGGGGGGAGAAGACGAAAAAGCCAATGCGCGAAAAATCAATGATGCATGCAGAGTAAGAAATGCGTACCTGACTCCAGCAGTCTACATGCAAAATGATCCACGCAGAATTGAAAGACAGGAAATAAACTACCTAAATGGTGCAGGCGGAAAACCGAGTCCCTAAACAGCAGTGCTAATCGAAAGAACCACTAGTTGATCACCAGCCTCCAATCCAGAGAGTCCGGTCTAGACCCACCCCACCTCTTCTCGACAGGTCGAGTTCAGGAGTAGCGCTTGACGGGGTGGGCTCGCGGCGCGTAGGCTCGAAGGTGGTGAATCAACTATTTTATTATCTTTTTATTTTTGGTCCAATTATCGATCTATAGGTACAGACAGATATATTAGGGTATTTGGATCCTAATTATTACGTCACAATCAAGCAGAAAATACTACGGCTATGGGCTCGAAAATCCGCGAGAAATCGGAAAAAGCAGTAAGGAAATCAAATCTGCGAAAAACCGCGTAAAAATCGATGGGTCCTCCGAGCACACCGGTGCTCGGCGAAACAGACCCCGAAAGTCTGTCTTTATCTGTCCATGTATTATTACAATAGTTCAAATAATGCTGAAATAAAGTCTAATCTAAACTAATTTAAACTTGCGGCTATTCCGCGGCTCCCGCACTCCTGCTCGCTCCTCGCGTCCTCCTGCAGCTCTCTAGAGAAGAGAACCGCCTCCGACTCCCGCGGTTGCTTCGGCTTCCGAAGAACGCTGCCTCGGTCCTCGGGCCCTCGCAAGAAAACAAACAGAGTGTCACCAACCAGATTATTATATAAACAAGTCAGATATATATACAAAAATCTATACAAAATGCCGCGAAAAAGAAAGCCGCGGAAAAATATGACTATTAAGCTGTGCTCCCCGACAATGGCGCCATTTTGATGACCGAAAAATCAACGAGACTCGGGTGAATAAAATAGATCAAGGGTCGGACTCAGGGAGAACGTAACGGCCTTGCGGCCTTTGAAGTAGTCCAAAGTGAAAACAAACAAGAGAAAATTATTTTTGGTGGATTCTAAATGTTTTTATATTTTTTTTGGATTTTTAGTTAATAAAAGAAAATAGGAAAACAATAAATCAACCAACTACACGCAATTATTTAATCACTCAAAATGCATCCAAAAATTCAAACAAAAATATTTATATATTTTTTTATGTTTTTGATTAATTTTTGGTGTTTTTCTGATTTTTAGGGAGATTTATAAAAATCAAACAAGGCTGGAAAATAAAGGCACTGTCCAGTCAGATTTGGAGGCCAAATTAAAAAGCAAAATAGTCCTATCAAGGTCTGAAGGTAATTTTCCTGTAAAGTAGAAAATACAAGGAAAAATTGGAAACTGGAATTATTATTTTTGGATTTTTGTTTTAATTATTAGAATTTTTATGGGTTTTTAAGTGTTTTGTAATTTTTATAGTTTTTATAAGTCAAAAAATGACGAAAAATGGTCAAACAATCAAACACAGCAAGACACACAATAACTAATTTTTTTGTAATTTTTAAAGTTGTTTTAATATTTATTTGTGATTTTCAAATCTAGAAAGTAAGAACACTGCTTGTTTTGGAATTTTTAAAAATATTAAATGTTAGCAATGTGAGCCCCGGGCGAACCATTTCTACAATAAATGTTATTGTAATGAATAAATTATCAATGAAAAATATTGATTATTTTTCACTCCCGTTTCTGAGATTAATGAATGAATGCACTATAGGGTCCCTCTGTACAATAAGGGTTATGTACCATGGCCAACTTGATGATCATACAGCTGTTGATTCATTGGATGGATCATAGAGGCTGATGCTTGGATGAATATCTAAGGAGTTAGATAGAGGACTCATCAAGCATCATCAAATGATCATTAAAGTGATGATCTCCAGTCTGAGTAGGAAATGGCAATCCTATCTCTTATGACTGATATCTGACTGACCTCTTGATGCAGGTCCTCTGCATGGGAATAGTGATTCAGAGGTGTCAGGTTAGTCAAGTCAATGGGTTGACTTGACGAGATCGAGATAACCAAAGACCTACGTTGAATACTGTCACAACATAGGCATGCATCCTCTGACTAGAGACAGATGTATTGCTATATGTCTGAGTATGTACATTTGGCAGACCAATAGGTTGATGACCTAATCAAGGTCTATATACCGGCGAGCTGGTGTGCATATAAGGACATATGAGTAATGCGATCTCTCAAAGGGATCATACAGGTTCACCTGTGAACCGGGAGACATGAGCTCACTCATGAGGTATTGGGACTGAACAAATTCCATGCATGGTCGTCGTGCTTTGGAAGCATGACATGAATTTGAAGGTAAGATATATGCTTTGTGAAAGCATATGATCTATACCAAATCCCAAATAACCAAGATTGAGAAACTTAATAATCTAACCCTGAAGATGACAGTGTAAAAGTGATCTTTATCTTCAGGATGATCATGAGTCTTCCAGTATGCAGGATGTGCAGGTATTAGGAATACCTGAAGGGTGATTTGATCATATACGATTGTATAACCATGACGCTTCCATTCCGAGGGAGTGATGAAACATGTTTGGATTTTAGTGACTCCTCTCATTAGAGAAGTGACCTAATCTTAGTCCATGAACTGGACATTGATCTGAATGAGATTCAGGTGCAATGAGAAGATTAAGTCTACGGTCTTGATTTGATCAAGCATCAGTGGGATGTCCATAGGATCTGGATTTGAGATACGATCTCAACATCCAAGTCACTATACGTGGAACAATACAATCGCCCTGTCCTTATCTCCAAGTATCTGAGGAGAAATAGCATTATTCTTAAATGGTTTAAGAACAATTCCATAAGATCTAAGCAAAGAGAATTTGATAATTAAAAGTGTTTTAATTATCATGATGTATGAGAAATTATCCAATATGATTAAATGTGATTTAATTAGTTTGGATAAGAATAATGTGGATAGAGATATCCAATTATTCATAATATATTATAAATATGATTTATAATGTATTAGAGAGAGTTAATTATAATTTATATATGTTGATTAATTATGATGTGTATTGGATACACATTGTGTAATTAATTAACAATATGAATTACATGTTTTGGGTTGTGAATATGATTCACAATTTTTCCATGGCAAGATTGCAATATTCTCAAAGATAATTGTGAATTATTTTTGAGAAATAAAACCCAAATAAATTTGTTGCAAATAAATAAGAGAGATTTCATGGAGATATGCAATCTCATGGATTTCCATGAGATTGCAATCTCCATGCAATCTCATGGACGGCACACCACTCCTAATTGGAGTGGGTGTGCGCCCAATTGGAAGGCACATGGAGATGAAATCTCCATGTGTCTTCTCTCCTTATTTGTTGGGTTAATTTAGGAGTAAATTATATTTGATTTTGTCAAATATATTTTAACCTAAATTTGTTGCTTTTGACAACAACAATCTCAGCCATTGGATGAACATAAATCAATCTCATCCATTGATTTTATGTGTCCCATGGATTGAGATCCATGGATCCCAAAACCCTATAAATAGAGAGGCATACTTGGCTCTCTCTTTACACATGCTATTGTAGCACAAACTCTCTCTCTCTTTCTCATATACACGACAGCCCTCTCTCTCCCTCTCTTCTTGGTGGCCGTCCACCTTGGTGGAGAGAAACGTCGACGCCCGCGCCATCGTGCTGCCGCTTCGACTCTCTGCGGTTCTTTGTCTTCTTGGAGTGCTTCACTCACGAAGGAGACGTTTGATCTCGTGCGACGAGATCAAGAGCAACTGCGCTTGGATCAACTTGGATTGCGAGGACACCGCGACTCATCTCCGCGCTCGCAAGCCGTTACTCCGACGATCGGACTTGAGACAGGAGGTCTCTTTTCGTAGAGACTTGATCAACCACGCTTCAAGAGGTATTGCATTATACTTGCTGTGGTTATAGATGAAACGATTTGAGAATGGTTCTCGGATCATGTGGTTTCATCGGTTTAAAATTTTTTAAATTCCGCTGCTCCGAACAACTAGTACGACTAGTCGTTCTTCGTCGTATTCGATACGACGATCACGCTTCCGTGATGCGCTTGAGGATTTCCCCATATCCTTCAAGTGTCGACGGTTTCGAATATGATTCGAAAAACCGAGGACGACTTGGGTTCGTTTAGGTCGCGAAAGTTTTCATCGCATTTGATTTCGCAGATCTGTTTAGTAAATAAATTCGGCACTGTTTAAATTATTTAAATACGAATTTAATACTTGGATTTTGTTCCCCATTAAATAAGGAAATCATAGAAACTGAGTTTGCATAAATCGGATTTCGTATGCTCTAGTTATGGTTGTTTTAATGGACATGTATGCACTGTTGCGGGAACAGTAGATTTTAACATGATTAAAGAGTTAATTACTGTTATCATCTGCCTCGAAATGCATGCAAATCCACTTAGATTCTGTTGTAAATCAAGTTAGAAATCTATGAAAATTGAGTTTGCTCAATTTGGATTTAAATTGATTGAGATATGCCAATTTTAGTGAATAGGGGTCTTTACTGAAATTGCATTCCTAATCTAGAACCAAGTGATTGTCAATTAGTGAAATTAATTGTTAATTTCGTGAAATAATCTTGAAAAATATTTGTGAAATATTGAAACATGATTATTTGCCTAATTGACTTGGACCCAACCAATTAATTGATTAAGATGTGATCTAAATCATAATTGGAAACCACAATCTTTCAAACTTGATGCTTGAATAGGATTTGGGAATTTGTCTAGCAAATTTCCTTATAATCAAAAATGTTTTGATTATTACTATATGGTACAATTTCGGTTGAAAAACCGATGATCATCTCAAGTACAAATTAATCAATTTGGCATTATCCTTTCCCGAGGCGGATGTGGTGCCTAGTCGGAGAGCATTGGGGTTGCGGGTTGCAACGTATGTGGTCCGTCCCACTCTCGTCGGTACTGGCCATGACAGCGGGTAGGGCCGGGATAATGTCCGAGGGATTAAGATGTATTTTTCTAATTATTAAAATTCGAATTAATACGTATTTTGAGATATTACCATATATGTATTCAAGTAAAATAATCAAGTTTGATTGATTGAATTGGATTGATAATTAATTTAATATGATTAAATTGATTATGTCCAATTGAAATACTCTAATATGATTAGAGTTATTAATTCCCTTGGAAGAATTAATTATGTGAATGTGATTCACGATAATTAATTAAAATTTGAATATGAGATGGAGGATCACATAAGTGACATCCATGGTCTCCCGTCAAGGCGAAGAGTTTCGTCGCCAGGGATTGCATGTGGGAGACGCCTGTCCGAAGTGACAGCTCCTGTGTGCAAGCGCATCTGGATCGGACTCTTTGCTTCTCGAAAGAGTAAGGCCGTATGCGTAGTGACCCCAATATCGGATCCTCATATTATTGGGGCGATATTGGATTGCGCATAGCGAGTACTATTCCTGTTGACGGTTGGTTCAATTAACAACGGGTCAACATCGCCTTAGGGGTGGTGGGCTCGGGTGTTAAAGACCGAATTGGGAAATTGCAAGTTGGACTTGCAACATGGAATGAGTTCCTGCTTTTCTTTATTGGAGTCACAGATTCTCATATTATTGGGATGTGACAATGATAAAGAGGAGATCCCAATTCTTGCTAGAGATATAGCGGTAAGTATATCTCTTACTTTGAAAGTGATTAAGGGAATGAACTTTCAAAGTCGACAATGCAAGAATAATTTGATTTAAAATACCTTAATCAAATATCATAAATTTGAATATATATTTCTATATTCTAATATAGTGCATTCTTAATTTCAGAAAATGAAGTCTTTGAACCCACTTAGTAGGCTTCTTGAGGTCAACCAATTGACCGGCCCAAATTATTCGGATTGGATCCGAAATTTGGAGCTTGTTCTCTCTGCTGAGCGCATAAGTTATGTGCTATCCGAGGACAAGCATGAGAATCCTAAGTCCAAGGAAGAAAAAGCATTTAATGACAAGTATGATGAAGATCATGTCTTGGCTTGGTGCTATATCCTAGGTTCTCTCTCCAATGTTCTGCAGAAGCAACATGTGGAGATGAATACCTGTCAGGAAATAATGCAGAATCTTAAGGATATGTTTGGTGACATTAACCGCACTCAGCGGTACAATGTTATGAAAGACCTCATTCGCTGTAGAATGCAGGAAGGGACTTCGATCCGTGAACATGTACTCAAAATGTTTGGGTACTTGTCGGAGCTGGAGACTCTTGGGGCAACGATAGATGCAGACATGCAAGCTGACTTCATTCTGCTGTCTTTGCCCAAGTCTTTCAATAACTTTGTGGTGTCATTCCACATGAACAAGTTGGAATTGACAAGTGCTGCTCTCCTTGCTGCATTAAAGTCCGCAGAGGACGTGATGAAGAAGGATGGTCCCAGTGGCAGTGCAATGGTTGCACAGGTCAAGGGGAAGCGCGGTCGGAAGCATGGTTCTCGGAAGGGCCCGGCCCAGAAGAGAAAGAAGAAGGGACAAAGTGTTGGCTCTTCTTCCAGTGCATCCACTCTCATGGCGTCGAAGAAAACCGACGTCTGTCATCACTGCAAGAAGCCGGGGCACTGGAAGCGTAACTGCCCAGATTACCTGAAGTCCTCAGACAAAGGTAAAGCCCCAGCATGTATGAAATCTACTTTCATCATTGAAACTATCTTTCTCGTCGGACGAGAAGGAAGTTGGGTTGTAGATTCTGGTGCTTCTGTTCATGTATGCAATTTGTTGCATTTGTTTCAGGAAACTAGGAATCTTGAGGAAGGGGAGATAGTCATCCAGATGGGATCTGATGCAAGTGTTGCAGCAGTAGCCGTCGGGACTTGTAGACTATCATTATCTAGTGGAAGAGTCCTTATACTTAAAGAATGTCTTTATGTACCCGAAGTCAGAAAGAACTTGATATCTGTATCTAAGCTTGTTAGAAGCGGATATACTTTCCTTTTCTGTAATAAATTAGTCATAAGTCGTTATGATAAATATATTGCAGATGGTGTTTTGACTTCTGGTGGACTCTATGAATTGTGCATTGATAAATGTATTATGAATGTGACAACCACTAATAAAAACCCTAAAAGATCCAGAGAGGATAAAAATATCTCAAATGAGATATGGCATCAAAGGCTTGGTCATTTGTCTGTTGATAGGATCAATAGATTAATAAAGGATGGACCTCTAGATTTTCTACAGGTTCAACCTTTGCCCACTTGCAAACATTGCATATAGGGTAAAATGACTAGGACGCCTTTCCGTAACAAGGTTACAAGATGCGAAGGTATTATTGACCTAATACATACCGATGTATGTGGTCCCTTCAGTACCGCGACTCGAAATGGATACCGATATTATTTGACGTTTATCGATGACCATTCGCGATACGGGTTTATCTTCCGACTACGTCATAAGTCTGAAACCTTTGAAAAGTTCAAAGAATTCAAGGCTTTGGTTGAGAACCAAACCGATAGGAAGATTAAACGGATTCGATCTGATCGAGGTGGCGAGTACCTATCAGATGAATTCAAGGAATACCTTAAGGAGAATGGAATTGTTTCCAATCTCACTCCTCCTGGAACTCCCCAACTAAATGGTGTTGCTGAAAGACGCAACAGGACCATCATGGACATGGTCCGATCAATGATGAATAAAGCAAATTTACCTCTTAGTTTCTGGGGATAAGCAGTAGAGACTGCAATATATATCCTGAATAAGATTCCTAGCAAATCTGTGCCTAAGACTCCTCATGAGCTATGGTATGGAACCAAACCTAGTGTTAATCACTTGAGGGTTTGGGGTTGCTTGGTCTATGCGAAGAACGTGGACGCAAGTAAGCTAGAATCTCGCTCTCGTGAGTGCTACTTCATTGGGTATGTTAAAGATGGTATTGTATACCAACTTTATGACCCTGAGACCAAAAAGGTTTTTGTTTCTAGAGATGTGAAGTTTCTGGAGAATGATTTCCATAAAGGTCAAGACAACAATGAAGTAGAGGAATTCTTTGAGTCCCCTGAGGATTCTGAGCTTCCTAGACCAGAAACGGAAGAGATAAATAAAGATGAAACACCCATACCTCTTCGAAGGAGTTCGAGGGTGGTTGCACCACCTGAAAGGTATGGATTCCATGTGTCAGGTGAAACTGACATTGATCCTACTTCATTTGATGAAGCACTCGCGGATCAAGACATGGATAGATGGATGCGGATGCTAGCAATGAAGTCAGAAATTGACTCCATGCATAAGAATGGTGTATGGACCCTAGAGGATCCACCTAAAGGGGTAAAACCCATTGGGTGTAAATGGATCTTCAAGAGAAAGAGGGGACCTGATGGGAAAGTAGAGACTTTCAAGGCACGGCTCGTAGCCAAGGGCTACACACAGAGAGAAGGCATCGATTATGATGAGACATTCTCTCCTGTGGCTATGCTTAAATCCATCCGGACATTGCTAGCTATAGCTGCATATCTTGACTACGACATCTGGCAGATGGACGTCAAGACGGCTTTCCTCAATGGATACCTCGAGGAGGATATCTACATGGAGCAGCCCCAGGGCTTCATGACTGAGGATGGTAAAGTATGCAAGCTGAAGAAATCCATCTATGGGCTCAAGCAAGCTTCTCGTAGTTGGAACATCAGATTTGACGAAACCATAAAGAGTTATGATTTTGTGCAGAATCCTGATGAACCTTGTGTATACAAGAAGCTTAGTGGGAGCGCCGTTGTGTTCATCGTGCTTTATGTAGATGACATCCTTATCATTGGGAATGATACAGGGATGATGACCAGTGTAAAGATTTGGCTGTCCCATACCTTTGAGATGAAAGATCTTGGAGAAGCCTCTTATATCTTAGGCCTGAAGCTGTTCAGAAACCGAGAAAAGAGGATTTTGGGATTATCACAACATGGATACATTAAGAAGATTCTTGAACAATTCCGTATGGATAGTTCTAAGAAATGATTCCTACCCTTAAGACATGGTATCCACCTGTCCAAAGGAATGGCTCCTCAAACTGTTGAGGAAAAGAAGGCCATGGCTGGATGTCCTTATGCATCAGCCGTAGTAAGCTTAATGTATGCCATGATGTGTACTAGGCCAGATATCTGCCATGCAGTGGGAGTGGTAAGTCGTTACCAATCCTGCTATGGAGAACAACACTGGAATGCAGTGAAGAACATATTCAAATATCTAAGACTGACGCAAGATTACATCTTGGTCTATGGGGATGGTGATCTCCAAGTCTTGGGATATACAGCATCTGACTTCCAATCGGATGTAGATGATCGAAAGTCAACATCAGGGTTCGTGTTCTTGTTGAATGGTGGTGCTGTGAGCTGGAGAAGCAAGAAGCAGGACACTACTGCAGATTCAACAACGGAAGCCGAATACATTGCCGCATCAGATGCTGCAAAGGAGGCGGTGTGGTTGCGCAAGTTCGTGCTGGAGCTTGGCGTAGTTTCCTCTGATACTCCCATCCCGTTACTCTGTGATAACACGGGAGCCATTGCCCAGGCAAAGGAACCCAGATGACATCAAAAGAGCAAGCACGTGGAAAGGAAATACCACATCATTCGGGAGATACAAAAGCGTGGTGACATCATCATCACCAAGGTGGCCTCTGCCGACAACGTTGTTGATCCTCTTACCAAACCTCTGACACAGAAGGTTTTCGACCAGCATGTAATGAGTATGGGTTTAAAGATTGTACCTGAATGGTTCTGAGGGCTAGTGGGAGATTGTTAGCAATGTGAGCCCCGGGCGAACCATTTCTACAATAAATGTTATTGTAATGAATAAATTATCAATGAAAATTATTGATTATTTTTCACTCCCCTTTCTGAGATTAATGAATGAATGCACTATAGGGTCCCTCTGTACAATAAGGGTTATGTACCATGGTCAACTTTATGATCATACAATTGTTGATTCATTGGATGGATCATAGAGGCTGATGCTTGGATGAATATCTAAGGAGTTAGATAGAGGACTCATCAAGCATCATCAAATGATCATTAAAGTGATGATCTCCAGTCTGAGTAGGAAATGGCAATCCTATCTCTTATGACTGATATCTGACTGACCTCTTGATGCAGGTCCTCTGCATGGGAATAGTGATTCAGAGGTGTCAGGTTAGTCAAGTCAATGGGTTGACTTGACGAGATCGAGATAACCAAAGACCTACGTTGAATACTGTCACAACATAGGCATGCATCCTCTGACTAGAGACAGATGTATTGCTATATGTCTGAGTATGTACATTTGGCAGACCAATAGGTTGATGACCTAATCAAGGTCTATATACCGGCGAGCTGGTGTGCATATAAGGACATATGAGTAATGCGATCTCTCAAAGGGATCATACAGGTTCACCTGTGAACCGGGAGACATGAGCTCACTCATGAGGTATTGGGACTGAACAAATTCCATGCATGGTCGTCGTGCTTTGGAAGCATGACATGAATTTGAAGGTAAGATATATGCTTTGTGAAAGCATATGATCTATACCAAATCCCAAATAACCAAGATTGAGAAACTTAATAATCTAACCCTGAAGATGACAATGTAAAAGTGATCTTTATCTTCAGGATGATCATGAGTCTTCCAGTATGTAGGATGTGCAGGTATTAGGAATACTTGAAGGGTGATTTGATCATATACGATTGTATAACCATGACGCTTCCATTCCGAGGGAGTGATGAAACAGGTTTGGATTTTAGTGACTCCTCTCATTAGAGAAGTGACCTAATCTTAGTCCATGAACTGGACATTGATCTGAATGAGATTCAGGTGCAATGAGAAGATTAAGTCTACGGTCTTGATTTGATCAAGCATCAGTGGGAGGTCCATAGGATCTGGATTTGAGATACGATCTCAACATCCAAGTCACTATACGTGGAACAATACAATCGCCCTGTCCTTATCTCCAAGTATCTGAGGAGAAATAGCATTGTTCTTAAATGGTTTAAGAACAATTCCATAAGATCTAAGCAAAGAGAATATGATAATTAAAAGTGTTTTAATTATCATGATGTATGAGAAATTATCCAATATGATTAAATGTGATTTAATTAGTTTGGATAAGAATAATGTGGATAGAGATATCCAATTATTCATAATATATTATAAATATGATTTATAATGTATTAGAGAGAGTTAATTATAATTTATATATGTTGATTAATTATGATGTGTATTGGATACACATTGTGTAATTAATTAACAATATGAATTACATGTTTTGGGTTGTGAATATGATTCACAATTTTTCCATGGCAAGATTGCAATATTCTCAAAGATAATTGTGAATTATTTTTGAGAAATAAAACCCAAATAAATTTGTTGCAAATAAATAAGAGAGATTTCATGGAGATATGCAATCTCATGGATTTCCATGAGATTGCAATCTCCATGCAATCTCATGGACGGCACACCACTCCTAATTGGAGTGGGTGTGCGCCCAATTGGAAGGCACATGGAGATGAAATCTCCATGTGTCTTCTCTCCTTATTTGTTGGGTTAATTTAGGAGTAAATTATATTTGATTTTGTCAAATATATTTTAACCTAAATTTGTTGCTTTTGACAACAACAATCTCAGCCATTGGATGAACATAAATCAATCTCATCCATTGATTTTATGTGTCCCATGGATTGAGATCCATGGATCCCAAAACCCTATAAATAGAGAGGCATACTTGGCTCTCTCTTTACACATGCTATTGTAGCACAAACTCTCTCTCTCTTTCTCATATACACGACATCCCTCTCTCTCCCTCTCTTCTTGGTGGCCGTCCACCTTGGTGGAGAGAAACGTCGACGCCCGCGCCATCGTGCTGCCGCTTCGACTCTCTGCGGTTCTTTGTCTTCTTGGAGTGCTTCACTCACGAAGGAGACGTTTGATCTCGTGCGACGAGATCAGGAGCAACCGCGCTTGGATCAACTTGGATTGCGAGGACACCGCGACTCATCTCCGCGCTCGCAAGTCGTTACTCCGACGATCGGACTTGAGACAGGAGGTCTCTTTTCGTAGAGACTTGATCAACCACGCTTCAAGAGGTATTGCATTATACTTGCTGTGGTTATAGATGAAACGATTTGAGAATGGTTCTCGGATCATGTGGTTTCATCGTTTTAAAATTTTTTAAATTCCGCTGCTCCGAACAACTAGTACGACTAGTCGTTCTTCGTCATACTCGATACGACGATCACGCTTCCGTGATGCGCTTGAGGATTTCCCCATATCCTTCATTAAATGGGTTTCAAAAATGTCTCCAAAATTCAGAGAAAACTTTACACCATAGCAGGAGCCATGTATCCAATTTTCATCAAATTTAGAGTAGGTTTGATATTTTATTAAAATCAAAAATCTAGGTACAGTGCACAGGGACCTGTACGCAATTAAGATAAGTTCCAGGGGGTCCGGTGCAAATTCTCCAAGGTCTCACTCGCAAAGCGCGTGACTTGGGCACTCATGGACCTATTTGCAAGAAAACTTAAGTTCCTGGACTAAATAGTAACTCGTACTAAAAGTCCAGGGACGAAAGTGTAAAATACCCACGATATGTGGCACATGCACAATTAAAACATTCACAGGGGAATTTTTGCAAATAATCAAAACATAATTTCATTCATTAACATCCCAAAACATCCTGCCCATACATGCAAATATCCCACAAAAGCACGTGTCGAAGCACGTGTCCCACTACACACAGGGGTATAAAAGCAAATACAGGAAAAGACAAAGTCCTCTATGTAAATTATCAAACTGAAATAAAGATTCTAAAATATTTACAGGACTAAAGATTAACAACTAAAGAACTAAGGGCCTAAGAAGAAATTACCTTTTATTTAAGCCGACGATCGGATGCCTGCCACGTGGAGATCCGACGGTGGGGAAGAGGCGTGGCTAAACAAAGGACTCCCCGGTGCTCATCCAACGGCTGAGGACGCGCCACGTGTAGATCCGACGGTCGAGGTGCACTGGGGCCCTTCGCTGGATGGAGGGTTGAGAGGAGGCCACGTGGAGATCCAACGGTGGCTGTTGGGCCTCCTCTGAACCCTGATCGAACGGTCCTCGGAAGATCTGGAGCTGAAGGGCGATCGGACGATCGGAAAGGATGCTCGATGAACTAGACGTCAGCGAGTTTCGCCGGGCTCGTGCGCGTGCAGGAGAGCTCCTCGGAGGCTGCTGAAGATCGGAGAAGCTACGCCTTGGCCTCCCGCATCTAATAGTCTCCTCCGATGATGCAACGGAGCTCCGGAGAGCTTAGGCGACGTCGGCGGAGGCGGAGCTGCTGTTCCAGAAGGTCGAATCCTCAGATGGACTCGCATGGACCTGCAAAGCAAAGAAATGAGCTCCTGGGTCGAGGGCAAAGTGCCTCGACCCGGTTAGGGTTGGTGAAGGTGATCTGTGCGTCGGGACGAAGGGGCTCCGACGAAGCGACGGTGGAGGAACCCCAATCCCAGTTCCTTTGCGAACTGGGTTGAATGATTGGGTGGAGAAGGTGCGCGGAGGAAAGGCATAGATGATGGGTGACTCCGATGATCGAAACGAGGGCGAGGGTGGTCGGAATCAAAGATGGTCGGTGACAGGTCGATTTGGGCGAAACGCGAAATTAGGGAAATGGAGAAGGAAAGAAGGCTACCTAGTGGATGCTGTCGACTGTGGAAGAGCTGGGGATGCTCCAGGTCCTAGCCTCGAGGGCCGTCGGTGCCCGAGGCTCTAGCACCACCTCTGGGCGGCGCACGGCAGTGCGAAGTCGCCGGATCGATGGCTCGTCCACTCCCTCCTCACTGCGACACGACCAGAAGCAAGCTGTCACTCTCGCAGTGGCTGTGGAGGTCCTAGGGTGGAATGAAATGATCCAAGGATGCGAGAAAATGGAGGCGGAGCTCAGACTAAATAGGTCTAGGGGTCCGGCTAGATGGGAGTCGGACATGAAGATCGGAGCGCGGATCCCGAGAATTCCTGCCGGGCGAGGGTCAGGGATGATCGAGGAGTAGTCAGAGCCCGGGGTTTCGAAGTTTGGCGGTCGGGTCGAGGCGCATAAATTAGGAGAAGACGGGTCGGGCACAACGGACCCGGCTCTGATGGTCCTGGGGGGGGGAGTCGACCGGGGGTCAACATCCCCCGTGGACCAATCAGAGCCCGCCAAATCATAATTATTTGAATATTTACTTAAAAATAGTAAACCATCAAATTAAGAAAACTTAAAAACATGAAAATGTTTATTTTATTTTAAACTATTTTTTGTGATTTTTAATAATTTTTGAAATAAAATTAGGTATATTTACAATATAGTGCTATATATAGGTATATATACAATATTGATTTTGATTTTTTATTTAATTATTTTGTACATTTTTATTCTAATTTTATGTTTATTTATTTACAAAATAAAATTTGGAATGTTTTGGGGTATTTTATTTTATTTCTATTAGTCAATTACAAGGGTAAAATAAATACTTATGTACATTTATATACATGGTATATATACAATATTCTTTTTGGTTTTTATTTTTGTTCTTTTTTTTAATTTTTTGTTTTTATTGTTTTTATTTTATTTATTTTCAACATGAAATGTAGAATATATACAAATTTTTAATGAAATTAATTTATATATTTACAAGGTAAAATAAAATAAAAGTGTGGGTTTATATACGTGGTGAATATGTACAAGTAAGGTTATTTTATTTTCTTTTTAATTTCTAATTTTTATTGTGATTTTTGTATTTACATATATTTACAAATATATGTAAGCCCATTTTATTCTATTTCAAGGAAAATATTTTATTATATTATCAGGTATATTTACACATGCCTCCTTATCTCTCTCTACTTGGGCATTTATGCGGTCAGGCCCATGTTGAGCCCTCCCTTGGGATTAGGTCGCTCAATATTTATTCTAAATATCTCCCTCTTTTTCTTTTGTCTCTTTATTCTTTTATTTTGCACAAAAAATGCTAATTTTTACTTTTTATACAATGCATGCACTTTTGGTAATTATTTGTATTTACAAGAATATACATGTATTTGCAAAGGTTTTGTAGCTAAAATATAAGAATAAAGAGTGATGAATGGTTATTCATCTAGCATCGAATTGATGCAATGGCTTGGAAAGTTAGGGTTTGGGAGTTAAAATGGGCATAAATACGAGTATATATGCAGATGAATAATATATATGTGAGTTTATACTAAGTGTTGTTGATTATTCAAATCAAAGTATTAACGAAAGAATTACATCATGGGAATTGATGTGGTTTGAGTTGATTCCAAAAAAGGATCATGTGTCACGTTAAGGATGAAAGGGAGTAGAACTACAGGTTGGGAAAGTAATCTGTAGGTTAGTCGGAAGGAACCCGTATTGGCTTTTCCCTACCTAGGTGGTACACGATTGTATTATTTTGATAAGTGCGCACGAAATGAATGATTTGCAACGTGTGGTACCGGGAGCCAATATCTTCGGGTTGAACGACTGAAGATATGATTGTACCATGTGGAGGTACGGGTGTTCAATAGTGACTGGGTCATGATAATATGTATTTAAGCCTTTAGGTTACAATGTTAGCATGAGGTTTTAAGCAACCGATTCCTCGAGGACGGTGTGCTCGTTTGTTTTCCAGGCTGAGGGTTTGAGACTCTGATTAATAAAGGAAAAGGAATTTGTCTAGGTAGTATTGGAGGATTGATTGAGGCGACGTACGGTAGCATAAGCTTACCAAGATCAACACAATCTCCAATCCCGAAGTTTCCACAGCTTCGGAGTGCAAGAATGGTGGGGTTCCCTTAGACTAATCCCTAATATGGAATAGAAATGAATATGACTTAAATTAACGAGAAGAAATGAAACATTTTGTGATAACAAGTTTTGAAAAAAATTATACAATTTGGTTGCTTTTCTCTTCTTCGTTATTTAGCATTCGCTAATTTTTATCATCTGATTGATGGAAAACCCAACAGGTGTTGGTGAGCAAGCGCAAGGACTTTAGTAGTCCAGCTAGTTAATATAGTCATCCAACCAGCCACAGTAGCGCTTCTCTTTAAGGTTGTTAGTAATCTTTTGTGTATTTTCCTTTCAAGATGATGTACATGTAAATGGTTATAGTGGAACAATGTTTTATGTGAACCTTATTCAGTGAATGTAAAAGTGTTAAAATACTTCCTTTTGAGTATTTTTAATTGGAGTCTGTTTTTAAATATTAGTTGTGATTGCTGAATAAATTATTGCTGACTAATCAGATCCCGATATGGAAGGATTCGATGACCTGGGAAACGGGGTCGTGATAGATTGGATCAGAGCCCGGTTACTCTAGTAATTTATTTAGCAATCAAAAACTATGAGCATTATTCAGAAACTATGGTTGTATGAAGGCCCTTTGATCTTAATAATTAACTGTAGTACCATTCACAAGTCATTTTCCATTATGTACATCATGCTAAGAGATATAAGATCTGACCTTTGACCTTGACTCCTCCCAGGATCATGGCAGACCAAGACCTGTCTAGACAATTAGAGCCTATGATGACAATGCTCCAAGACATGGGGCAAAGGCAACAAGCATTGGAGGAGAGGCTCAATGCACAAGCTAATAGACCCGAGGCATCTAAGCTTGCGGATGCTAGGATTGAAGGTTCTGTCCATCTTTCTGAGGAAGAATCTAGTTACCATCCTTCAACTGAGTCTACTCCTATCACGATTGAAGGAGCAATGGAGATTGCCCTTCTTAGAAATCAAACATTACTAGACAATTATCGAAAGGGAAAGATTCCTCGATTTAAAGGCATAAAGACACCTGCTGAGGCAGAACTATGTATTGATGACGTCAGCAGGATGTTGAGAATAATACACGCACCAACAGATACTTGGGTGTACTTTGCTGATTACTCCTTAGCAGACTATGCAAGACGATGGTGGAGAGCCATTTCCAAGATATTAGTAGATATTGTTCCATAGGATGTTTTTGAAGAAAGGTTCCAAGCTCACTTCTGTCCCTCCCATTGGGAAGAATTGAAGAGGACGGAGTTATCCTCTTTAACCCAAGGATCCAAGAATGTACGAGATTATCATGTTCACTTTACGGAGCTGCTATTTTACTCCCCATCTTTAGAAGCTTCACCACAAGAGTGTCTTACCAAATTTATTTGCGGTCTTCAGGGAGATTTGAGAGAGAAGCTTGCAGGTTTTAGAGCCATCACTGTAGATGAAGCCATGGGCATCACATATCGTATTGAGATGGAGAGGGATGAAAACCGCCAAAGAAGAAGTTTTCACTTTACTGGTGGACCATCCAAACGTAAGGCGAATTATAACCAAAGAGACAGTCGTTATCATCCAGTCGGGTCTAATATAAGCTCACACATACTTTGGGCCAGGAATTATCTGGAAGAAGGGGTTTCTTTAGACCTCCACTATATCCTCACGACTCAGCAATAGGAGATAACACCTCTGTGGCTGGGTCTTCAGCTCAAACAGGAGCATGTGTGTGTTTTTACTGTCAACAGGAAGGCCACATCAAGAGAGATTGTCCGAAGTTGAGAGGCTCGAGATTTTAACCAACCCCAATTAACAGTATAACATCCACCTCGAGTAATGGAGCAACACATGGAGGAAGACATGGTAGAGGTCGTGGCTCACAAGGAGCATCTCCTACACAGCAATCACCACAAAGTTTTGCGGGTTCTAGCTTTCCTGTTTCTAATGGCCAGCTCAATGAAATCACTGAATAACAAGCCTACAATTCAGGCACGGTCGTATGAGGTACCTTTACTATTTATAGCTTTTCAGAACATGCCTTATTTGATTCTGGTGCTTCACATTCATTTACTGCTTGACATTTAGTACCCACTTTGGGTAAGATATCAGTAGAAGTACAACAGTCCTATCTGATCAAGGGACCAGGAGGACAAGTATTTATAATCCGAGAAATCCCGGATGATTGTGTAGTACTGATAGCAGGACACCAGTTACCTATTTCCCTATTACTTATTGGAATGGATAACTTTGATCTCATCCTTGGGATGGATTGGCTAGAAAGGCATCATGCATGTCTTGATTGTTTTCAGAAGACAGTAACATTTCACCTACCTAACTCAATAGAGTTCCAGTTCATTGGAAAGACATCCAATGATAATGTCGAATAAATATCTACTTTAAAGGCTCAACAACTACTAGAACAAGGGTGCCAAGGCTATTTAACTTATGTAACCACTACAACATGGTCAGACAGAATGATGGAAGATATACCTATAGTGTTTGAATTTCCTGATGTATTTTCAGAGGAACTACCTAGATTACCTCATGAGCGAGAGATTGAATTTGAAATCTCTCTCATACATGATACTCAGCTTATCTCTATCCCTCCGTATAGGATGGCACCAGCTGAGTTACGAGAGTTAAAGGTACAATTGCAAGAACTGTTAAATAAAGGATTCATTCCTCCTAGTACTTCACCATGGGGAGTACCTGTCTTATTTGTCAGAAAAAAAGATGGGTCAATGAGATTGTGCATTGACTATAAACAGTTAAACATGAAGACAATTAAGAATAAGTATCCTCTACCAAGAATAGATGATCTCTTTGACTAGTTACAAGGTTCGACTGTTTATTCCAAGATTGACTTAAGATCTGGATACCATCAGTTGAAGATAAAAGATGTAGATATCCCCAAGACAGCCTTTCCAACTAGTTATGGACATTATGAATTCTTATTATGCCTTTTGGACTAATAAATGCCCCAGCATCTATCATTGATCTCATGAATAGATTATTCAAGGAGTTCTTAGATCACTTTGTAGTAGTCTTTATTGATGATGTGCTTATTTACTCCAAGGATAAGTATCTGCATGAATACCATCTCATGCGGGCATTTGAAACACTAAGGAAGAACAAATTGTATGCTAAATATAGCAAATGTGACTTCTGCTTATCTGAAGTGTCTTTCTTAGGACATGTTATTTTTGGAGAAGGTATATCAATTGATCCTACAAAGGTTAGTGCGGTGATGAGATGGGAACGCTCGAAGACTGTCACAGAAATATGATCTTTTCTGGGTTTTGCTGGATATTATAGAAGATTCGTGAAGGACTTTTCACGAATAGCATTGCCAATGACTAGGCTAACTCAGACGGAAGTCCCGTTTATATGGTATGACATATGTGAAGCTAGTTTTCATACACTATAAGAATGCCTAACATCTGTACCTATCCTTAATCTACCATCCGAAAATGAAGGGTTTACAGTGTACACTGACACGTCTAAAGAAAGACTTGGGGCAGTCCTTATGCAACATGGTAAGATAGTTGCGTATGCATCACGATAGCTCAGGACACATGAAAAGAACTATCCAACACATGATCTTGAATTAGTTGCTGTAGTTTTTGCTTTAAAGATATGGAGGCATTACCTCTGGTATTACTTTTGAAATCTTCACTGATCATAAAAGTTTGAAATATCTATTTGATCAGAAGGAACTCAACATGAGACAAAGACGGTGGCCAGAGTTGTTGAAAGACTATGATTGCACTATCTCCTACCATCCTGGTAAGGGGAACGTCGTAGCAGATGCCCTTAGCTAAAGAACTTATTCACCTAGTTGGTGAGTATTATCCACTTATGGTGTTTGCTATCAATGTTAAGTGAATGAAACCATTTGATAGTAGTGATGATACTATAACTATTCCTAACCAATACAAACCAGAGATCTAGGATAGAATAAACAAAGGACATGAAGATGATCCAGTCCTTAAAGACTTGAGACAACAACTTGAGAAGAATGTGATAGAGAGATTTTAGATACAAGATGGATTATTGTATAACCATCACAGAGTTTGTGTACCAAACACACCTGAACTAAGGAAAGATATCTACGAGAAGCGCACTGGTCAAGATTATCTATTCATCCAGGTACTATAGAGATGTTTAAGGATCTTCATTCATACTTTTGGTGGCTGGGAATGAAGAAAGATGCTGCTGAGTTTATGAATTCATGTTTCACTTGCCAACAGGTAAAGACTTCACACCAAAAGTCACGGGGATTATTGCAATCCCTCCCTATACCTGAATGGAAATAGGAAAGCATTTCCATGGATTTCGTTACTGGCTTACCACAGACGATGGTAGTAAAGATAGTATCTGAGTTCTAATAGATCGTCTGACGAAGGTAGCACACTTTATTCCAATAAGTTTATCTTTCACTCCAGACCATCTTGCTGAGTTATATATTATACATGTGATTCGCCTCCATGGTATCCCAAAGGAAGTAGTTTCCAATCGAGATTCACGATTCACCTCGCACTATTGGGAGAACTTCATAAAAGCCTTAGGCACACAACTATGCTTGAGAACAACATATCATCCATAAACATATGGTCAATCAGAATGTACTATTTAGACTTTAGAGGATATGTTACGAGCATGTGCCTTAGAATGGAAAGGATCATGGTTGAAACATTTGCCTCGTGCAGAATACACATTCAACAACAATTATCATACAAGTATTGGCTTGGCACCATTTGAAGCACTTTATGGACGAAGGTGTACTACTCCTTTGTGTTGGCAAGAGGTCAGGATAAAGAACCTTTATGATTCAGATAGACTGCAAGAGACACGCGAAGCTGTAGAGCTTGCTCAAAAAAGACTATTGACTTCTTAAAGTTGCCAGAAAAGCTATAGTGATACTAGGCGAAGAGTTTGAGGTAGGTGACTTTGTATTTCTCAAAGTATCTCCTATGAAGGGAATTAGGTTTGGTGTGCATGGGAAGTTAGCACCCAGGTTCGTGGGTCCCTTTGAAATTATTCAGCGCATTGTAAAAGTGGCATATAGACTTGCACTTCCTCCACATCATTGGGCAGTACGTGTTGTTTTCCATGTATCAAATCTGAGAAAGTACATTAAGGATCCATAGCATAAGATATGTTATGATGATTTACATATTGAGACAAACTTGACATACCAAGAGATACCTGTGCAAATACTTGACAGGGATATCAAGAAGTTGAGAAACAAAGAGGTGCCTCTAGTTAAAGTGTTATGGCGCAACCAAGAGTTTGAAGAAGCAACATGGGAATCTGAGGTAGAAATGAAAGAAAAGTACCCGTACTTGTTTGAATGATAAAACTATGTATTCGGTATATGTTCATTATATATGAAAGGACGTTCATTCTATTTAAGGTTGTTATAGTCTCAATCCTCTTTAAAGTTGTTATGCTTGTATCTCTAGTCTCGAGGACGAGACTTCCTTCAAGGTTGTTATAAATATAAAGCCATGAACTTGGTATCTCTTGAATCTTATATCATAAGATCCGACTCGTCGAGAGAAAACCAGCGGAATTTGTTTCATGTGAATCAGACTTCGTTTCGATTTGTTATGATTTTCAAAAGAAACAAAGTAAGGAGGGTTAATACGTCATTAGCCCGTAATAACTCTCATTAAGACTAATTAAACATGATTAAAGAAACTAATGACGGATTGAAAACTGCTAATAATCATTAGCAAATATTAATCAATAGTTAGCAAAAGAAAAGTGTAAGCTGCGAAAATTAAATCATGATTAGTGAAAGTTAATCACGATTAGTGTTAGTTAAGCGTCATTAGCGAATCTAGAATCCTCTGGAATGTTCTAACTTGAGCCTTAAGTTTCGGATAAGTTTTGGCAAAACCATGGGCCAAAACCACAGGTCGCTTAATGCGGTTAAGGACTAAACCATGGTTTACTAACCATGGTTAACGGTTTTCTGGAGCCTATAAATACCCCCTACCCTTTCATTCTCTACGATTTCCAATACCACCACCACCCAAGGGCTAGGGTTGAGAGGTGAGGAGGAGGAGTGCGAGGTGGGGAAAGAACGCTAGCGAAGCGCTGCCGGGAGAACGAGGAGGAGGAAGGTATGATCCTCTCTTAGTTTTCTTCGTAAGATAGACTTTCAATTCATCCTCTTTTCTTCCAAGTTTTGTTCTTGATTCATCTTTCTTTCCTATTCATTTCCTGTTGCAGTTCGAGGAAAAATCTGTGTAACACCCTACTTAGGTGTGGGCAGCTATGCACGTCAGTGGACCCTGTGATTCGTCACACATTCACTCACCTAAGACGCATGGTGTCTACCGATTCTCCAATGCTTATTGTTCTTTATTTTCCATTTTTATTTATTTTGATGGAGAAATCCGTGTAATATCCTACTACGTGCAGGCGGCTATGCACGTCACTGAATCATGTGATTCATCACACATTCACTCACCTAAGACGCATGGTGTCTACCGATTCTCCATCTCTTGCAGTTTGATTATATTATTTTAGTTTCGTTGTTATTTTCCTCTTTATTGATTTTATAGAGGAAATCCTTTTTATTTTGAAATATGTCCCGATATAAGGGGAAACTTCGCCGAAATTTTCCGAGAAATATGTCCTGATATAAGGGGAAACTCTACCGAATTTTTCCTAGAAATATCACCCCGTATAAGGGGAAGCTTTGCTGAAATTTCAAGAGAAAATATGTTCTTAGTGTTCTTCATGTTCTTCGTGTTCTTTGTTCGTTCTTCGTGTTCTTGACACGTTCTTAGCGGTTTTGATACGAAAATGAACTTCGATCTTTTCAAGAGCCTTAAAACATCCTTTCTGAAAATAAAACACGATGAAGCATTGCATACACGAGAGAGAGCTCGATTAGGGAACGAAATCCTTCCTTTTCTTGTTGGGTTTTCATACTAGATTATTGAAATTCTTGATTTTAGGTTCTTTACTATGAAGAACCCTAATTTTGGTTATTTTTGAAAAAGACTGAAGAGTTGCTTTGTGATTCCCACTAAAATAAGGTTTAAGCATCGAATTGATGTAGTGGCTTGGAAAGTTATGGTTTGGGAGTTAAAATGGGCATAAATATGAGTATATATGCATATGAATAATATATATGTGAGCCTATACTAAGTGTTCTTGATTATGCAAATCGAAGACTTAACGAAAGAATCACATCATGGGAATTCATGTGGTTTGAGTTGGTTCCTGAAAAGGATCGTGTGTCACGTTAAGGATAACTAGGAGTAGAACTACAGGTCGGGCATGCAACCTGTAGGTTTATCGGAAGGTACCTGTATTGGAGTTTCCCTACCTAGGTGGTACACGGTTGCCCTGTTATGATAAGTGTGCACAAAATGAATGATTTGCAATATGTGGTACCGGGAGCCAATATCTTCGGGTTGAACGACGGAAGATATGGTCGTGCCATGTGAAGGCACATGTGGTTCAATAGCGGATGGATCACGATAATATGTATTTAAGCCTCTAGGTTATAATGTTAGCCTGAGGATTTAAGCAACCGAGTCCTCGAGGACGGTGTGCTCGTTTGTTTCCAGGCTGAGGGTTTGAGATCCTGATTAATAAAGAAAAGGAAATTGTCAGGGTAGTATTGGAGGATTGGTTGAGGCGATGTGCGGCAACATAAGCTTACCAAGATCAACACAATCTCTAGTCCCAAAGTGTCCATAACTTCGGAGTCCAAGAATGGTGGGGTTCCGTTGGACTAATCCCTGACGTGGAATAGAAAGGAATAGGACTTAAATTAATGAGAAGAAACGAAACATTTTGTGATAACAAGTTTTGAAAAAATTACACAATTTGTTTTCTTTTTTCTTCTTCGTTATTTAGCATTCGCTAATGTTTTTCCTATGATTGATGGAAAACCCAACAAGTGTCGGTGAGCAAGTGCAAAGACTTTAGTAATCCAACAAGTAGCATAGTCATCCAACCAACTACAGTAGCTCTTCTTTGTAAGGTAGTTAGTAATCTTTTGTGTATTTTCCTTTCACGTTGATGTACATGTAAATGGTTATAGTGGAACAATATTTTATGTGAACCTTATTTTGTGAATGGAAAATTGTTAAAATACTTTCTTCTGAGTATTTTTAATTGCAGTATGTTTCTGAATGCTAGTTGTGATTGCTGAATAAATTATTGCTGAGTAACAAGATCCGGATATGGGAGGATTCGATGACCCAGGAAACGGGGTCGTGACACCATCTACCCATGGAGCTCTGGAACTCGTTCCATTCTTCAGGTATCCACTTTCTCTTCTGCATTTCATCTATCCATTCGATTCCTTTCATCCAGCACCGCTGCACGTTCATCTGCTCCACTCCGGTCGTCGGAGCCTCATATCATCTACACACTTGTATCGATCGACTCCTCTATTAACACTCACTTCGCACCGCACCATGATCATCTTTAGAGTCGACATCCTAATCGTGATTAGGGACTCGACTCCCTTCTTTCACCTTCACCAGGAGTCAAACTCCATCCACCCTCGTTTCTCTGAGTTTCACCAAGCAATAACCCTCATCGAAGCTATGCCTCCGAGCATTCTTCCCTTTGCAGGAACTGGTTCGCACGGAGGACTCCTATTTGTCCTCGGACTGCTCTGACAGAGCAGCCCCAAGGGGCACATCACCACCACAACTATTTACCTATTGTCACCTCCATCGGAGCTTGCCACCAGATGCGGAGTACTCCCATGACGCTACATCCCCCTCGATTGGTTCATCAGATCGGCGGATTGCTTCCAGCGGTCGATTAAAGCTTGCCCAGGAGCAATTCTTCCAGAACCCCCGTAGATCGACGGATCGACCCCCACCTGCCAGATCACATCACATCCCAGCCGCCGATAGCAAGAGCCTTTTTGGCTGTTAGATCTGACGCCCCTTGACGTATCAGGTCGCACGTCCTCGATATCTTCTGGGCCGCCAGATCTGCCGCCATTAGAGGATTAGAACCGTACGTCCATGACCTCTTCCGCGTGCGCCACGTGCCCCTACGAAGGGTATGTTGCATTCTTTTAACCAGCACTTTTATACTCTACTTTATAGTCCCATAAAATAAATTGTAGTTCAGATAATTTATAGTTTGGGCCTTAAGTTTCCAGTATTTGTAATTTAGTCCTCCCAGATTTGAGACACATGCATGTACACGCGAGTTTGAGAGATATTTGCATCTTTGCTCTTGAGGTATGAATGTTATGTTTTGAAGTGACCTTTTCAATTTATTGCATATATACCCCTGTGCGTCTGCTTTTGAACATGTGTGTGAATTTAATGGGTAAATTGTAAGTAATGCCTTGAACTTTTTACGTATGTTATTATTTTGGCCCTAAGTATTTTTATTAAAAACCTTTAAAAAGTTTTCTGTCCATTTTCTAAAACACCAAAAAAATTAAAAAAGGTATTGAAAATTCCATAAAAATTCTTGTGTACTTCTTTTGTGTGCTTTCATTTCAATACCATTTTTGTTGCATTATCCTTTCTAAAAACCCTAAAAATCACAAAATATTCAAAAACATATATAATTAATGAAAAATTCTAAAAATTAAAAAAATTAGGATTTCAGTTCCTGCTTGAAGATCTTTTTGTTTACTTTATCATAAAAATGATAATTAGGATATTTGGGCAATTTTAATATTTTAAATTTACCTTTTGGTCCACATTGTACATTGTTTTCCATATTTGTCTTTCTTTCATTTTTATAAAATCATATTAAAATTGTAAAAATATCATAAAAACACCAAAAACATCTATATATGTGAAAAAGATAAAATACTTTTATTTCTGATTTTTGAGAATTTTGTGTCTTAATAAAAATTGCTAAAGCTTGCTCCTCTTTATTTCCTTGCTTCGCTTTCTTACTTTGAAAATATAAAAATTACAAATTAAAAAAATTACAAAAATATGCCTTTATTTTCTTATTAAGACTACCTCGTAGGTTTCACTCGTGCTCCTTGTGTTCGACCCTGGTTGCTATACCAGGTTAAATAAATAGCAGAGACCGCTAACATTTCCGTATTTTGAGCCTGATTGATTTCTTTAAGTGGTGTGGATTTTCTTGTTGAGTCTGATTGGTTAATTAGGGTAGCAACAACCTCGATTAATCTTAATACTTAACCCTAGCGTGACTTCTTGCTTACCACGAGGTAATTGCAGATCTACCCCCGGACCTTTCCAAAATTACAAGGTCCCAGGCATGTGCCTCACGTGCACGCCTGGGATAATTTTCAACAAGGCCCTGTCAGGTTTCCTTAATTGTAGAATGGTCTCCACGCTTCAGAAAAATTATAGAAGGACCCATCCGGGTTTCGATATTTGCAAATGGGTCCCTTCAAGGATGCATTTGCAATAGTTATCCTTATTTTCTCTCGCATTTTTACTGCATTTATGCCCTTGCACTTTTTTTTCATATATTGACCATGTTAGATCCAAATTGCATGATTTCGATGTCGTTTTGAGGCTCTTTTCATTCTCTATCTAATGGCATGTTTAATTTCATAAATTAGCACTAAATGAAGTATGATGCATTTTGATGTTATATAGTGTCTCTTGATTTATAAATCTTTGCCATTAGTAGATGCTTGCTCTTGCTATTCATTCTTAATTTGACTCTGAAATGGATCTTCATTCGATTGCTCATTGGTATGATAAAATTAGGGCATCTATGTATGTTTTTATCATATCTATGTGTTTCTGCATCGTATATATGCATCACTTTTGACTTGAATAAAATCAAATAAAAAATTTCCATGCAAACACTTTTGTTTTCTCAGCATTTCATACCATCATGCATAGAGACCTAAAGCCTTTGGAAATAATCACACATCAATTAAACGATAAAAATTGATAAATAAAAAAAGAGGCTCATGTCCTTAAATTCAACCTTGGTAAACTTGCTTAGTAAAATACTCCACAACATTCAAAGATCGTGGTTTGTGTTTGGTCTAATTTCCTCTCCTATAATACAATTATCAATTATTAAATAGGTGAAATTCGAGCTCATCAAATGGTGTCGTTGTTAGGGGCATGTCTCAACTTTATTTATTTATCAAATTTTGTTGAAATATTTTTTATGTGAATATTTTCAAATTTCCAGGTCCTTTCATCATGTTATTTCTTATTGTCCTTGATATTTTTCTGACATTATTCTTTAGTGGCAAGGCTACGGAAATCAAAGACGATTAAGACCCATGGAGGCATAGAGTTGGGAGCTCCCGTTGAGAAGATCACAAAAGAAAATCAAGAAGGATTTTGAGAACTTTAGTTAATACTTTTATTCATGCATTCTGTTGTAAAAAACTTTTATATCATGTGCATTTCTATCGTCCTTATTTGAGGGCTCACGTGTTAAAAAAAAGGAAAAAGAAAAAAAGTAAATCACTTAGTGATCCACCCACAACCCCCCTCACACACACATGCATACATCCATCCACTCACTATTGAACATGGATTTTTCACGGGTCTAAAGTACATATCACACAAGGTGGAGACGCAGTCGCTGTGGCGACCCACAAGAAATCCTAATTCAAACAACAATTAACCCACAACAAAGATCAAACAATGAAAAGCAAGATGTGGAGTTAAAATTTATTATAACTCTACACAACATGTGTATAGTGCAAGTGATGTAGAGGTCGAACACAAGGAGCAAGCAGGTAGATCAGGGCAATGAATGCTCAGAAATGATTGTGATGTATTTGTCTATATGTGCTATTTTTTGTAAGTTTTTAAATATATATATATATTATTTTATTTTTTATTTTATTATATTTTTATATTTTATTTTAATTTTCTGATTTTGTATTTTCTTTTTATATTTTATTTTTCTTTAAAAATATATAATAACTATATAAAGAATGAATATACAAGATATGTAAGAGAGAGATAAAAGGAGGTAAAAATATCCAAAATAAAGGAAATAAAATATTTTTGTGCTTTTTATATTTTTCTGAAATTTTGAGATTTGTCGGCACTTTTTTATTTTTTTTTGGTATTTTTAAAGTCCAAAATACTCAAAACAGGGAATAAAATAATTAGCCGAAATTAAATTGGAGATGAAAAATATCAAATAGTAAACAAAGTTATCAAAATTATTTTTAAAATAAAGATAATAAAATAGATAAAATTCAGAGATAGAAATTATATTTTTAAGATTTTTTATGGATTTTTTATTTTTTTATAAAGGTTTCAAGAGTTTTGTAGTTTTTATGAGTTTTTTTATATTTTTAGTGATTTTTGGTCTGAAGTTGTAAAATACTAAAATAAACATGAAATATATATATTTTTGGAATTTTTCAAAAAAGGTTTATAATTTTTACATATTTACTAGTGCAAACAGGTATAAAAGTGTATGTTTTTTTATTTTTCATAAATAAAAATATAACATAAAATGCAAAATAAAATATATGCGTGAAAATGCAATGCAAAGAGAACTATGCATATTTTGGGGATTTTTTAGAGATTTATATATGCATGAAATAAATACTAGAAAAAAAACTACACTCCCAACAAGGGTATTTTTGTAAATATATAAACGTGTGAGGGTTGAAGTGTAAATTTCTCAGAAATACATAACACAATATTTAAACCCCGAGACTAATTACAAAGATCGAAATCCACGAGGGCCTTTGTACAAAATTGCCAAAAGCACAGGACTAGTCACGTGCGCCCTGGCTGGACCTGTTTGTAATTATCAAAAACTTGGGGACTATTTTGAAAAATATCCAAAAAGTTATAACGTTATAAGAAAGTTTCAAGACTTAATAGAAATAATACAAATGCCAAGGGTATGGCCTCAAAATGTCCCCATACGTGAAGCGTCACGTGAGGTGACGTTTCTAGGATTGAAATGTAAGTAAGCAAAGTTTAGAGGCTTGTTTATAAATATTACAAAAATATTAAAGTTGTAAATGAAAGACTAAGTACTAATATCAGATACAAAAAGTGACGGGGGATAGGCTGCAAAATACCCACGCTAGCGCAGATCCAACGACGGGGCTCATCCCACTTGCTACATGTCGGACTGTGGGCGTGTGATAATAGTTGGCATGAACATGCGAGATTAGATCCCCTAACAGGATCTGACGGTTGAAGCTCCTAACGTTGCTTTGATCCAAGAACTGGCCGGATCGGGCGGTTGGAAGATGGCAGCAAAGAACAGGGAAGAACTCGTGGTGAGGCGAGCTTCCCCGACCCCGTCCTTCCTCCTCCAGTGCTCCTTCAAGCTCCACAGTGTCCAGAAATGTTCCTGCAGTCCTCCTCTGATGGCTGGTGGCATCCAAAAACATCGGTGCCTACCGGAGGTCTCCACTTGTGTTGAGGTCGAGGATGAGCTCCAGGTAGCTCCGACGGAGACCAAAATCACCCCAAGCGTGGCTTCTACTTGAAGTACCTGCAAGAAATTGTGATAGGGTCGAGGGAAAATTGCCACGACCCTGTAGAGGTGTGGAATGGCGCGAGGGATGCAAAGTGGAGGCTTGCTGGAGCAAGCTTAGGAGAGGAGCGGATGAAGGTGAATGAGTTGGCGAGGAAACAAAAGGGAATGTTGAAATAGAACCTACAGTAAGGAGAAGCTAAAAAACAGCATAAACTGGACCTCGATGGTTGCAAAAGCCAGAGATACGAACCTCAACGGCCTATGGCCGGAGATGGGGTGGAGCCACCCCTTAACCACGCTTCGACGCCTCCTTCCTAGCTGGAGGAGACCCTGTCACTGTCTATAGTCTGGAGCGTGAGGAAGAAGAAGCAAAGAGAGGTCAAAGAGGGTTCGAATAGAGGAGGAAGGTTAAGGGGGTGTTTTGAACAAATTACAGGGGTGGCTCAGATATCGAAGAGGACCGAGCGAATCGATGATGCTCGACCCAAGATAACACTAGGGCGTGAATCCTCGATAATCGGGGACAAAAAGTTAAGAAGAGAGCGGGGCGATTTGGTGAAAGATCAGGCCTCAAAAAATCTGCGAAATGGAGCAAAAATCGAGTTTTGATAGGGCCGCAGGCAGCGGGTCAGATAGTTGATCGCAGGTCAACTCTCTGACTCTCCTGGTTGGTCCACGTGGACCAACCAGGAAAAAGCATAGAGAAAAGATTTGTTAATTCGTTTAAAAATAATAAATGATTTTATTAATTTTAGGTTATTAATTAAAAATGTTTATTATTTTCTAAAGTATTTTATGATGATTTTTATTTATTTTTTCGAGTTTTAAAAATTACAAGTTATATTTTAAGAGCTATATATAGGTATATTTATCTATGTTTTTATGTATTTTATTTTATTTTTTTATTTTTAATGTTATTAATTTTATTTATTATTTTATATATATAAAACTTATTTTTGTAAATTTAGATATATTTTTTATGAAGTATTATATACAATTAGATAAATAGATATGTTATCTATATATGTATAGTTATAGACATCTATGTATTCTATACAAGTATTTTATTTTTATGTTTCTTTGAGTTTTTATCCCTATTTTAATATACAAATATATTATAAATAATATTTACAAAATTATAAAAATATAAAATACAAAAATAATGAATAACAAATAAAATGAATATTTTAATTGGTATAAGTAAACAATAGGGTTCCAAAACTTAACTTTCAAATCGTAACTCCAAAAATATGAAACTAACTTCATTAAATAGCTTATTAAAACTTATATACAATTAAAGGTGATTTTGATATATTTTGATTTTTTATTTGAGAGATATGGATTTGGGAATTTGGGATTTTGGAATCTTATTCAGATCATATTTTGTACATTGTATATTATTTTTGTATGAAATCAATTTTGTATATTTCTATATTTAATTATTTACAAATTTCATGTTAAAAGATTCTTCATTTCAGGTATAAAAAGTGAAACTCAAATAGATCCTAAAAATGAATAATGAATGAATTAGATAAAAGGAAATTTTATTGCATTGGCCCTTATCTCCCCCTACTTTATTCCTTGTCGACCTAGTCATCGAGATGCCTAGGTCTCTGGATTTAGGGTCATAAAATATTTGCAATATTTTATTATTTTTTTCTTTTCTTAATCTATAATTTTGGCTTTAAAACCCATATTTTATACACTATTCACACAACAATGCATGAATGATAAGATGCATGAATGCCTATTTACACCCATTTATTAGGATTTTTCAGGCCAAAATGATAGAATAAAGATGATGAAATGAAGATTCATCGCTCACCCCCTCACCTTGTATGTATATTTCACATAATCAACCCCCTCCCACATCTTAAGTTGCAAAAATTCAGCACACTCATCTCGTTTAGATTCTTCTATATAAATTAAAACCCAGCAGACTCGGACCCACAAGACCAAATTGTAGATCTATTACTAAAGTTATTTTTAAGCTAAGTATAGGAGGACCCAATTATATCACTCCTCCCCCAATTTGTCATCTTAAACTTAGTTCATGTTTGACCTATGTATAGGGGGACCCTCCTCCTCAGTTCCACTATATCACCTTATATTTAACCAGAGCAACTGCTTCATATCACTTGTGCTATGAGGACATAGCACAAATTAAGTATAGGAGGGCATATTGTATATTACTGTATATATACTTTAGAGATAGCTCGTGTTTTTAAATTGTTTGAAAAACTTTTTGTACTTGGTTTAAGTTTGGGCATCCCTGCCTAGAGTCATATTACAAAGAAAATCACTATCCTCTTCCTTGATAGCCAAAATGAAAAGAAAAGAAAGAAATATTCAAAGAAAAGCTCTATCCTTCAAAGTCAAATTACAAAGAACTTCCACCAATGGCGAGCGCTCCCAACCATTTTCAAAGTGTCTACTTGGAGCAAATGCTTTTAGGACCAAGGATTCAGTCTAGCACCATAAAGGGCTCTTCATTGTATAGTGATACAAGTATGGGTGTCGAATGTATCTTAGATACTCAAAAGAGAAACATCCCGGTGTACTCCTAGAAAAATAAGTACAGACGACTCCGAATTCTCTTAAAGGACACATTGATCAGTAAAATAAAAATACATGTGTTGAGTAATAAGGCACTCGAGAGGCCCCATGTTCCAATGTGAGGGAGAGACTCGAGTGGCCCCATGTTCCAATGTGAGGGAGAGAAGAATAGACACAATCATATGCCCTCCATCATCTGATCGTCCATCTACACTTTCGAGTACGACAAACTAATGAGACGGTTGACTGAAGCAAGAATAGACTTATTCCCTAGTGTTGAGGATTAGGTTTAGAGGAGAGTCTATTGGACTGGAACTTTGGGTGATGTCTCGACTCAAGCCTCATGATTACAGAACACTAATTTTCATATCCTTATATTTTATGTACAAACAAAGAGTTTGATAATTAGAGAAGTTGGATTCCTTCTGGCTAGAACATGTTTGAGCCTTGAATTTTAGGATCACCTAAATTGAGAGTTTTTAAAGAATTGAGCCTTGAAATTTTTACATGCACTGTCAGGAATTAATATGACTCCTTCATTCTTTAGATGCCCGAGAATGAGCATAGTTTAAGTATAGGGTATGATGAATCTCATATTCATCATGTTAAAATCCACATATTGATCTCTTTGCTTAAACAATTCAATAACAATCACTAATAATTCATTAATCTTAACATGTATTATATTCTTTATATTCTGTGTATAATTAACCTCCAAATCCCACTAAAAGCTAAATTTAATATTATTGTATTTATTTACTAACATCACTTCTTTATTTTTCTATTTTAGTAAAAACCCTTAAAAATTAGGATAACATTGTCTATATTTATTTTGACCTTTAAAAGAAATTAAAAATACAAAAAATCTCAAAAAACCAAAAACGGTGTTTTTATCCCATTTAAAATACCCCCAAAAATACACATTTGTACAAATGACCTCTTCTGATTTTTTGTCCAACATGAAACTTATATATCTCATTGAGATCTACAACTTTCATATTTTGATTTTTTTCTTAATTTTACCTCTAACTAATTCTATATTTATCTTTGTTTTTGAATTTTCTGATTTTCTAGAGCGGCCATGTGGCATCCTCTGGGTTACCGACGTGACCTTGTCCTCTCTTCGCCACCTAGCTCCATTCTTGGCCGTTGGATCATCTCTCCCCACCTCCATATTGGCCTCCCTTTGATGCCCTCATCCTTAGCCTCACCTCTCCTGCAACCACTAGATCGGCCATCATCCAGCGGCTCTTCTCGCTCCACGTCATCCCTCCATTTTTCCACCATTGGATCATTTCCTCCTTTCCATCTCACCGTCCACTACCGCATTTTCTCTCCACCGTCGGATTAAACCTATGACCAAATCCAACTGCATCCTCCCGCCTCAACCTTCACTGTTAGATCCGATCCTAAGGATTTATCTAGTGCGTCCGCCCGCACCTCCATCTGGGTCGTTCGATCACAAGATCCAACGGTTCTCGCTCGTCATCTTCCTCTCAACGCCTCTCTTGCAGGCATAACACCTCACCACCACGTCGAACCCTTCCTATTTTACCCATCTCCTCTTATCACTTCTCCGCCCTCTAACGGTCAATCTCCATAATTGTTACCTTCTTCTTCTTCTTCTTCGCACACCCTTTATTGCCCAACTTACATACCCTAGAACCTTAATTCGATTACTTAAAACTGTTGTCCACCTTCGTAACTCCCGACTACCCTTCCATATAAAGTCACTTCCTCCGCCCTTCGTCACTGCCATCCACCACTTGATGGGGTTGCGGCCCAACATCCTACGCCCTTCAATGACAACGGAGGGCGATGTTGAGGCGATAACGACCTAGTACCCAAGGTGTGATCCATGATCCTCCTACCATGTTGCGACTGCCACCGTGCCTTGCTGAGTACCGAGGCTAAGTTGCCCTCATCATGCGAAGACTCGAGGTTCCTCGAACCTCAACCCAGACTACTTCCTCCATTGTATTCTTCTCCTAAACTCCAAGTACCTCCCCCCCCCCCCCCCCCCAGTTTTTCTTCAATTTTCTCATAATTTTCCCACCATCCACAGTCATCTCCATTATCGCATGACCACTTCACGAGCTCCGCCATGTCATTCTCACCACCATCTCTACTCACCCCCTTCTCTTCTCGATGACCTCGTCCACCCTCACCACCTTCACCTCTGCTTCGCCAAAGGAGAAGAACATTGGTCCTCCACTCCAGCCAGCTCCACGGACCACCACTTCACTCACGTGCACCACACACTACTTCGGCTACGCTAACCATGCAGACGCATTCAATGGTCGGAGCTTTCACTTCTACGCCGGTCTCGGTCGACAACTCCAATGAGCCTCCACCGCCTCGCATCCCCAGTCACTCCTGGAGCTTCGTCTCACATCCAGCTCCTTCGTAAGGTCCTCAACCATCTTCTTCGATCATTAGGGACACAGCTAAAGCACATAAGAGCTACACGGATGTCGTCGGAGTGCAGCCTCCTCTGGTGACATACAACATAGCACGAAGATACAGTAACTGTCGATCCTCACGATCGGATGACCCAAATGTTGCCATGTTGCCTCCTCCGAAGCAATGAGGCTCGAGCGTCACGAACCATATCGCGAAGCTCCAGAACATGCCACATGACCCGAGCCACCTATTCCGGAATCCGAGCCTCTATCCTGTCGAGCCTCACACAGAGCCTGGGGGTAATTTACAGATCTACCCCCAGACCTTTCTAGAATTACAAGAAGGTCCTAGGCGCGTGGCTCACGTGCGCGCTTGGGATAATTTGCAACAAGGCCCCATAAAGTTTCCTTAATTATAGAATGATCCTTGTACTTTAGGAAAAATTACAGAAGGATCCCTCTAGGTTTTGATATTTGCAAATGGGTCCCTCCGGGGACCCATATGGAGTAGTTGTCCTTATTTTCTCTCGTATTTTTGTTGCTTTTATGCCATTGCACTGTTTCTTTCATATCTTGAGCATGTAAGATTCAAATTGCATGATTTCAGTGTCGTTTTGAATCTCTTTTCATTCTCTATCTAATGGCATTTTAATTTCTTAAATTTACACTAAATGAAATATGATGATGTTTGATGTTATATAGTGTCTCTTGATCTATAAATCTTTGCCATTAGTAGATGCTTGCTCTTGCTATTCATGCTTAATTTGACTCGGAAATGAATATTCATTCTATTGCTCATTGGTATGATTAAATTAGAAAATATTTGTATGTTTTTATCATATCTATGTTCCTTTCAAGGAAGAGGATAGTATGGGCATCCCTGCCTAGAGTAATGCGCTTATATGTGTGGAAGAAATCCAAAGCTTTAGATAGATCATAAATTGAGATTCTAGCTCAAAGTGTTTTGGCCCAATTATGTCTAGCCCCCTTTTTTCCATGGACTCTTTGAGCATGCCTGTCTTGTTACTTGCTAAATCAAAAGCAAATGGGAAGCATTGGTTAATTCAGTTTGCCACCAATTTTGTGTGTGCGTCCTGAATTCAGCAGCGGCTAAAATGGTGAACACCCTCTATTTATGCAGAGATGGGAAGATCTGGAGAAGCTCATCTCCGGGTCAGGTAAGTTGGAGAAAATCTTGAATATAAGAGAAATGATAGGGATACCGAGATCTGAATTCTCGGAGAAAACGAGAACAACATCAACATAAAGAATATTAGGGATAATTTTTGTACTTTCCGCATTTTACAGTAAGTATGAATTATTACTCATCTCCTGTGCATTGAGCAGCAGGCAATGTAGAATAAATATAACAATATTGAAAAGGAGTGGTGACAGAGGATCACCTTTTCTTAGACCCCTGGGCAGGCAAAATTTTTTGGTCTTTATTGTTGACTCTAACTGAGAGTTTGGTTGTAACAAGGATTGTTCTGATCCAATCTATGAATTTATGTTTTGAACGTAACCAGTCCTTGCAGTTTATTATGTACTCCCACTCAAGCAAGTCAAAAGCTTTCGTGAAATCAATTTTCATCACGATCCCATTTATTTTTCCACTTATTCCAGTGAGCGATTATTTAACTGGCCACAGAGATACCGTCTTTGGTGGATTGACCTGGTAGGAATGCACACATATTTTTAGGTAGATATTTGTTCAGAGTCTTACTGCATCTATTTGCCAGTGTTCTCGAGATGATCTTCATAGAGAAGTTCCGAAGAGTAATGGGTCTGAAGTTTTCGATGTGAAGTTCATAATTTTTCTTTTGGAGAAGGGTTATGACCCCATAGTTCGCCCTTGTGATGGCACCAGCATCGACCGCATTGGGGTCATGGTGAAAGAAATCCCTGCAGTCTGCAGAAATTGAGATGGTCTTGGGCTACTATTTCCCGGAAATCTTGGTAGAAATTTATTGAGAAGCCATCCAGACCTGGAAACTTATCCTTTTTTGGTCGAATACCACGCGTTTGATCTCAGATATTATAAATTTTCCATCATATATCTTGTTGAGTTGATCAAGCACCAAATACTAAATCTTTATGTCATCTATAATTAAGATGTCCTGTTCTATTTTTCATGCATGCTACATGAATATGCAGTTCAGAACATGTGGTATTTTCCAAGAAAAAAAGAATGTATTCAGTGTTTTAGATGGAGCATTGACTTGTGATTTAACGTAGGTTTCTCGATGCAAGTTATTGTAATAATGTAAATTGCGTATCAAAGCTACTCTTTATTGCCTGGATATAATGTGTCTTACTTCTTGCCAAAAGGTGACTAAGTTTCGGAACATAAATACTTCATGATTCTCAGGCATAATGCAATAGCTACTGATTTGCCATGAATGTGTTTTGTGCACTGTAGGGAGGATATTGTTAGGATTAGAGTCATATTAGGATTGAAATCCTAATGGAATTGAATTCCTAATCGTAATAGTAGTTGAGTTGTATTCTATTTATATTCATATTGAGAATAGGACAATGGGGTTGTTGGGCTATATAAAGAGAAGGGTGGAGGTAGGTTGGACATTGGCCTGGGCCGGCCCGACCCGACACAAAACCCGACCCGTATAACCCTATCCAAACCCGAACTCGAAATTTAATGGATAGACCGTGGACCCTAAAATGAGCCCATATTGATTATCGGGTCGGGTTTGGGGCCCAAACCCGTTAGTCCGATAGTCCGACCAATTCTAAAGCAAGTATATTCATATCTAGTACAGTATAATTATATTCGTGTTCATTCCAAATACCATGTTCTAACTTTAATATCTTTATTCGAGTGTAGAATAAATGCTTAGACACATTAATAATCATATCCAATAGGGATAATTACACCCATAACCCTGAGTAATTCCTCAATCTCAATCATAACCCTGTATAATGACGAATTACATGAGAAACCCCGAGTAATGCTTAACTCTTACACAATATAACCCTGAGTTATAGTCCGTTTGAAATATCCATTATATTTAACGGTTTTCGTTGAAAAAAACAAAACTACCCCTGAACCATCGCTTCCCCCTCACCATGTCCTGACTCGAAGACACCTGCCGCCGAGCTGACTCCCCCTCCCCGTGTCGAGCTGCTCCAACCCCCCTGCACCGCCTCTGCTGGAAGCCCGCCCCCTGCCTGAAACCCACCCCGCCACCTCCTCCCCTGCTCCCCTCCCCCGACCCTATACCCAACGCCCTGCTCAAACCACCCCCCCTCCCGGCTCCCCTCCTCCCCTACCTGAAACCCAACGCCCCACTCGAAACACCCCACCCACCCCCCTCCGGCCCGTCGAGCTCGAAATCCCCCATGCCAACCCCCGCGCTCCTGATCGAACCACCCCACCCACCCCGGCTCCCCAGCGCCCTGCTTGAACCATCCTACTCATCCCCCTCCCGGCCTGCCGAACTCGAGGTCCCCCCCAACCCAACTCGAGGTCCTCTATTTTCCTCAGTTTTCAACCTAATCCTCTGTTCCACCTATCAGACCCATCATATGGCCTTCACCTTCCAGCAAACACGCCAGTGCCGCCTCCATTCGACGTCGCACACTCTCCATCGACCGAAGCCGCATAAGCAGAGCCGGCCGTGTGCACCAGAACACAATCGCGTCACCTTCTACGCAGCTCAACCCGCGCATATCTCCTACTACAACTGCCCCTTGCCGCTTCTCTGCCACCACGCGCGAGCCCGTGCGCAGGCACTAGTTCACCTCGCTCCAAGCGCCACCCCTCCGGGCAGCCGACGCCATCACCTTCACCGATGCCAGCAACCAGTGACCTTCCCGCGCAGCCAATGCATTAGCCGCAGGCCACCTGCAGCACCGTCCTCCAACCGTTGTTGTGCGTCGCCCTAGCAAGAGACAACACCAGCAACCCCCCGCCCCCGCGCGATGACCCTATGTCACTGAGCCCCTATGCCGCCGCATCGGAAGGGAAGGCGGGCGCGAGGAGGAGGGAGCAAAGGAGGATGGCGACACTCCACCTTCACCGAGCCTCAACAAAGCACGCTGTGCAGTGGGATATTTTTTTATTTACGTTAATCTCAACTGTTAGATCATTGATCGGTTAGATTAAATCAATCATGTGATTGAGTTAACGTGGTAAAGTAACGGAAGGTTATAGACGTAAGACGGCGCACTTATTCAGGGTCCTGAGCGTAATTCGCGATTATACAGGGTTATGATTGAGATTGAGGCATTACTCAGGGTTATGGGTGTAATTATCCCTATCCATTAACGTGGATTGAGGATATTATTACATTAATATACAAGATTATTACATTAATATGTAAGAATGGAATCTGTATCCTCAAGTGTTAGAGCATGTACAACTGTAAGTAACCAATCTGTATTGGGTCATAGTGCCACCATCTACAATAGAATATGTAATGGTGAATTGAATGGTGGTTTAAGTCGCAATATTTTTACCACATTTCTATTTCCAACCTACAACTAATGTTAAAATGACAAATTAGTTAGCATGATTATAGTTTTAAACATGCACACATGCATAAGAAACAACCACACAAATGCAAGAAGAACGGAAGACATGATATTGGTATACACAGGTGTTAAATTGGGCCGACCCGACCCGAGCCCGATCCATTTTGTTTGGGCCGGGTTTGGGCTTGAGCCTAATTTTTGAAAATAAAATGGGCCTCGGCCCGACCCATTAGCCCATATACTTAAATGGGCTTGGGCTAGGCTAACTCAAACCCGATCCGACCCGGCCTGATGCCCAACCCTAGGTGGAGGCATTGCCTCAACACTACCACAAGAACAATGTAACCACTAAAGACAAAGAGGGATAGAGAGAGAAGAGAGGAAGAGAGCGAGGGAACGAAGAGAATTGTACTCTTTCTTCTCTGGTGGTCATGAGAGGCGACAGACCACTGTTATATCTGATTGTTCTTTTCTTCACGTGTTTCTGTGGTAGTGGATGATTGCACATCCTCTTCCATATCCGTGGAGGTTCCTATCACCAATAACTGGTATCCGAGAGGAGACGATACCAGTGGGTCATGTCCCAACAACTGGTATCATTGCGAAGACGATACCGGATCATGTCCCATCAACTGATATTAAAGCAGAGTTGGTACCGGATCATGTCCCAACAACTTCGTTAAGGAACTTATGAGTCAACTCGAATTCAATGAATTTGAGCTCTAGTCATCCATCCTAAGCTCAAAAAACTTATGGGGATTATCGAGTTTCGATCTTGTGTCTGTGTCCATCATTTAAAATGAAACATTAAGTTAAATAATATTTTTTTCTTACTTGGTTTTTCCCTTGATATTCTAACCGACTACATCCCCTATGGTTTTATTTCATAGTTACACTATAATCTATTTAATTTTTTTGCGTTTGTTTCTTTTGAGAAAATGTTATTGTAAGGGGGGTGGGGGTTGAAAAAAGTGAACAAAACAATTTTCAGGGTTGGCGAAGGCTTTTAATGCATATGAATATCTCATCTTACACTCGAAGTTGTAATGACATTTGTATTTTGATAAGTCGTAGAGTATTACTGTAAACTCTCCAATACAAAAGTAATTATAGGAATTTAAGAACAATACTTTATGCAATCAAATTTCCCAATGATCATAGCCCCATCATTATCACAATAACTACACTCACTGATCACATCAATTCAAGTCACATCCACCTCCAACCCAACCCACCTCAATAACCAAACACCTAACTATAATAAACAAGGTATCCACCTTACCATCTCTATGAATGGGTGGACAGCACATCCCACCACAACCCACCATATCCATTTTCAAAGATGTGACAACCATGTTAAATTATGGCACCCAGACTACTTAAAATGATCATCATTTGTATCATTTCTAGATTTGAACATTTTTCAACCACTAAATCTCGTTTACATATTGTAGGACGCTTTTATATTTCTTCATCTTATGTGAGTTATACTTATGCTAAAGAAGTTGGATGGTCACCTCTGACTTGACGTAATATTTGTCCTTCACCGCAATCAATATGTCATAGAGTTTTATAAGTCTCAAAACCGTTATCAGGTTCAACTCCTTGTGGATTAACATGAATCTCCTGGGCTAAATATCTATGGTATTTACAAGATCTTATTTTCTTTATGGACGTATTTTCAGATAATATAGGATCATGTTTATTATTATCGAGTGACAATCGAAAATAAAATTTACTGAGTCCAGTTGATACCATTTGGGTGCTCTATTTTCTCTACCTTAGTAGCATGTAATTTACTTGCAGTTCTGGATCTATTTGGCAAAATTTTGTCTACGTTAGTAGCATTTAGGTGCAGTTGGATGGAGCAGATACTCTGTTGTAGTGTTAGCTTTAATAATGCATATTTTCTCTCTCTTTTTTTTGCCAGCTATAGACTAAATCTATGCATTTTTTTCTATATGCGTATCAAATTCCATATGAATTCGACACCTACATGTCATTCATTTTTTAAAATCATGATTCATTTATTTTTTATATCAATGTTTAAAGTTCCATGGAATCTTGTTCTTTTAAGATGAATGCCTATAGGTATCAAATTTATACAAAGTTTGATATACATACCAGATAAAACGTATAAATTCAATCTACGATTAAATTTTTTAATTTTACTTCTGCAAAAAAAGAGAGGGACACATAATTTGTAGTGGGTAACCTCACAATAGACCATCAAATCGGACAGAGAGATAACATGGGCACCCCTCAATTAATGGACATGGGTCCTGTTTGGATGTGTGATAATATCTATTTATCTCAAGGTTAATGAATTGTATCCTTGTATATACTACTATAGGAGCAGTCACATCTTAATCATGTAATTCAAAGGTCTAGATCTAAAGTATTTATCTCTTTATTTATCCCACAAAACAAGCGAAAAAGCACCAAGGATAAACACCAGTTCTCTTTTCCACCGTATTTGTTATCAATAAACTCCCAATATTCCAAATTGCAATTCTAAATTGATTTCATATTCCCAAAATTCAACTCGCAATATTTTTTCTTCTTCAGATTAGGGTCGGATGGTTTGGATGAGAAGTAATTTTGACTTAATTATCTTTAATGGTGTCAGAAAAATCTTGAGTTCGATATTCACTCAGGTTTGATTTAGATTCGGTTCGAAAATAAACAAGCCGAACCTTGGTATATGTTAGGATTCGTTTATTTAAACGAAATAAACCTTGAAATGGTAGATTTGCTTAGGTTCGGTTCATTAAAAATTCGATAGACAATAGTTGTTATATATATTTATATGAGGACAGGAAGTCTACTTAATGAAGTAGGTAAGCTTACCTACTACATGGCTATTTTCATCACTTTTTTATTTTTTGAAAAATATTACCATATATTTTCATCAATATATCATACTAATATGTCATTCCAATTTCGCCAGAAACGGATACTCATATGCCCTCTATCCAGAACATATTGATTATAGTAATTCTAAGACCGTTAAAATTACATGTTCCAGATGGAGGCCATGGGAGTCTGTTTCTGACGAAATGGAATGACATATTAGTGGGATAAAATGATGAAAATACATGATAATATTTTCTAAAAAAAAGTGATGAAAATTGGTATGGAATAGGTAAGCTACCTACTTCATAAGGTAATCTCCCTTTTCTCTATTTATATATGTATCTTTTTCCTCAAAAAAGTTAACTGAGGAATGAGGAATTTGCATCGTGATTCAAATAAAGTATATACATAAAAATTCAATCCTTTATCACGATATACCGAAAGGTTGTGATCATTCAACATTCTCATAGTACACATATTAGATAAGTTCCAAACTACACCTATTTGCCCATATACAGATAATTGTCCATCGGTACGTAGTGCAACTGGTCTTAATATTTGGTCGAGCCTCATGTAATTATTGTAGGGGTGCTAATCGAATCGAATACCTTCGAATCCACAAGGATTCTGATTCAATTCATTATAAAAGTTTCGAATCCGAACTCGAATCGAATTTCAAACGAATTTACTAGCCTAAATTCAGATTCAATTCATTTTGAGTTTTGAATATTCAAATTCGATTCATTTTATTTCGAATTTGAAATGTTAATTGATGTTTTAGAGCTTATTTAAATAATATTTTATGAGAATAATATAATATTTTATTTTATGATTCTTATTTTGAAAGTATATTACTAAAATAAGTTGAAAAAACTATAAAATCAAGGAAAATATCAAACCAATACAATACAATGAATAAAAGTACCTAATTTTTACAATTATTATGAGTCCTTTACAATCTAAATATACTCTTTTTTTTATGATGAAGGAATGTATAAATACAATATAATTATATGAGCCCATCAAAGAGATAGAATATCATTGACGAAAAAGCTCAATGCATTATCATTATCATTGCATGTTAAAGCAAGACAAGATCAAACTTATATAAAAAGTTGATACAAATTAATATTATTATTTTAAATAGCGATCCGAATCAAAAAAATAACGTGGAAAGATAAAACCTCTTCATATTAAGCGTAAGGATCTTCAATATCAAAAAACTAAGCCATGAAAATGAAATATACGGTGAGAAGAACTTATATATTTTTCATGTGATGATAAATTTTACCTTGATAATTATAATCATCATAGACTACCATGTAAGGAAAATCAAAACAACAAGAAAGCAAATGAGATATATCTAGATAAATTTTGAATCACGACAAATGTTAAGAAGGAACTCGAAGTAGCAAAATCATCATTTTCACGTGATAGGAGAAAGACCACATAATCTATCATGGGTTTTTATGATCTTTGGTAGATAATGAAAGGGGGAATGGAAAAGATAGTGTAAGGAATGTGGGAACATGAAAAAAAATGTGCGGGTGAGCCATTGAGGATTCATAATAACAATATTAAACATTTAATCTTTCCTATTAGATTTTATAACTAATATTTTTTACTCTTTTTTATATTCAATATTTAATGTTTAACTAATAGGATTATACATACATATATGCCTATTAAATAGGTAAGGTTTAGAGTACTTTGTATCCTCTTAATGTCTCAAAATTTCTGAATAGCATGGTAAGATAGATTATTGTACTTATGCAAAGTAACTCATACCTAAGCTACCACCACTAGGCTAAAATAAGAATTAAAGACATGAACTTAGATGTTTTGTATAATCGATACATGAAGGACCCACGCTCTAACTCATAATATATTTTGCAGTCAAACCACTTGAACTTAGTTATAAAGAGGAAATGAAAGAGATTAGGTCTCATTGAGGGGAGGGGGGCTAATGCTGCATATACACGTCATGCATTAACAAGTCTTGTCGGTGTAGCGTAGAAATATGGAAATCATAGCCATGGCCTCAAATTTCAGCGAAATTCGATCGAATTTCTGTTGAATATCGATATTTAGAAGTTTAAAATTAATCACTTAATCATTCTAATAAGGTGGTATGAGAGTATCTTTAGTTGCATGCACATGTTATGTTTAGTGATATAATGTAAATGCTAAATCTTTCAATGTAAATTAAATGTAGTAAATTTTTTTATACATATTCATATATTCTATTATGTGTCTATCTACTTCATGTCAACATATTGATATAATTATGTTATAATTCTTTGTACAAGAATATTCAGAAAAGATCCGAATCAACCCAGAGTGGTTGTTACGTGTATATATGTAAATATGTATGTATTATATGCGTGTATATATGTGTGTGTGTGTGTGTGTGTGTGTGTGTGTGTGTGTGTGTGAGTGTGTGTGTGTGTGTGTAATGTGTGTGTACAAATACATGTGGACATATATACACATATGTATGTATTTAAATGCCGAATCGAATCGAACTATTATCGAACGAATTCAGGTTAATTCAGATTCGATTCATTTGGGAATCGAATCCACAAGTTAAATTCAAATTCAGTTCATTTGGTTTCGAATTGAACTTTTTTCGAATATTTATCGAACGAATCCTAATCGAATTCGAATGATTCAGTTCAATTAGCAGCCCTAAATTATTGCCTTGGGTTCTAGCATAGGAACTTGTTACAAGAAGGATTTCAGGATTAATAAAAAAAGAAAAAATAGCACTTGACCCCATGTAGTTTGAGAGCAAGTTCGATTGACCCCCTTGGTATTGATTGCATGCAAAGACCCCCGTTAAATTGGGAGCCAATGCAAATTATCCTCTCCCTCATTAAAATTGGAAATGACATCAATTATAATTTTTTATTCCTTTTATTATCCAGATTACGTCTGAGCATCCTCTTAGATATCAAACCCATATCTCCAAAAGCTTTTCAATCAATGTGGAGATCCTTATTCTTATCTATATTCATCGTGCAGAGAAATATGTGTAGAGCCCTATGTATTATCCCCTTCGTTCATTCTATTCCCCTTCAATCCATCATTTGTTTGTTTATTTTAGAGAATCTCGTCATTTCTTCGCTTATTTTAGCATCCAATTAAATGTGTGTCTGACTTAGACATTTTTTTCTAGTTATGGCGAGGATCTTCCATATATATATATATATATATATATCATTTGTGTAATTATTTTTATAATCTTAATATGTTTTAATTTGATTAAATTTTTTATTCTTATCACAATTAAAAATTAGTAGTGCTTGCATGACTGACTCGAGATATTGTAATTGTGGCAGGAGTTAGAATGTGCATCTCTTTGAATTCGTGACGTGAGTCATGAAACCCATTGGTCACCTTCTCTCAATATTAAGTTGAAAGCCCCTAAAGTCAAGATATCACCTAAGAAGAATCGAAAGAGGGATTTGCATAAATTATAAAATATTTGAAAAGATCGTTAAATACAACAGGTGTCTGGTCGTTGGACACAACTCTTGCACATGTAGAGGTGAACTCGTGGAGAGATAGATTTGTTTGATTGACCGATTCCTTGTTCTTGTGCTATTCCATTGCATATTAATTAGATGTAGTGTTTTTTAATATTAGTTAAGGGAATCAATAATATTCTTAGACAGTCAAAAGATGTCAATATGACTGTATTTTGTTGTTCTTTACGATCACATGGATGGATCTTTTCATGCCCGTAATCGTGGAATGAATACCCTTCTCATGTTCTAAATCCAATCTTTTGTGGGACTTGCCCTCAAATCACAGGGAGTCAATTGCTAGTTCCTCCTAAAAATATTGGCATTGACGATGCTCTCTCATGTGATGTGTTGACTAAATAAGACTATAATGACAGCTTTAATTATGTCAAATGCAACTGACGCCCTTCCCATACCGGCACTTTATTATTCTATTTGTAACAACAATAGAGGTTTTAAAGATCAATGAATGGAGAAGGTGTAGAGCAATTCGTTTTTCTTATTATTAGATCAACAATAATAGATTTGATTGAACGATAGAAAACGATGTTTATCATAGATCTGTTCAAAAGAAGTCGAGAATATTGTGCCAAAGGAAAAATGATAAATCATTCTTATTCATGCTAGAAACTGCTTCCCTTGAAGGATTTATACCTTCCGTCTTTATCAACACCGTCAAGAATGCATCTTAACTTCTTTAGAAACTTAGATAAGGAAACTTTTGTGACCATTTTCGAGTTGTTCTGATTTTGTTAGAAGGAAAGATGTAAGATTATCTTCGAATATTAAAAATCTAATCCTCTCATTTTTTCTTTGATTATCCATCCTAATCATTTAGCTATTGGTCAACTCCTTATTGTTGCTGCTCTCTCTCGAAAGCTGTATGTTGTCGAGCACCCCGAGGTAGGGATGAGCATGGGCCGGGTCTGGGCCGGGCCCTACAGGGCCTAGGCCCATGTCCATTTATGTTTGTGAGCTTTGAGCTGGGTCTAAGCCCACTAAAAATTATTTTTGAAGGCCCAAGCCCAAGTCCAACCCAATTATTATGGGTCAGGCCTGGGTCGGGCCGGCCCATAATGTCTCAAAAATCAATTGGGCTTGTACCGGCCTAAAACTTATGAGTTTAGACTTGGTGGGCACATAAACTTGGCACACCCTCATTTGATTATTTTGATTGTAATATTCGTTATGAAGTATTTATTAGTTATTTATGTCTTTATTATCTTGTTATCCTAGTGTTTTGCATGGATTTGGTCATATCTATGATTCTACAATATTTAATGGAAAGAGTTTCATAGAGATATTATAGAAACATATGCAAATAATAGTAAACAAATAGATTGAAAATGTACCTCAAGTAGATTAGTATGTCGGCTTGTGAGAGGGCAGAGAGGAGACAAGGGTTCGTGTGTGTGGGATTGAGCGGCAGTGGCCTGTGGGGTGCCCTAGCGGCTATTGCGGTATTGCCAAATCCCCCTGGATAAGACCTGCCAAGGGGTTAATCGGGCCGTTATATGGGCTCTATGCGGTCCAGGCTATCAGGCCTAATTTCGGGCTTCTATGCGGGTCGGGCTATCGGACCTAACGGGCGGAATCGGGCTAAGCAAGAGCCCGTCCCAATTATTAAATGGATCTACATCTTTGGTCCAAGCCCAGCCCATAAATAAGTCGTGTTCGGACTGGGCCGGGCTATGCGGCCGGGCCAGGCTATGCGTCCCAGCCCAATACTCATCCCTACTCCGAGGACACATGTTGTTGCTAACTTAGAGCTATGATTTCTTTTGCGTGATGAAGCTCTCTTCTCCTGTGGGATTGGTAATCTCCTCATTTTGTATCTATAATGGCATGTTCGATTAGAGTAAGGTGATATAATTGAGATGGAATAAAATGGAATAAGGCATTATTTCTGTTCGGCTGGAGGAACAGGAATAAGATGAAATAAGGTATAATAAGAATTATTCTCCATTTGATTCGCAAATGAGTGATAAGGAATAATGTTTCTAAGTTAAATAAAGTAGTTGGTTACATTTAGTTTGATTCAGCCCGATGTGTTAATATCTGGCGTTTAAAAAATCTGCAGTCAGTGACAGCCATAGGCACACGTTTGCTAAAAAAACTCTTGTTCCACTTTATTTAAAATTAAGACTCCATAAATCTCTACATTTGAGGCAGGCAATGCTACATTGGGGAATATTAGTTCTGCATAACGACATACTTGTCACAAATAGGCTCCTCGATGACATCATGGGTTGATTTTGATTTGCCGGTCAGATGCAGAATGAGTTGATCCTTCTCATGTGGTAAACATTCAATTTCTTCCAACTTCTCTAGATGGTAATCATTGGCAAACTCTATGATATTGATAATGTCAACCAAGAGAACCTTCTCCATATCCAAAGACTCGATCATGGGTCGCGGCATAGATGCCATGATTTTGTATCCGCACGACCTCTAAAAGATGGAATAATGCGAGAGAATCAATTATAAAGCTAAGGAAATAGAAAATGTTTTGTAACATGTGAACTTACGTCCCAGGGTCATATATACCAAAATCGATCCTTGGCATCCTTGAGCTTGCATGAAACTTCTTAGTGAGAACCAGCATCACTGGGTAGTAGCAACTACGACCATGGCTCCTCATCTTATCGCACCTTAACATTAACATCCTATACCAACTTTAATAAGGGACAATGAGAGAAAATAATATCAGTAGACAAACATCCTCTAGCCATTAAATACGATGTATGTAAATTTTTTAATCTCTTGAAAACATAAGAAATATGGGAAATAAAATTTTAAGTTCTTTTTGCTCAAGTAGCCAAGGATTCATGCGGGATGGGAGTCACAATCTTCTGTCAAGCCACGCCACTATGGTACATGTTCATCCAAGTACGATTCTCCTCATGTCACTCATCAGGTTGCTGGCTATCGTCATCGTGAGTGCTACAATCATTTTCTCTTGCAACAAGTCACCCGTGGTCGCAAATAGAACCATGAAAGTTATCAACATATTGTTAGCGAGAAAAACTGAAAAATTTGAAAAAAAAACTCGAAGGCCCTGCTCAGGTAGCCAAGGCTTCACATGTAGTATGGAGGTGTAATCGTCGATCAAGCCATGCCAACGTAGTGGCTGCCCATCCAAGTCTGATTCCCTTCCTTCCATCATTGTTCAGGGAGGTGGGTTATTATCATCACGTATAAGATATGCCGCACTTGCATTGGTTGAACCTCGTCAAATGGGTGACTGCTCATCCATCATGTTAAACACCGACACATCCATAAAAAAGAGGGCAATCATCATCGAGATATTGAAAAACTTGTACTTGTCATATAATACATGAATCAAAGTTTGCTTGTGTGTCTAGTGAATCCACGATTCATCTCCTTTATTTTTTTTCCATTTTGTCTAAAATCCTTGGTAAAATACATGTAAATATTTACTAACTCTAACTAATTAACATTCTAACTTCATTGTTAATATTACATATTTAACACTTATTTTATCCAAGAAAAAATAAAGAGAAAAAGAAAAATAAAAAAAGAAGGATGCATATATGTAAATATGTATAGACTAATCTTAACCCTAAGACCATGTTAATCATTATAATAATATATATTAATTTATAAAAATACCAGAAGAAATATTTAATTAAAAATAAATAATTACATTGAAACATAAAAGTCATAAAAGCTAACTTTCAAGGTCTACAACTATTTATAAAAAACTCCAAATCAACCAAACTCATGTTTAAACTTCGTTTCATAACTAATACTATTTATTAAAAATATTAAAAATTGTAGAATAAAATATGTGAGTTTTGGCATTTGAACTCCTATGTATATATGTACTATATGTAAATAAATCTTCCTTATTTTTGTTTAATTATTCTTAACTCCATTTAACACAATTATTTTTCTAAAGTATTAATAAAAATCAGTAGAAAATAAAAAAATATAGCCTAATATGAATCATTAATAAATATTAATAAATCTCAAAACTAAAAGGCTCCAAACCTCATATCTCACTTTTAAAGTTTGTTTTAAAAAATTATCTATCAAATAAAAGTGATTTCACTAAAATTGGAGTTAATATGCAAAAAGTAAGTTTTAGGACACTATTGATATAATTGTACAATAAATCTTTATTTTATTTTATTCCTTGTATTTTTATTTTTTTTCTTATATTTTATTAATATTATATTACAAATATCAATTAAAAATAAATTTTATTAAAAATTATTTTTTTAAAAATAAATAATTAATTATTTATATATGTATAATATACATATATGTATTTATTTAAATAATTAAATAATATTATTTATTTTAATTAAAATTCATAATGAAATTATTTATTAAATTATTTATAATTTGTATTCATTAATTTGATTAATTCATATTCATATTTTATTTATTATTTTAATTTAGTTAATTATTAATTAATAATTATTAGTTATTATTTTATGTTTTTTCTCACCCCTTCTTTTTTCTCGATCTGGCTCCCTACCCAACCTTCTTCTTCTCTGCTTCCCATCACCACCTCCTCTTCTCCTTCCTCCTTCAACAGTCGAACGCCCGATTGTTAGGTCGTTCCTCAATCATCTTCAATATTGAACCCTCCTTTCTCTCCTATAAATAGGGCATGCACCTCCCTTCTGAAGAGTCATTCACCATTTGGTTTTCTTTGATCTCTTGAGTTTCGGTGAGAGAAAGAGGGAGTTAGAAAGGTGACAGATCTCCTCTGTCTACTGTTGAGCTAGATAGTGAGAGCGAAGGATCCAATGTGATCTCGATGGTGTAAGCTCCGCTCCACCGCGATTCAACCCCTACACAGCCATGCGTTGAGGCAAAGACCTTGGAGTTCATCTAAGCTCCGTCAGAAGCAACTTGGTCATCCACTTCCGATCAAGGTTACATCTCCTTTTCCTTTTCCTCCTCCATTTCTCATCTTGATTCTTCTCTTCTCAGTCCATCCATTCTCCTATAAATCCTTCTCTTCCCCTGTTTGTGATCTAAATCATTGCACAATCACCGATCATCATGGTCACCTTCTGAATCATCACAGTTTCACATTCTCTTCCTTCATATCTGACCACCTCCAATCACAAACGGTGATCGAAGCTCAAGCTTCAATTCGACGCCACCAATGAAGTCACCTGCTCACCTTTTCCATTTGGTTTTGGATCGAGCCTTGTCTCGAGTCAATATCTCATTTGCAGGATCACGTGGTGATAAGCATAAAGAGATGTAGTTGCATCTTCTAAAACGACATGACCAAAACTAAAGCACATGCATCATCAGATTCATTGAAGCATTTGTCGTAGATCTGAAATACATGTAGATAATACACATCAAAACATGTTGAGAAACCATCGCCAGTTCAAGCAACGTCTCCGCCTTGATTCCCTCAAGCATCGTTGAACATATCGAACATAAGCTATTCTAATTTGATTCGTCACATGGGGATATGCACGAGCATCGAAGCCTCTGATTGCCATCGCCAACATTGAATCGAGAGCAACGAGTAAAAGTTAATCAGAATACGTTGGAGATCGAGCACAGAATCGCACCGCCCAAATGCTTAAACGTATCACTTGTAACACACGTGTTTTCCAAATTTTTTGGGTGTTTTGCAGACTTAGCCGTAAACTCGGGTTGATATTGCATACATGTCCTGCACAGGCTCAAGCAAATGGCAGGTGTTTTCTAGGATTTTTGCAAACATCCCCCAAAACATTATGTGATTTCCAAATAGGTCCAGCAGCAAGGTAATCATGTGAACCACAGGTGGTTTTTGGAGAATTTTTGCAAAGCGCATTGATAGGGAAGGATTCCTGCAAGGATCTTGTCAATCTACAAGGTGGATCAATAGTCATCGAAGCGACCACTCACGAGAATCAGCATGTTTAGAACAATAGTTGGCACAAGATAGCTGATTGTCCAAGATGCGAGAAGGAAAAAGGAAAGAAGAAGGTTGGTGATTCTGAATCCGACCAAGATAATTCCACCTAGGGGTGCACATGGATCGGATAAAATCCGCAATCCGATCCAATCCAATGTTATTGGATTTGATTGGATCGATTTTATCTAGCCAATGGATTGGATCGGATTGAGATTTTGAAAATCCGTTAAATTATGGATTGGATTGGGTCACTGCCCAAATCCGATCCGATCCAATCCGTTAATCCGTTAACAAATAAATAAATACTATATGTAATATTTCATCCATACAATTAGTGCAGATTTTACAGTTATACATATTTTTATTAAATTTCCTACCACCATTTCCCAATCCCACCCCACTCATTGTAACTTCTTTCCATTACCTTTTATAATCCAATTTCCTAGGGACCCCATCACAATCTACCCTATCATAATTTCCCCTTTCCCTCCCTCTCGTCTTTTTTTTCACCCAAACCTAAACCTTCCCCCACGCCGCCGCCCTCCTATTTCCCTTCCCCCCCATCTTCTACCCGCCCCGCCGCCTTCTTCCCTCTTCTTCTCGTCGTCGACGCCTGCCCCTCTTCTCCCCTCTCGCACCAACAACTTCTTTCTCCCCCCCCACCCCCTCAATCTCGCATTCCCGCCCTATATCGCCACACACTCGCCCTGCGCCAACACCTAAATCAGGAACGACCCCTCCCACCGCCAGTGAGCGAAACCTCGCTACCACCGACTCCTCCCATGCCTCCCTTTCTGCATACCACTCCCTTGTGCCTTTAGTGTATACGAGTGCCTCCCACGCGCCTGCGTCACAGCACCTCTCGTGGCGCATCACCAACTCGACACCTCCATTCTTGTGCGGCAGGGTCATTGTGGTGTCGCTTCCTTCGTGTATCATCGTCGAGCTGTGGTGCATCATCTCCCTCCACAAATCATCTCCTATTTTTATTCAGGTACAATGCATTTGATCAAAATATATGTAGTTTCAACAAATATTTGCAATAACCCAAAGTTTCATTTTCTAGTTTTAGTCATATGAAATGTGTATCTTATCTTTAGTTGCATGGCTCACTAATATCTCGATTTAAAATTATATGGTGATATATGATCTTAATTTTTTGCCTTTGAATATTTATGGCATTTTTTACCTATTTGATCTTATTAGCATCTACTTTTTATATTATTTGGGAACTATGTCAACCACTAATGATGTTATTGGAAGTAACCAACCTACACCTCAAAGTACACCAAACGAGGCAAACACATCCGAAGTTCAAATTAAGTATAAGAAACCAAGTAAATTGGCTTCTGATGTTTGGACACATTATACAAAATGAAAAGTCAAAAGTGGCGAGATAAGAGCTTTCTGCAACTACTGCAATACGCATTATGCATGGACAACTGCTAATGACACAACAACACTACGGAAACATGTTATGGAGAAATGTACAAAAAGTCCTGTTTATAAGGTTGCAGAGTCGATGAAGGGACAACAAATTCTAACTTTCTGAACTTTGGAAAAATATGAAGTGAGGTTGGTCTTGTTTCTTGGAAATATGACCATGACCTATCACGGGAAGTTTATGTGAACTGTGGAAAAAATAGGAAGTGAGGTTGTTCTTGTTTCTTAGAAATATGACCATGACCTATCACGGGAAGTTTTTGTTCAAATGATTATCCTTGATGAATTACCTTTTAACTTCACTGAACGTGTTGGTTTCAGACAGTTCATGTCGGTTGTTCAACAGAAATTTAGATCAGTTTCGAGGACTACACTAGTTAGAGATGCATTCAAAATTTATGCTAATGAGAAGACTAAACTTAAAATTTGTTTGGTTGAATCGGAAGCCCGTGTTTCCCTTACTACTGACATATGGACTTCAATCCAAAATCTCTCATACTTATGTCTGACCATTCATTTTATTGATAAGGAATGGAAATTACATAAAAAAGTAATCAACTTTTGTCCCATTTCAAGTCACAAAGGAAAAGAGATTGGGAGGGTAATCGAATCATGCTTTTTTGATTGGGGGATTGATAATGTTGGCACAATTACGGTGGATAATGCAAGTGTAAATGATGTCCCAATCGAGTATCTACGAAGCAAACTTCTTAAAAAGAATGGCCACATTCTTGCAGGAGAGCACTTTCATACACGATGTTGTGCGCATATTTTGAACCTTATTGTGAAAGATGGAGTTAGCGAAATGCAAGACTCTATTTCTCGTATTCGAGCTGCAATAAAGTATGTTAGGAGTTCTCCTAGTAGATCCCAACAATTTCAAGTATGTATTTCTCAAGAAAGAATTACATCAAAATCATCTCTATATCTTGATATTCCTACTAGGTGGAATTCTACATATTTAATGTTGGAAACAGTTTTAACATTTTAAAAAGCATTTAAAAGAATGGAAGAACAAGAGCCGGTATTTTTTTCTGAACTTATTTTGGGCCCACCTACCGAGGAGGATTGGAAGAATGCACATGTGTTAACTAAGTTTTTGAAACGTTTTTTTGATGCTACCAAACGATTGTCTAGCACTCTTTATGTGACTGCAAATGTTTATTTTCATGAGGTTTTCAAATCGAGACTATTTTGATTGAATGGTGTGGAAGTAATGATCCTTACATTCAAAGCATGGCTATAAAGATGAAAGAGAAATTTGATAGATATTGGGGGAGTTCAGATAGAGTTAACATGTTGCTTATGGTTGCTATTCTCTCGGATCCTCGCTACAAGTTGAAATATGTAAAATTTTATTATTCAAAGATTCTTACAGTAGAATGTGTTTCAAGATTGGTTAACAAGATCATGAATGTTGTGAATGATCTCTATGACCATTACAAATTACTTCATTCCACTAGTAAAACTTGTGGTGTTGAACATGTTGGTGGAGATTGCATCCATGAGAATGAAAATGATAAAGATGGTTCGGATATTGATTTTGAAAGTGAATTTCAAAAGCATCTTCAACAGGAAGAATGTGAAGAAAGCATAACAGAACTTGATCGTTATTTTGGAGAGAGCTGTGAAAAGGATGACCCTACCTTCGATATCTTACAGGGGTGGAAAGTGCACGGATCAAATTATGAAATCCTTTCTAAAATTGCAAGAGATGTGTTAGCCATTCCAGTCTCTACAGTTTCTTCAGAATCTACTTTTAGCACAGGAGGATGCATTCTTGATCAATTCCGTAGTTCATTGACACCCAAGCTTGTGGAATGCTTGATTTGTTCTCAAGATTGGTTGAAATCTCATTTATCATCGATTGACATGGAAAAGAAACTTGAAGAACTTGAAAAACTTGAGACTATAGGTAAGTACTAATTTATAGAATATGTTAAGTAGAATTTTAAATATTAATTGCATTATTCTAACTTCAATTAATTTATCTTAGCATGTCAAGCAACAACCGTGGATGGAATTGACAACATTCCACAAGCTTCCTAAGATTTCAATAGTTATGGTTAGTAAAACTATTTTTTTATATGTGTTATAATTTGTATGATTATTGATTATTTTATCAATTTCACTTTGATAGGTAAAAAACAAGATTTTAGAGATAGTCGAAGATGATGGAGAGCTGTAACTCATGATTCCAACCTTATGTTTACTTATTTTCATGTCTAAGAGTAAAATTATCATACTATTTTGAGTTATACTTGTATTTGAAACTCGATACTTTATTGTGACTTCTGACGGTATTACCATGTTCTACCCAATTTATAGTCTTCTGTCAAAATTTCATTAAATATTTATTATGTTGCATGATGAATCCACGATTCATCACCTTTATTCTTTTATTTTAGCTTCATTTTCTTAGTCAAACACCTGTAAATACCCACTAATTTCATAAATTTACCATTTTGCATGCATTTGTTAAAATTGTATTTTTAATACTTTTTGTACAAAAATAAAAGAATAAAGAAGAAAAGAAAAAGAAAAGAGGTATTTATGCAATAAATACAGACTGGCCCGAATCCCGAGAGAAGGTCAAGACTTGACCTGATCGACCGGGAATAAAGTAGGAGGAGATAAGGTCTTCTATCAAAAATCCAAAAATAATTTGTATATAAATTCTTTTTATATTTGTATAAAACTTGTACTATTTTAATTATACATAATTTGACCTCAAATTAAATATTTTTGTAAACAAAAGTTGTAAATAAAAATGTGTTGTAAATAATATAAAAAATTACAAAGAAAAATAATGTATATGTTGCAAATAATCACACCCAGAAAAAGCCGCAAAGCGATCATTGAAATACCAATTCCGGCTCCATACATATTCAAATTGAACCAAACTCACTTCCATTTTACTCTAAATTAAATTATCTTTCGAATAGTTGTGATTTAATAATTTTTAAAGTTACGGTGAAAAGTCAGTTTTCTGGGGTGTTTTGTGTAGTTTTACCGTTATTTATTGTACATATTTATTCAAATTTTTTTGTATATACAATGTATATAATTGTCAATATTATTTTCATTAAAAATAAAACCAAAAAAAATAAATAATAAATTTTTAAAAAATGTGTGTTTATAAATTATTTCCCTATGTGTATATATGTATAGTGTACTATATGTATATAATATGTGTATACAACTAACTTCCTTAAATAAAAATCACCAAAAAATTAATTATATAACATTACTTAATTAATTTAATTGAATTACGAAATTTGTATTTAAATTCTTCATTTATTGGATTTATTTGATTTATACACTTACCATGTATATAGGATTTTATTCCATGCCTTTAATGGCCACAGGTGGCTAATTGATTTTCAATAATTATTTAATTTATTTAATTAATTTAATTCCAAATTTCATGTTTTTAATTAATTTAATTAATTATTTAATTTTAATAATCACTAATTACTTTCCTTGTTTGTATAGACCTTCCTCTTTTATTTTTCTTCTCTTTTTATTGCCTCCTTCCTCCCTCATTCACACTGGATCGATATTTGGGGGAGAGAAGCCCGATCTCCAAGAGCATTCTTGTTGCAGAAGGGTGCCTAGCCACCGGGCCATTCGCTGTCAGCGCGTCGGTCCTTGTCGAGGCCATCATGGCTTTTCCAAACCCCGAGGTGAGATCCAATTTATTTAATGTATTTTCCTAGATAAACCATTGGTTTAATTTTTGCGTAGGTGTAGTGATTAGAATTTAAAACCAAAATTTCACCACATGATTCTCGTCCGACTCCAAATTTTTCATCTCACATCCCGATCCCTACATTTCTTTTTCTACCCCACGCAACCATACACCTCCGACCACGCACGGTGGTCGGAGACTCGAATCTCTCTCTCACCTCGCCGAGATCCATTCATTCATACTTCCCATTTTTGTGTATAAATAAATAAAAAAAGTATCTTTTTGTCTAACCTTTATTTTTTCAGGATACAATAAAAAAACATATATTTGGTTTATCTCTAACATTTGTTTTGCAGATCAAAATAAAATAAAAAAATTTGTTTTGCTGCTTACATTTTCTGTTTAAAAAAACTAAAGAAATTTTTTTAGTTTTTATATATCAATTCTGTTTACATTAATAAGAAAAATGAAAAAAAAATAAAAAAAGAAACACGGCAGGTCGTATAAGCAGCGCCCCGCACCCGCCGCCCCTTGTTCGCGCGTCGACTGCCTGCGCCCCGCGAGGCGCCACCTCCTTCCGTGCGCGCACATCAGCACGAGGCACCGTGCGGCCGCTCCACCTCCTCTCCAACACCGCAGCGTCTCCTGCGCGCGGTGCAACCACCCACGTCCTCCCGCCTCCCCGCAAGGTCCCTCCGTACGATCCCTCGAGCTCCTCGCATGGGCTGCTCTGCCCTCCCACAGCGCTGCCAACGCGGTGCCTCTCCATCTCCAGCGGCCCGCTCCACCATCCCCACGGTGGTCCCACCGCCATCTCCCACGTGCGAGGTCGGTGCGACCCGTCGCCCGTCCACCGTGCCCAGCGCCTCCTGTAGCACGTCGCCCCGCGCGTCTCGCCACTCGACCACCCCCGCCACGGGATCCTTCCGCCATCGCCATCCCTCTGCGCAACTCCTACCACGCGTTCGCGAGTCCCCCACGGGCGACAGCACTGTGAAGAAGAAACGAAGGATGGGCACACAGGATGTCAAGGGTGTTGTCACTTTTGGCGCTGGCAAAGAAATAGTCAAAGTAGAGACCCTGTTTGAGGGAACACCAACCGAGCCGACATCCACATCATGTGCAAGGGTGATTGAGTATGCTGATGACTGTGACTTTCTGGCAGAAATTCGAGATACCAACTTATTTTTGGATGACAATGAGATCCATGAACTCCTTTGCCCCAAGGAGGAAGTGGAGACCGCAGTCGAATTTCTCCATATCGATCAGGATGAGGAACTCGCAGATGTGCTGCAAGATACTGCCGTGGGAGTGATGTGCCTTCAAAATCAAGAGCAGAAATTTGAAGTACCTTTTGATGAAGAAGACATCATTGAGGAATTTTGTCAGGATTTGAGAGAAGAAGCAGATCAGAATATGGTGGACACCGAACAGTTGAATGAATCACCACCTGCACTAATAGTTGAGGTCACCACTAAAGCGGCTCCGACCCCGCCAGAGCTGAAACCCTTGCCCTCCAACATGAAGTATGCCTTCCTTGCGGGAGAACCGAATATGTACCCGGTCATCATCAATGCACATCTAACCTAAGACCAAGAATCTCGTCTGATGGGGGTTCTTGAACGTAACCGCAAGGTGATAGGCTGGCGAACTTCTGATCTCCATAGGATAAATCCGTCACTCTGCTCGCACCGCATCTTTCTTGAAGAAGATTGCAGGCTCTCTCGAGAACTACAGAGAAGATTGAATCCAAACCTGCGAAAGGTCGTTATGAAAGAGATCCAGAAATGGTGTGATGCGGGATTTATCTATCCCATCTCCGACAGCAAATGGGTGAGCCCTCTGCATGTTGTGCCCAAGAAATCAGGGATCACCATTGTGAAGAATGACAAAGGAGAGGAGATCGCAACCAGAGTATCCACTTCTTGGCGAGTATGTGTGGACTACAGAAGACTTAATCTCGCTACCAAGAAGGACCACTTTCCGTTACCCTTCATCGACCAGATCCTGGAGAGATTGGCCGTGAAGGAATATTTCTCCTTCTTGGATGGCTACTCTGGGTATAATCAAGTTGCTATTGCTCCTGCAGATCAAGAGAAAACCACGTTCACCTGTCCTTTTGGCACATATGCCTTCAGACGGATGTCGTTCGGGCTTTGCAACGCCCCAGCCACATTTCAGAGGTGTATGCTTGCAGTTTTTGCCGATATGGTAGGCAACTTTCTCGAGGTCTTTATGGACGATTTTTCGGTCTACGGGGATTCATTTGACCAATGCCTGGACTACTTAGACCGAGTCCTACGGAGGTGCTGCGAAGTCAATCTTGTGCTCTCGTGGGAGAAGAGCAACTTCATAGTGACCGAAGGAATTGTGCTGGGCCACATTGTTTCTAAGCGTGGAATGGAGGCTGACCCAGCCAAGGTGGATGTGATTTCCAAACTTGAGCCACCTACAAACATAAAGCAAGTCCGGTCATTCTTGGGCCATGTCGGTTTTTACCGACGTTTCATCAAAGATTTCAGCAAACTGGCTAAACCATTGACAGAGTTGCTTGGCAAGGACAATGAATTCATCGTGGATGACCGTGTGCTCCTTGCCTTTAATCAGTTGAAAGAGCTCATCACGCAGGCCCCTGTCTTACAGCCACCGATTTGGACTCAACCTTTCGAGATCATGACTTACGCGTCAGATTACGCCATCGGAGCTGTACTGGGACAGAGGAAAGATAATGTACCATTTGCGATTCACTACGCTAGCCGAACGCTCGATGAAGCCCAGAAAAATTACACTGTCATTGAAAAGGAGCTGCTAACGGTAGTCTTTGCCTTGGAAAATTCAGATCATACCTCCTTGGGTCCAAAGTAATCATTTACACTGATCATTCGGCCATTCGGTACTTACAGCAGAAGAAGGACACCAAACCACGTCTCATTCGGTGGATCCTTCTCCTCCAGGAATTTGACTTGGAAATCAAAGATAAACCTGGGATAAAGAATGTAGTGGCCGATCATCTATCAAGGCTTCCTGAACCAGAGTCTCCTGAGTTGAACCTGCAGCCGATCACAAAGACCTTTACAGATGAGGCAATTCTGTCTGTCGCCTCACTTCCTTGGTATGCGGACATCGTAAACTACATGGTTGCCAAGAAGATCCCACAGGACTGGCCTAAATTGAAAATAGACAGGTTCTTGTCTAAAATCCATTTCTATCAATGGGAAGACCCGTATTTGTTTCGTGAGGGAGAAGATTGTATCTGGAGAAGGTGCATTCCTCAGGAGGAAGTTCCAAGTGTCCTCGCTTTATGTCACGACGAAGATTCTGCAGGACATCATTCAGGCAAAAGAACGGCAACAAAAGTTCTTCAAAGTGGCCTCTAGTGGCCTTCATTATTCAAGGATGCAGATGAGGATGTCAAATGCTGCACTGACTGCCAGAAGATGGGCGAAACCATAGGAATGAGAGACACGATGCCTCTGAAATACATTCAGATATCAGACGTCTTTGACGCATGGGGCATCGACTTCATGGGCCCGTTTCCCAACAGTCAGGATTATGAATATATTCTGCTTGTTGTCGATTATGTAAGTCGATGGGTGGAGGCTATTCCCGCCCGAGCCGCCGACAGTAGGACTGTCTGTCGATTCTTGAGAGATCATATCATAGCATGGTTCGGGATTCCAAAGATTCTCATATCTGATGGGGGTAGTCATTTCATAAACAGAGAGGTGAAGAAGCTGACCCAAGAATTCTGCATTGAGCATCGTGTTGCTTCACCCTACCACCCGCAGTCCAATGGCTTAGCTGAATGTTAAAATAGGTAGATCAATACAATCTTACAGAAGCTTGTGCGTCCGGATCGCAAGAACTGGTCTCAGCTGCTTGATTCCGTTCTTTGGGCTTATAGAACAACGTACAAGTCACCCTTGGGAATGTCTCCCGACCGCCTTGTGTATGGAAAGCCATGAGATTTGCCTGTCGAACTAATCCACAAATCCTTATGGGCCATTAACATCTGTAATTTGGACTCCAAGAAAGCAGGAAAGAACAGAAAACTGGATCTGAACAGATTATCGGAATTCAGAGATTATGCATATGACAACAGCCTGATGTACAAGGAGAAGGTCAAAACATGGCATGACAAGCATATCCGCCGCAAATCCTTTGATCCAGGTCAGAAGGTGTGGTTGTTCGATGCAAAATTGAAGATCTTTCCAGACAAATTGAAGAGTTAATGGACTGGATCGTTCATGGTTAGGCAGGTGCGTGACAACGGAAGTGTATTGATATCTAATCTGTCAGCTGACGCACAACCATTTGTAGTCAATGGACAACTTCTGAAGCCATACCTTGAACATGATACATTCATGGCTGTCGTTGACTCAGTTCAAGTAATCTATGAGGATGAGCTGAATATCTCCAAAGAGGCAGAGGAAGGCGAAGCTCACCAAAACATTTTTGAATGATTTTTCTTTTTCTTCTTTTCTTCTTTTCAATTTTTTTATATATCCTCTTCTACCGAAATGATGCCATCCCTATCATCATTGCTACACTTAGGGTGTGCTTTATCCTAAGTATAGGGGGATGCGCATCCCGAGTTGTTCATATCCAATTTCATCTCTTTTCTTTTTTTTCTTCTTTTCCTTTCCTACCTTCTGTATCTATCCAAAAAGTGTCGCCCCTTGGAGACAATCTTCTATACTTAGGGCGTACTTTGTCCTAAGTATAGGGGGGTGTGCACCCCTAGTTTCTTCTAGTCTTTTCGATCCTCTCCATTGTCTCCTCTTCTTGTCTATACTTAGGGATATCTTACCCTAAGTATAGGGGGAGACAATCTGAGTACGATCTGTTCATTCACACCCTTGACCCTCCCTCTTTTGTGTACAGCCTGCTATACTTAGGATTATTTGATCCTAAGTATATGGGGGACGGTCAACTTCTCATTCGTTCATTCATTTCTTTATTTATTTCTTTATTCATTAGATTTTTCTATACTCAGTACGAGTTATGTCCTCTCTTTTCTCTCTGATTTATGAGGACATAGCTCAAGCTAAGTATAGGGGGGTCGTATATACTGCGTATATACTTTAGCCATAATTCGTACTTTCGTATTTTCCTAATAATATGGCTAATAATTCTTTAAAAATCATTAAAATTCTTTAAAAAGGTATTTTATTCCTCAAATTCTTTTGTGTATTTACTGATTAATAAATCAGGTGAAAATATTCTTTGCAAAATGTTTGAAAAATAGTTTGAAATGCTTCGTGAACATTTATTGAAAACTATTTTGAAAATATTTTGTTACATGTTTTCAACCTTTGTAAAAATGTGTGGTTTTAAAATTTCTTTTCTTTGTGTGAATAAAATGTTTGAAAAATGATTTGCAAGTGGTTTGAAAAATGGTTGCAAAAATGTTTTGAAAAACCTATATATACTGTTTTGAAAGACTTTGCAAAATGATTTTCAAATGTGTGTACATGTTTGTATATTGTTTGTAAAAATTATTTTGGACTATAGTTTTCAAAAATTGTGTGAAAAAGTCTGTGTCAAATAAGTTTGAGGAATATTTGCATCATACAAAATCCACTATATGTATATATACTTATAAAATTGAGCACTTACCCTGTAAATTCTTAAAATCCACTTCTTGTAGATATAAGAAGCACTCCCGTGTACATAGTTTTCACCTAACTTTTAGCCAAAAATTTTTGTTTCCAAAAATCCCAAAAACATTTGCAAAATTAAAATCCAAAAACACTTGAAAAAAATCTTTTTGAAAAATACAAAAATTGCATATGCATCATCATCATGTTTTCAAAAATCATAAAAAGTTCAAAATCTTTGAAAATTGCATCACAAAAATATTTTCTGCATCCTGCATCGCATTTGCATAGCATTCACATTTTTTGGATTGAGTTTGATAGTTGAACAAGTCTAAGTAAAATCCGGAGATTGGAGCTTGATTGGACCATAAAATCTACCTAATAACAGGAACCTTATAGGAACTGGGTTTGAGGTACTTCAGGTCTAGTTGACTCAATTCTTTGAGGATCACGGGACTTGGTTCAATGGATTCTTGACTGCCTAAGTAGAGTATTTTGGAGCACACGCACGACCCTTGTTGATAATGACCTAACTTGGACACCTGCACCTTTCACATGGCTCAAATCAGATGGAGTGGTGAGGGGATTGGATTTGCCGGTATGAGACGCACACAAGTGGAAACATTTGTCCTCCTCTAGGGAGGGAAGTGCACCCCAACCCGTCCTGTGATTAGGAAGTCTAAAGACAGGAGGCTGTGGGTTGCAATAAAGCTTCAAAAGAGGGATAGTCTACTGGCTCAAGAGGAAAAACTCCTTATGTAAATGTTGTTGTATATAGTATTCAAAAAAATGAAAGAAAAAATATGTTCAGGCATGTACAAAAATAAAAATCCTGCAAAGTATGTACAAATGTTGTAAAGTCAATAAACAAGCTTGAGTTCCAAAGTCAAATATGTGAGCCTGCAGCAGGATGACTTGGCTACACTGGTCTTGCAACCCTAGGATAGGTAGCTACACTGGCTACCGTCCATTCTTCTCTTCACCCCCTCCTCTTGAGCTGGTTGCCACTTGAACTTAGAAGGAAATACCCCGCTCCTCGAGGATGGAGTTATTGGATTGGGGAATCATTGGGTTGTCGTACTGGAGAAGTCAGTCTCTTTGTCATTCTAGTTGCGGAGAGCCACCATCACTTACACTATACGAGTCAGATTCATAGTCGTAAGAGTTTGCGTATGAGTTGAAGTATTTCTGACCTGGCTATTGAGGAGACTTGGACAGAGTTTCGGGAATCTCAAGGACTGTTGGATTTCAAATTCGGTTCTCATTAAGGTTTCGCCCGCACTAAAATTCCAAAGGTCCGATTTAAGCTCCAAACATTGATTTTGTGCAGACCAGTTTGATGATCGAATAAAATCCAAGTTCTTCTTTTTCTTTTCTTTCTTTTTCTTTTTGCACTTGTTGCATAAGTGTTTGCTAGGGACTAGCAAAGGTAAAGTATAGGGGGATGATGAATCCACATTTCATCATCTCTATTCTATCATTTTGGCCTCAAAAACCCTAGCAAATGCCTGAAAACAACATTAAATAGAGTGATTTAGCATTCATACATCTGTTTGTAGAAAGTGTATAAAATACTGTTTTTAATGCCAAAATTATAGAATAGAGAAAAGAAAAGAAAAAGAATAAAATATTGTAAATATTTTATGACCCGAAACCTCGAGACCTAGGCATCTTGATGAATAGGTCGACAAGGAATAAAGTAGGGGGAGATAAGGGCCCAATACCTATATTTATTAATTCATTCTTTATTCATTTTGGGACCTATTTTTGGTTCCACTTTCTGTGCTTCAAATAAAGAAACTTTTTACATAAAAGTTGTAGATATTTTTATATAGAAAAATACAAAATTGATTTCACTGAAAAATAATGTACAGATAAAAAGTTATGGTCTGAATAAAAATCCAGAATCCCAACTTCCCAGACCTGTATCTCACAAATGAAAACTCCAAATGCGGCAAACTCACTTTAATTGTATATAGGATAAAATAATCTATTTAATGGTGGTGGTTTCGCATTTGGCGGAGCTACGGTTTGAAAGTTGAGTTTTGGACCCACATTGTATACCTGTACAGCTTAAAATATTCAATTTATTATTTATTCTTTATTTTTGTAATTTTATACTTTAACAATTTTGTAAATATTACTTATAATATATTTGTATATTAAAATCAGAACAAAAACTCAAAGAAAGCTCAAAATAAAATATTTGTAACTAAATACACAGGTATTATACCTAGGTACATACCTATACAATATCTACCTATATTTTATTAAATATACAAAACATATCAATAAAATAAAATAAAAATATATTTGTGTAAATAAAAGTATTCTATAATTTTGGAAAATAATAAATAAAAATAATAAAATTAAAATACATAAAATAAAGTTTAAAGACTAAAATATATAGAAAATATACCTATAAGGGATACAAAAGTAAATTAGTAAAAATATATTTCAGAAAAATAATTAAAAATCAGAATAAAATATTTCATAAATTAATAAACATTTTTTATTTTTTAACCAAAATGTAATTAATCCATTTTCTATTTTTAAACGATTTTTTAGAGGATTTTTCCTGGTTGGTCCACGTGGACCAACCAGGTTGGTCGGACAGTTGACCTCGGTCAACTGTCTGACCTCCTCCTCTAGACCTGTCAGACGACCAGTTTTGTCTCTTCTTCTCGCCATTTTCTAGGGCTGACCTTGCACCGATTCGTATCGATGCCTTCTGCATTTTTGCTCCTCGATCAGTGGTGATTCACGCCCAAGTGATTGATGGGGCTGAGGACCACTGATCGAGGCGTTTGACCCTCGTCTTCCATGCCGCCTGTCAACCCTTCAAAAGGGCACCCCCGACTTCGATTTGAAGTTTGATCCTTCTTCCGCCATTTTCACCCGAAAACCTCTACCTCCTCGTGCTCCTAGTGACAGTAGGAGTCGAATCAACCCGGGGTTTGAGTCATCTGGTGTAGAATCGAAGTGATCCGTCCCCTCGCCGGAGCTCCGCCGCAAAGCTCTTCTCGACGTCCCCGGTGAGCCTCTTCTCCTTCTACTTCCATTTTCGTGTAGCCTTAGCTTAGATTAGGTTAGGTCTGTAGCAGTTTTGTATTTCGTTTCGTTAATCGCCGTGATTCCCCTATCGAATCCCACGGCGGAGCTGAGCTCCGCCCATCGTTTCCGGTCGCTCCACGCTTCTATCCGATCATCTGTCACCCCCATCTTCTTCCCCTTCGCTCCGTCATCACGCTCCACCCATCCATTCACCTCGATCTCGCCCGGATCGAGTCACTCGAGCTCCCATCTCCGCCACTCATCGGAGATCGTCGCCCGATCCCCTTTCCGCCTCCATCAACCCGTCAGAGAACACCCACAGCTTCGCCTGGATTTTGCGCACCTAACCATGCAGGTCTGAGCCAAGGAGAAGGCTCCATCGACCCTCGACATTCCCAGGAGCCGCTCCCCAGGTCCCCTCCGCCGTCCGAGCACCTCACGTCGTCCCCGCCTCGCCTGAGACCACCTGCTGATGCATAGAGGCCCCAGGATCATTTTGCCCTTGATCCTAGGGCCGGAGCGGCCGTGTGTCGGCCGCAATCGCCCGCCAAAGCTCGACGGGGAAGGTGTTCTTCGTGATCATCTTCCGGCCGTCGGATCAGGAGCACCCTCCATGCACCACATCAGCCGTTAGATCTTGGCCGCTCTCCACCGTCCGATCGCACCGCCACGATCTAATACCAGCCGTCCCGGTCGAAGCGTCATCGCGCGTCCCAGAGCCGCCACGTGTCAGGTGAAATCTCCTCGGTCGCACGATCAATCCCCGTGGGTATTTTGCATCTTCAACCCACGTGCTTTTGTATTTACTTTCTAGTCTTAAAACTTCCGTCTGCAGTTTAAAAACTTTTGTAATAATTGCACTTAGGTCCTCACACTTTTTATATTTGCACTTTGGTCCACGCCACGTGACTGGGGCGCATGACTTTTGGGTGTTTTGTATTTTTGTTCCCGAACGTTTAGGTATTTGCAGTTATACCCCTGTGCGTAGTTAATTAAATATGTTTTTGGGAAAATTACATGGTTGCTCTGACCGTTTCTTTTATTTGCAAATATGCCCCTGTGAATGACAGAACACGTGCCTCGAGCGTGTCTCTTGGTGAAATTTGCACCTAAGCCCCTATATGTTTCCATAATTGCATTTATACCCCTGCCAAGCTTAGGATTTTTATATGTTTGAACTATTTATTTCACGCATCATTTAAGGTTAAAGATTCTCAAAAAAATAGACTTAAGCTCATGTGTGTGTTCTTTAACGACATATTTTTAGTTTTTCATTTTATTGCATTTTCATATTTATTAAAAATAAAAAAACATGCTTTTTATCTCCTGACTAGCTTAGAAAATACCAAAAAAATATCAGAATACCTCGAAAAACTCCAAAAAAATTCCTTATTGTCTATTTTAACCTATTTTAGTGTCAGCCCAAAAATCACTAAAAATCTCAAAAGAAAAACCGTAAAAATTCGAAAAGACTTAAAAACTTCAAAAAAAAATCTTAAAAACTGTAGAAAACCCCAAAAATTGTAAACTCAAGTTCTGTAGTCTCCTGTTTCTATTTTCTTTATTTGACAAATAGTTTGAAAAAATTTTGTAGCTGTGTCATATTTTTAATTTCCATTTTTACCCCCAGCCAGTTGCCAATTCCCTGTTTTGCTTCATTTTGCTATTTAAAAATACCAAAAACATTTTGAAAAGCCTCCAAAAATCACAAAAACTGTATAAAATATTAAAAATACCAAAAAGATTTTATTTCTGAATTTTTGGTTATTTTTGCATATTTTTATTAATATTCTCTCTTCTCCTTTATTACATTGTCTTTATATTCCAATATTAAAAAAATATATATAAAATATAAAATCAGAAAAATCAGAAAATTAAAAAGTCAAAATACAAAAATACAAAATCAAAAATTAAATAAAAATATATAAAATTTAAAACCCACAAAAAATTAGATTGGCTAAGTAGTTTATTAGACCTAGGTTTGGACTTTTGTCTATACTCTGCACCTTTGTTTCCTGTGTTCGACCCCTACTTGCTTGCCATTGTACATTTTTAGTAGGGTATAATAAATTTTAATCCTTGCTATTGATTGTCTGATTAATTGTGTGTGTTAATTGTTGACGAACGGGAAGTCTTGAGTAGTCGCATCAGCGACAGTGAGTCTGATTTGTCATACCACTATTTAGCGGCTCTCGCCTTATCGTTTTTCAAATGGCGCCGTTGCCGGGGAGCATCAGCTTGTAGAGTACTTTAGGGTCTATTATCTGCTTAGCCATTTTTGCTTACTTGTTTTTAATGCATAATTTGTTTTGAACTGTCTGACATCTCTTTCTTGTTTTCTTGTGAGGGACCACTAACCGAGGAGGATCGCCTAGGGGATCCTGAGCAGCCTTGGGAGGAGGAGCCGGCTATTCTACCCTAGCCGGTAGGAGAGAGCAGGAGGACTTGAGAGAGAGAGAGATAGATCATTTTTTCCATTTTTTGGTGAGAGAGAGAGACATTTATTAATTTGTAATAATACAGGATTTGGACACTTGAACTTCCGGGCCCAATTTCCAAGTGTTTGTTCACTTGGGGGCTCACCGTGGATTTTGACGATTTTTTCACCGCTGTCATTTTCCGGTTTTGATTTCATTTTCACTTTCTTTTGTGGATTGAGCCCTTAGTTCTAGGCTTTTGCTTGATCGATTAGATTAGGTCCAAACACACTAATAACCTTTGCATGCACCTATAGATCGTATTTGGACTTAGTTTAATTAAACAGTTAACTCACCTTCTTAGATCCACCGCACCGCGAGCCCTCCCCATCAAGCGCTACTACTGAACTCGATGTGTCGAGAAGAGGATGGGGGGTCTAGACCGGACTCTTAGGATCGTGGATTGGTGGTTAACTTGTGCTTCTTAACGCTAGCAATTGCCTGCTTAGGACGATTTCGGCATTGCATACCGGCATATAGATTAGGTTTATAAATTCCTGCTTTGCATCCCGCATGGAGAGAGCTGGGAGTCACTGTAGGTCTTCTATCTTTGCATTCATCATTTAAGCACTAAGGTGAGATTTCCATCTTAGTGCCACTTGCATTGGCTTTTCCGAACTCTTCTCTCACTCTATTTTTGGATCAAATAGGAATCAAGAAAAAACAAAAACATTAGGTGCTTGTTTGAAATTACTCAAAAGAAGCGATAACACAAAAAAATTAAAAAAGGGACTGCTAAGAAAACTTTGACCTAAATAAAATTGGTAATTGGACTCATTGATTGGGGAGAGTCACACCCTCACTTGTATTCAGGTTGCATGGGAAGGTCTCCTTCCAAGTGAGCAGAGTGCTTCGTAAGGATTAGAGCCCAAAACCCAGTCTGTGCCTGCCTTGTGTATCGCTTGGATTTCCGAAGTATTGGCGCTTCTATCGTACGTGGACGAGTAGGGCTTGGTCAACATTGGTGACTCTCTATTGTGCAGAGCATTGACCTCGTCTGAAGTATCGAGCCTAGGCCACGCCTTCACGGGGGTGTTTGCCTCATCGTCTTGCGTCCGAATAGATTCTTGCACGCTCACGGGTGATTCCGTTGCGAGCGAGTTCTGAAGTAGTGGTTTCGCCTATTGGCTTCCTTTCTCTATTTCTTTGGCTGAGTAGGGATCCAGGAAGGGTCACAAGGACCTCAAAAAGTGCAGACTATAGGTTACACAGGAGGAGGACAAGTACGGGATACTCTTCTGGCAGTACTCTCTCTCCTATAGGCGTAGCGCTCTAAGGACTCGTTGAAAGATAACTCCCTGAATACAAGATAAAAATTACAAAGATAAAAGCCGAACCTTCACGGCTTCACGTGTTGAGTTGGTGAATCTCCTTGCTTTGTGTTTTATTGCTAGTTGCATTTAGATCAAGATCAAAAATATCGTGCCTTTGCGCAAATTTTGTTCTCCTACTTGACCCTTGCTCATTGTGAGCCTTATACTGTTTTGCAATCCTTTTATTTCTTGTTTACCATCGTGCTCTTCATCCAACATCTTTTCCTCTTGGCCTTCTCAAGATGTCGTCACACGGATGGTTTAGTCGGGACCTCGCTGACGCCCACATCGATTCCGTGTCGGCAACATCTTCAATAAAGAGGGGTGATCTCTGAGAAGTTAATTCGGACCTTGCGAATGTCTCCTTGGACTCCCCTATTCTCGCTTCTTTCAATACTTTCCTTTCTCCAATAAATCCGCTATTCGGGATGGACTCGCAACCCGAACTAGCTCTTCCCCTTCAGCTAAACCGGGATTAGTCTTATCCCAGAAATAACCCCTTGTGGATGGAGATCGATTTCAGTCAATATCATATGCTCCATTCACAACATTTTGGGATTGACCTTAATCCCAGATTCATCTCAACAGTAGGTGCTCGGGAAGGTAGTGATCAGGGTTTACTCCGTCATGCAGATTCTCCACCCGATCACGAGTCAGAAATTCCAGTTCAGTCTGAGATTGCAGGTGGAAGAGGAAAAGGACCACAGCCCCCACCTGAACCTGAAGTCAATCCGGGGGAAGGGCAGTACACCACGCAGAATGAGGTTAACAGTCAACTGCTGGCTTCCATTCAAGCCATCCAGCAGCAGTTGACTAACCAAGCCCTGGCCCAGACCGCCTTCCAAGATATCCTGAACGATCTGAGGAGGAGGGCCGATGCAAGAGACGATCGGAGGGAGAATGATCCGAATAAAGAGCCTGATTTTGAAGGAGTCAGAGATGAGTTCTCAGTGGGAAGATCAGAATTGGATGCAGCGGAAGCAGATCTACCGCAGCCCAAGCCTATGCTCAAAGAAACATACAACCCAGGAGCGGGACGCATACTGAATGGATCCAAGTTCCACGTATGCATGCCCACTTCGAGCTGAAGCCGCAATTTCTGTCCCTGCTTCCCACATTCCACGGGAATACCACTGAGGAACCATATATATTTCTCAAGAAATTTGGCCGCATCTGTGCCACTGCTCACTACCCTGGCATTCCTTTGGGGGTAGTCAAGATGACCGCCTTTCCCTTCAGCCTTCAAGACAAGGCCCTCTATTGGGTTGACCATCTTGGGAAGGTCGTCACAACCTGGGAGGAGCTGAAGTCTGCATTTCTCCACAAATTCTATCCTCTCGGGCGATTGAATCAGATGCGCGCCCGGATCTCCAGTTTCTGCCAGCAGCCCCACGAGACCGTCCATGAAGCGTGGGAGAGATTCAAAGATCTTCAGGAGAAGTGCCCCCATCATGACATTCCAAAGACCAGTCTCGTACAACACTTCTTTGGGGGGCTATCATTTGAGAGCCAAAAGCTTGTAGATGCAGCTTGCGGCGGTTCACATTTCAACAAGGACGAGGACGTGGTATGGAACATCTTCGAAGAAATGGTTGAAGGAGAAGCAGCCCAATCCTCATCCAGAGTATACATGAAGCCACCAACCGCCATCAGCAAGCCAGTGAACATGGCTTCTCACACCGAAGAAAAGGATGAGAGATCCAACCTGAGCATCATTGGGAGCCACTTGTCCAAGGTGGATATCATTGAGAAAAGGTCACATGACCTCGAAAAATTGGCAGTCATTGAGAAGAGGACCCAGGGTCTGGAAAAGCTCGACCAGATTTCCCAACAGCTAGAGCAGCTCGTACGTGCATTGAATGCAAACATGTGCAATGTTGTGTCTACGTCTGCCAATCCGAATGCTGAGAAGAAGGAGCCCACAATGCACCAACACCCTCAGCCGACTCCCCTGCAGCCTCAGCTTGTCCAGCATGTGTACTACGTGCTGGTTCCGGAGCAGCTTCCGCAGCCCCGGACACATATGGTTGTACATCAACCTGAGTCTCAGCCAGCTTACTCCGAGCAGTTCTCTCCACCCCCGCCACTGATTCAGGAAATCAATGGCGTATGGGACAATGAAGCGCAGCTGACCTGTCCTCAGGGACATTCTCAGGGTCAGAACATGGGCAACAGGCCCTACCACCAGCAGCAACAAGGTGGGAGACCCTTCCAGCACTCCTACCAATACCAGCCTCCTCCTCATGGAAACACCTAGAGGCAGAATTACCAGCACGATCCTCAGCAGTCCGGATATCGCGGACAGGGATATCATCAGCAACCGGCTGCTCAATACCATCAACAGAATGCACAGTACCCATCCAACCCTCCTCCTCACCAATTTTCACAAGGTTATCAGTCGCAATCTCAGCCGCCATATCAGCATTCTAGACCCCAGCAGGGGGACTCCTCTGAGATTGTGCTGGTCAATCCAGCCCTGGCCTGTTTAGGGCAGTTAATGAAGAACATGGCTGAGATGACCCAGAAGATCGACGACCTGACGGCAGTCAAGACTATCATACCAGCCCAGGTCGAAGCCAACCCGAACAACTTCTGATGCAAGGAGCAGGTAGTCGGCAGTGTCCAACCCGAATCAGGTGAATTAAATTGTTTTTTATTTAATGTTGTTACTCTCAGGAGTGGTAGGACACTCCAGCCATCGGCGACGGCGAAGAAAAAGCATCTTGCATCTGACGGGGAATCGTCAGTCCAGCCAACACCAGGGCCAAGCAGTATTTTGGGAGCAGCACCAGCAATCAGAAAATCACAAAAAAATGAAGAAAATAACAAAACACAAAAAGATAGCAACAACCTCGGTGGAGATCAGCCAGCATTGGAGACGCCTGCGCCTACCTTACAGCCAGTTCCTGACAGGAGGAGCACTACACCTGCAGCGAGTCCAACGCCAGCACCAGAAACTGAGCCTGTCATTTTTGGTCCACAAATTGTAGATGAATCCATTCCTTTTTGCCATCTACCTGTACACAACCATATGGATACTATTTTGAATGAAATTGGTGAAGATTTGTAAATATTCCTTTTCCTGAAGCTATGAGAAAACACAAAAAAATGAAAAATTTGAAAAATGCTTTGTCTGATCCTGCCATCATAGAAATCATTCAGAATTTAGTGTTGAATATGCCATTAATGAAAGCTCTTGAGTACATGCCGGCCGTAAAGAAAGGATTAAAAGAGGCAACCAAGCGCAGGCCGCACCCCCACAATTCCAGAAGCAAAGGTGGCAGGTTCGAAAAGCATATCCTCACAATGGCCACCGTGAACACCATCAGCAACCTCCCGGATAAAAAGCCAGATATGGGAGCACCTCTTGTACGTTGCCAGATGTTTAATCAAGAGTTCGAGCGAACACTTCTCGACAGTGGGTCTTCTGTCAATTTGATGCCAGCCTTGCTACTCACGGAGTTTAGGCTAGGACCGCTCAAGCCTACAAAGATGATTCTGCAGTTCGCAGACAAGTCAATCAAGCGGCCTAGAGGCCTATTGGAGGACGTGATCGTCACGGTTCAGGGAAAGTCATTCCCGGCCGATTTTGTGGTCTTAGATATGGGCGTCCCTGATCAGCGAAAAACCGAGCGACTAAGGTAAAGGTGCAAAATAGGTCGTTGCGACCTCGGTCACTCAGATGCACTTGATCAAGAAAGATAATGAACCACTCGAAACAGATAAAATCAATAAAATCACGAGATAACGGTCCTGCTATGTGATTAACCTGGTATAGCACCCAGGGTCGAACTCAAGGAGCACGGTTTGGCCGAGAGGCCTACGACGTAGTCAAAATAAAAGGAGAAAATCTTTTTAGTGTTTTTTTTTAATTTATTTTATATTTTTTTGGATTTTTAAGTAATTCGGAAAATAAAGAAAAACAAGGAAAAGCACACTTCAACAATTTATTCAAAGCATCAAAAGTCAATCAAAAATTGGAATAAAAATATTTCTTTGTATTTTATATTTTGTAGTGTTTTTGATGAATTTTTGAGAATTTTCTGATGTTTATTTTATTTTCTGAAAATCAAACAGTGAAGCAAACAGTGGGTACTATCCAGCCGAGCCAAAAAGCCCTAGACAAAATATCTAAGGGCCTTAAAATGGCCTGGAGGTAATTTTCCTGTAAAAATGATAAAACAAGGAAAATTTAGGTACCAATTTTATTATTTTTGGGTTTTTAATTTTTTTTACTAGAATTGTTATGGGTTTTTGAGTGTTTTTAAGTTTTTATTGGTTTTCAGTGGTGAAAAATAGCCAAAATTGCTAGAAAATCAAACTAAGCAAAACAAACAGTGGACAATTTTTTTTGTAATTTTTGGACACTATTTAATATTTTTTTGTGATTTTTAAAGTTAGACAGTAGCAAAAATGATGGTTTTTGATTTTTTAAAAATATCAAACGAAATCCAAAATGTCCTCAAAAATCCACAAAAATCCTACACCATGGCAGGAGCCATGTCTCAAATTTTCGTTGGATTTGGAGGTAATTTGATATTTTATTCAAAACTAACAAAAGGGTACTGTGCACAGGGACTGAAATGCAAATACCCAAAGTTCTGGGGGTCCCGGTGCAAAATACCCAGCAAAGCACGCGCCACGCGCGTGCCTGGGGCACTCAGGGACCTAAATGTAAGAAAACTAAGTCTCGAGGGCTTATTGGTAACACGTACCAAAAGTCCAAGGGCTTTACTTGCAAATTACCCAAAAAATATCGCACATGGGGAAATAAAACACGCACAGGGGTATAACTGCAATTATCTAAAAACTTTCATTCATTTCATAACTACCAGAACTACAAGGGCATATGCTGCAACTAACCCAAAATATCACGTGGCGAAGCACGTGTCCAGAACAGGCAAGGGTATAAATGCAAATAACATGAAGCTCAGGGTCCTCTATGCAAATAAACCTAAAACTAAACAACTGACTTAACTATTTACAGGACTAATGCGAAATAAAACAAAGATAAGGGCCTAAGGGTAAATTACCCTTTATTAACCGGAGCGGCTGAATGACTGCCACGTGTAGATCTGACGGTCCAGATGGGGGCGGCTCTCCAATGTTGGGACTCCTCTGGCTGATCCAACGGTCGAGGCCAAGACACATGTGGATCTGACGGTTCGGATCGAACTCCTCAGATCTGACGTCAAAGGGCGCTCCAGGAACCAACGGTGGGGATGGCTTCTGGAGCTGGAGACTGATCCAACGACACTGGAGGATGCTGGAAGAACTGGCCTCCGGCGAGATTCGTCGGGCTCGTGCGGGCGCTGGCCTCCTCCTTGTAGCACTCTGAAGGTCGGAGAAGAATGCTGGAGTGCTCCCGCGTCTGCTGCGATGCTCCGATGATCGACCCGAGCTCGGAGGAGTTCAGGCGCGGTCGGCGGAGCTGGGTCTCCTAGCCTAAATGCCCAAGCCCTCAGATGGGCTCGGTAGGACCTGCAAAGTGGCTCAGAAGACTCGCGGGTCGAGGGCAAACTGCCTCGACCCGGTTAGGCGAAGCGAAGGTGGCTGGTGCGTCGGGGTGGCGGGCTCCGGCGAAGGTGGTGGACGGAGGAGCCCGGTTCCCAGCTCCTGTGCGAGCTGGGTTGAGTGAGTGGGTGGAGAACGTGCGTCGGAGAGAGGTGAACGTGGAGGTCAGGTCCGATGGTCGGATGGTGGTCGGAACCGGGGTGAATCGAAAAAACACGACGGCGGCGCGATTTGGGGGAAAACGGAAATTAAAAGAAATGGCGGAGCTACGGGGTTACCTGGATGATCGGTGAGACTGGGGAAGAGCAGGGGGTGCTCCTGGTCGTCGCCTCGAGGGTCGTCTCAGCCCGAGGCTCGAAGCTCGCTCAGGTGGCGGAGCTACGGCGGCTACATCGCCGGATCAATGGAATCCTCCTCCTCGCCTCGCTGCAACAGGTGGAGGCGCTCGCTGTCACTCTCGCGGTCTCTCTGGAGCTCACAGGGAAGGAGGCGAATGGCCAAAGATGGAGAGAGAAGGTGGCGGAGCAGCGACTTTATATGGCTAGGGGTCCGAGAAGAAGGGGTCCGGGCAAGCTCAGGAGCGCGCGGATCCCGAGGGAGCGGCTCCGGCGAGGATGTCGGATACATGGCGAAGGATTCGGACCCGGGGTTTGGCGAATTGGTGATCGGGTCGAGCGGGTAATAATTGGAGAAATCAGGTCCGGAGCTCAGACCAGTGGGAAGTGGTCCTGGGGGGGGGGGGGGGCTAGTTGACCGGGCGGTCAACATCCCCAGGACCCAATGGGATCAGGCCACGTGGCTAAACTTTGAAGCTCAAAAATAAGGTAGCAAATGGCCGATTTTGCAAAAACTTAAAACATGAATTATTTTTATTTTATTTTTTTCTATTTTTTGGTGATTTTTAATTAATTTTTAAAAATAAAAATAGGCTATATACATAATATGTACTATATATAGGTATATACAATATATAGGGTTTTGATTTTTTTGATTTTTATATATTATTTTTATACAATTTTATCCTTATTTTATATTTTATTTATTTATAGAATAAAATAAGGAATAAAAAGGTATTTTTATTTTATTTTTATTATTTATGTACATAGGTAAAATAAATAGATATGTACATCTATATACATGGTATATGTACCATGTATTTTTGATCTTTTTGATTTTGAACTTTTTATTTTGTTTTTATATTTTTATAAATATATACAAGTATTTACAAGCATATTTTTGGGTGAGGAAAATATAGTTTTATTTATTTACATAAATATTTACACATGAGCCCCTATCTCCCTCTACTTTGGCTTTTATGCGGTCAGGCCCATGCTGAGCCCTCTCTTAGGTTAGGTTGCTCAATATTTATTCTAAATATTTCCCTCTTTTTATTTTTAATCTTTATTCTTTTATTTTTGCACAAAAACATGCTAATTATAGGTTTTTACACAATGCATGCTTTTGATAATTATTCCTATTTACACATATCTACATGTATTTGCAAAGGTTTTTTTAGCTAAAATATAAGAATAAAGAGTGATGAATGGGTATTCATCAGTCCCCTCTCCATCGCTCCTTACCCCAATCATACTTGGAAGACCATTTCTGCGGACATCAAACGCAGTAGTGAATTATGGTACATGAGAAATCACTTTTGGCGTTGGCAATGAAATAATCAGAGTAGAGACCCTGTCTGAGGGAACACCAACCGAGCCGACATCCACATCATGTGCAAGGGTGATTGAGTATGTTGACGACTGTGACTTTCTGGCAGAAATTCAAGATACCAACTTATTTTTGGATGACAATGAGATCCATGAACTCCTTTGCCCCAAGGAGGAAGTGGAGACCGCAGTCGAATTTCTCCGTATCGATCAGGATGAGGAACTCGCTGATGTGCTGCAAGATACTGCCGTGGGAGTGATGTGCCTTCAAAATCAAGAGCAGAAATTTGAAGTACCTTTTGATGAAGAAGACATCATTGAGGAATTTTGTCAGGATTTGAGAGAAGAAGCAGATCAGAATATGGTGGACACCGAACAGTTGAATGAATCACCACCTGCACTAATAGTTGAGGTCACCACTAAAACGGCTCAGACCCCGCCAGAGCTGAAACCCTTGCCCTCCAACATGAAGTATGCCTTCCTTGCGGGAGAACCGAATATGTACCCGGTCATCATCAATGCACATCTAACCGAAGACCAAGAATCTCGTCTGTTGGAGGTTCTTGAACGTAACTGCAAGGCGATAGATTAGCGAACTTCTAATCTACATGGGATAAATCCGTCACTCTGCTCGCACCGCATCTTTCTGGGAGAAGATTGCAGGCCCTCTCGAGAACTGCAGAGAAGATTGAATCCAAACCTGCGGGAGGTCGTTATGAAAGAGATCCAGAAATGGTGTGATGCGGGATTTATCTATCCCATCTCTGACAGCAAATGGGTGAGCCCTCTGCATGTTGTGCCCAAGAAATCAGGGATCACCATTGTGAAGAATGACAAAGGAGAGGAGATCGCAACCAGAGTACCCACTTCTTGACGAGCATGCGTGGACTACAGAAGACTTAATCTCGCTACCAAGAAGGACCACTTTCCGTTACCCTTCATCGACTAGATCCTGGAGAGATTGGCCGCGAAGGAATATTTCTCCTTCTTGGATGGCTACTCTGGGTATAATCAAGTTGCTATTGCTCCTGAAGATCAAGAGAAGACCACGTTCACCTGTCCTTTTGGCACATATGCCTTCAGACGGATGCCGTTCAGGCTTTGCAACGCCCCAACCACATTTCAGAGGTGTATGCTTGCAATTTTTGCCGATATGGTGGGCAACTTTCTCGAGGTCTTTATAGAAGATTTTTCGGTCTACGGGGATTCATTTGACCAATGCCAGGACTACTTAGACCGAGTCCTACGGAGGTGCTGTGAAGTCAATCTTGTGCTCTCGTGGGAGAAGAGCAACTTCATGGTGACCGAAGGAATTGTACTGGGCTACGTTGTTTCTAAGCGTGGAATGGAGGTTGACCCATCCAAGGTGGATGTGATTTCCAAACTTGAGTCACCTACAAACATAAAGCAAGTCCGGTCATTCTTGGGCCATGTCGGTTTTTACCGACGTTTCATCAAAGATTTCAGCAAACTGGCGAGACCGTTGACTGAGTTGCTCGGCAAGGACGATGAATTCATCGTGGATGACCATGTGCTCCTTGCCTTTAATCAGTTGAAAGAGCTCATCACGCAGGCCCCTATCTTACAGCCACCGATTTGGACTCAGCCTTTCGAGATCATGACTGACGCGTCAGATTACGCCATCGGAGCTGTACTGGGACAGAGGAATGATAATGTACCATTTGCGATTCACTACGCTAGCCGAACGCTCGATGAAGCCCAGAAAAATTACACTGTCACTGAAAAGGAGCTGCTAGCGGTAGTCTTTGCCTTGGAAAAATTCAGATCATACCTCCTTGGGTCCAAAGTAATCATTTACACTGATCATTTGGCCATTCGGTACTTACAGCAGAAGAAGGACGCCAAACCACGTCTCATTCGGTGGATCCTTCTCCTCCAGGAATTTGACTTCGAAATCAAAGATAAACCTGGGATAAAGAATGTAGTGGCCGATGATCTGTCAAGGCTTCCTGAACCAGAGTCTCCTGAGTTGAATCTGCAGCCGATCACAAAGACCTTTCCAAATGAGGCAATTCTGTCTGTCGCCTCACTTCCTTGGTATGCGGACATCGTAAACTACCTGGTTGCCAAGAAGAACCCACAAGACTGGCCTAAATTGAAAATAGACAGGTTCTTGTCTAAAATCCATTTCTATCAATGGGAAGACACGTATTTGTTTCGTGAGGGAGCAGATTGTATATGGAGAAGGTTCATTCCTCAAGAGGAAGTTCCAAGTGTCCTCGCTTTATGTCACGACCAAGATTCTGGAGGACATCATTCAGGCAAAAGAACGGCAGCAAAAGTTCTTCAAAGTGGCCTCTGGTGGCCTTCATTATTCAAGGATGCAGATGAGTATGTCAAATGCTGCACTAACTTCCAGAAGATGGGCAGAACCATAGGAATGAGAGACACGATGCCTCTGAAATACATTCAGATATCAGACGTCTTTGACGCATGGGGCATCGACTTCATGGGCCCGTTTCCCAACAGTCAGGGTTATGAATATATTCTGCTTGCTGTCGATTATGTAAGTCGATGGGTGGAGGCTATTCCCGCCCTAGGACTGTCTGTCGATTCTTGAGAGATCATATCATAGCACGGTTCGGGATTCCCAAGATTCTCATATCTGATGGGGGTAGTCATTTCATAAACAGAGAGGTGAAGAAGCTGACCTAAGAATTCTGCATTGAGCATCGTGTTGCTTCACCCTACCACCCGCAGTCCAATGGCTTAGCTGAATGTTCAAACAGGGAGATCAAGACAATCTTACAGAAGCTTGTGCGTCCGGATCGCAAGAACTGGTCTCAGCTGCTTGATTCTGTTCTTTGGGCTTATAGAACAGCGTACAAGTCACCCTTGGGAATGTCTCCCTACCGCCTTGTGTATGGAAAGCCATGCCATTTGCCCGTCGAACTAATCCACAAATCCTTATGGGCCATTAACATATGTAATTTGGACTCCAAGCAAGCAGGAAAGAACAGAAAATTGGATCTGAACAGATTATTGGAATTCAGAGATTATGCATATGACAACAGCCTGATGTACAAGGAGAAGGTCAAAACATGGCATGACAAGCATATCCGCCGCAAATCCTTTGATCCAGATCAGAAGGTGTAGTTGTTCGATGCGAAATTGAAGATCTTTCCAGGCAAATTGAAGAGTAAATGGACTGGGCCGTTCACGGTTAGGCAGGTGCGTGACAACAGAAGTGTATTGATATCCAATCTGTCAGCTGACGCACAACCATTTGTTGTCAATGGACAACTTCTGAAGCCATACCTTGAACATGATACATTCATGGCTGTCGTTGACTCAGTTCAAGTAATCTATGAGGATGAGTTGAATATCTCCAAAGAGGCAGAGGAAGGAGAAGCTCACCAAAACATTTTTGAATGATTTTTCTTTTTCTTCTTTTCTTCTTTTCTTCTTTTCAATTTTTTTTATATATCTTCTTCTACCGAAATGATGCCATCCCTGTCATCATTGCTACACTTAGGGTGTGCTTTATCCTAAGTATAGGAGGGATGCACATCCCGAGTTGTTCATATCCAATTTCATCTCTTTTCTTGTTTTCTTCTTTTCCTTTCCTACCTTCTGTATCTATCCAAAAAGTGTTGCCCCTTGGAGACAGTCTTCTATACTTAGGACGTACTTTGTCCTAAGTATAGGGGGGTGTGCACCCCGAGTTTCTTCTAGTCTTTTCGATCCTCTCCATTGACTCCTCTTCTTGTATATACTTAGGGATATCTTACCCTCAGTATAGGGGGAGACAATCTGAGTACGATCTGTTCATTCCCACCCTTGACCCTCCCTGTTTTGTGTACAGTCTGCTATACTTACGATTATTTGATCCTAAGTATAGGGGGGGCGGTCAACTTCTCATTCGTTCATTCATTTCTTTATTTATTTCTTTATTCATTAGATTTTCCTATACTCAGTACGAGTTATGTCGTCTCTTTTCTCTCTGATCTATGAGGACATAGCTCAAGCTAAGTGTAGGGGGGTCGTATATACTGCGTATATACTTTAGCCATAATTCGTACTTTCGTATTTTCCTAATAATATGGCTAATAATTCTTTAAAACTCATTAAAATTCTTTAAAAAGGTGTTTTACTCCTCAAATTCTTTTGTGTATTTACTGATTAATAAATCAAGTGAAAATGTTCTTTGCAAAATGTTTGAAAAATAGTTTGAAAAGCTTCGTGAACATTTATTGAAAACTATTTTAAAAATATGTTGTTACATGTTTTCAACCTTTGTAAAAATGTGTGGTTTGTAAAATTTCTTTTCTATGTGTGAAATAAAATGTTTGAAAAATGATTTGCAAATGGTTTGAAAAATTGTTGCAAAAATGTTTTGAAAAACCTATATATACTGCTTTGAAAGCCTTTGCAAAATGATTTTCAAATGCGTGTACATGTTTGTAAATTGTTTGTAAAAGTTATTTTGGACTATAGTTTTCAAAAATTGTGTGAAAAAGTTTGTGTCAAATAAGTTTGAGGAATATTTGCATCACACAAAATCCACTATATGTATATATACTTATAAAATTGAGCACTTACCCTGTAAATTCTTAAAATCCACTTCTTGTAGATATAAGAAGCACTCCCGTGTACACAGTTTTCACCTAACTTTTAGCCAAAAACTTTTTGTTTCCAAAAATCCCAAAAATATTTGCAAAATTAAAATCCAAAAACACTTGAAAAAAATATTTTTAAAAAATACAAAAAATGCATATGCATCATCATCATGTTTTCAAAAATCATAAAAAGTTCAAAATCTTTGAAAATTGCATCACAAAAATATTTTCTGCATCCTGCATCGCATTTGCATAGCATTCACATTTTTCGGATTGAGTTTGATAGTTGAACAAGTCTAAGTAAAATCCGGAGATTGGAGCTTGATTGAACCTTAAAATCTACCTAATAACAGGAACCTTATAGAAACTGGGTTTGAGGTACTTCATGTCTAGTTGACTTAATTCTTTGAGGATCACGGGACTTGGTTCAATGGATTCTTGACTGCCTAAGTAGAGTATTTCGGAGCACACACACACACGACCCTTGTTGATAATGACCTAACTTGGACACCTGCACCTTTCACATGGCTCAACTCAGTTGGAGTGGTGAGGGGATTGGATTTGCCGGTATGAGACGCACACAAGTGGAAACATTTGTCCTCCTCTAGGGAGGGAAGTGCACCCCAACCCGTCCAGTGATTAGGAAGTCTAAAGACAGGAGGTTGTGGGTTGCAATAAAGCTTCAAAAGAGGGATAGTCTACTGGCTCAAGAGGAAAAAATCCTTATGTAAATGTTGTTGTATATAGTATTCAAAAAAAGAAAGAAAGAAAGAAAATGTTCAGGCATGTACAAAAATAAAAAGCCTGCAAGGTATGTACAAATGTTGTAAAGTCAATAAGCAAGCTTGAGTTCCAAAGTCAAATATGTGAGCCTGCAGCAGGATGACTTGACTACACTGGTCTTGCATCCCAGGATAGGTAGCTACACTGGCTACCGTCCATTCTTCTCTTCACCCCTTCCTCTTGAGTTGGTTGCCACTTGAACTTAGAAGGGAATACCTCGCTCCTCGAGGATGGAGTTATTGGATTGGGGAATCATTGGGTTGTCGTACTAGAGAAGTCAGTCTCTTTGTCATTCTAGTTGCGGAGAGCCACCATCACTTACACTGTACGAGTCAAATTCATAGTCGTAAGAGTTTGCGTATGAGTTGAAGTATTTCTGACCTGGCTATTGAGGAGACTTGGACAGAGTTTCGGGAATCTTAAGGACTGTTGGATTTAAAATTCGGTTCTCATTAAGGTTCCGCCTGCACTAAAATTCCAAAGGTCCGACTTAAGCTCCAAACTTTGATTTTGTGAAAACCAGTTTGATGATCGAATAAAATCCAAGTTCTTCTTTTTCTTTTCTTTCTTTTTCTTTTTGCACTTGTTGCATAAGTGTTTGCTAGGGACTAGCAAAGGTAAAGTATAGGGGGATGATGAATCCACATTTCGTCATCTCTATTCTATCATTTTGGCCTCAAAAACCCTAGCAAATGCCTGAAAACAACATTAAATAGAGTGATTTAGCATTCATACATCTGTGTGTAGAAAAGTGTACAAAATACTGTTTTTAATGCCAAAATTATAGAATAGAGAAAAGAAAAGAAAAAGAATAAAATATTGTAAATATTTTATGACCCGAAACCCCGACACCTAGGCATCTTGATGAATAGGTCGACAAGGAATAAAGTAGGGGGAGATAAGGACCAAATACCTATATTTATTAATTCATTCTTTATTCATTTTGGGACCTATTTTTGGTTCCACTTTTTGTGCTTCAAATAAAGAAACTCTGTACATGAAAGTTGTAGATATTTTTATATAGAAAAATACAAAATTGATTTCACTGAAAAATAATGTACAGATAAAAAGTTGCGGTCTGAACAAAAATCCAGAATCCCAACTTCCCAGACCTGTATCTCACAAATGAAAACTCCAAATGCAGAAACTCACCTTTAATTGTATATACGATAAAATAATCTATTTAATGGTGGTGGTTTCGCATTTGGCGGAGCTACGGTTTGAAAGTTGAGTTTTGGACCCACATTGTATACATGTACAACTTAAAATATTCAATTTATTATTTGTTCTTTATATTTGTAGTTTTATATTTTTACAATTTTGTAAATATTACTTATAATATATTTGTATATTAAAATCAGAACAAAAACTCAAAGAAAGCTCAAAATAAAATACTTGTAACTAAAATACACATGTATTATACCTAGGTACATACCTATACAATATCTACCTATATTTTATTAAATATACAAAACATATCAGTAAAATAAAATAAAAATATATTTGTGTATATAAAATTATTCTATAATTTTAGAAAAATAATAAATAAAAGTAATAAAATTAAAATACATAAAATAAAAATTAAAGACTGAAATATATAGGAAATATACCTATAAGGGATACAAAAGTAAGTTAGTAAAAATATATTTCAGAAAAATAATTAAAAATCAGAATAAAATATTTCATAAATTAATAAACATTTTTTATTTTTTAACCAAAATGTAATTAATCCATTTTCTATTTTTAAACGATTTTTTTAGAGGATTTTTCCTGGTTGGTCCACGTGGACCAACCAGGTTGGTCTGACAGTTGACCTCGGTCAACTGTCTGACCTCCTCCTCTAGACCTGTCAGACGACCAGTTTTGTCTCTTCTTCTCACCATTTTCTAGGGCTGACCTTGCACCGATTCGTGTCGATGCCTTCTGCATTTTTGCTCCTCGATCAGTGGTGATTCACGCCCAAGTGATTGCAGGGGCTGAGGACCACTGATCGAGGTGTTTGACCCTCGTCTTCCACGTCGCTCGTCAACCCTTCAAAAGGGCACCCCCGACTTCGATTTGAAGTTTGATCCTTCTTCCGCCATTTTCACCCGAAAACCTCTACCTCCTCGTGCTCCTAGTGACAGTAGGAGTCGAATCGACCCGGGGTTCGAGTCATCTGGTGTAGAATCGAACTGATCCATCCCCTCGCCGGAGCTCCGCCGCGAAGCTCTTCTCGACGTCCCCGGTGAGCCTCTTCTCCTTCTACTTCCATTTTCGTGTAGCCTTAGCTTAGATTAGGTTAGGTCTATAGCAGTTTTGCATTTCGTTTTGTTAATCGCCGTGATTCCCCGATCGAAGCCCACGGCGGAGCTGAGCTCCGCCCATCGTTTCCGCTCGCTTCACGCTTCCATCCGATCATATGTCACCCCCATCTTCTTCCCCTTCACTCCGTCATCACGCTCCACCCATCCATTCACCTCGATCTCGCCCGGATCGAGTCACTCGAGCTCCCATCTCTGCCGCTCATCGGAGCTCGTTGCCCGAGCCCCTTTTCGCCTCCATCAACCCATCAGAGAACACCCACAGCTTCGCCTGGATTTTGCGCACCTAACCATGCAGGTCTGAGCCAAGGAGAAGGCTCCATCGACCCTCGACATTCCTAGGAGCTGCTTCCTAGGTCCCCTCCGCCGTCCGAGCACCTCACGCCGTCCCCGCCTTGCCTGAGACCACCTGCTGACGCATAGAGGCCCCAGGATCATTTTGCCCTTGATCCTAGGGCCGGAGCGGCCGTGTGTCGGCCGCAATCGCCCGCCAAAGCTCGAAAGGGAAGGTGTTCTTCATGATCATCTTCGGGTAGTCGGATCAGGAGCACCCTCCAGGCGCCACATCAGCCGTTAGATCTTGGCGCTCTCCACCGTCCGATCGCACCACCACGATCTAATCCCAGTCGTCCCGGTCGAAGCGTTATCGCGCGTGTCAGAGCCGCCACGTGTCAGGTGAAATCTCCTCGGCCGCAAGATCAATCCCCATGGGTATTTTGCATCTTCAACCCACGTGCTTTTGTATTTACTTTCTAGTCTTAAAACTTTCGTCTGCAGTTTAAAAACTTTTGTAATAATTGCACTTAGGTCCTCGCACTTTTTATATTTGCACTTTGGTCCACGCCACGTCACCTCACGTGACTAGGGCGCGCGACTTTTGGGTGTTTTGCATTTTTGTTCCCGAACGTTTAGGTATTTGCAGTTATACCCATGTGCGTAGTTAATTAAATATGTTTTTGGGAAAATTGCATGGTTGCCCTGACGGTTTCTTTTATTTGCAAATATGCCCCTGTGAATGACAGAACACGTGCCTCGAGCGTCTCTTGGTGAAATTTGCACCTAAGCCCCTGTATGTTTCCATAATTGCATTTATACCCCTATCAGGCTTAGGATTTTTGTATGTTTGAGCTATTTATTTCACGCATCATTTAAGTGCTAAAAATTCTCAAAAAAATAGACTTAAGCTCCTGTGTGTGTGTTCTTTAATGACATATTTTTAGTTTTTCATTTTATTGCATTTTCATATTTATTAAAAATAAAAAAACATGTTTTTTTATCTCCTGTCTAGCTTAGAAAATACCAAAAAATATCAAAATACCTCTAAAAACTCCAAAAAAATCCCTATTGTCTATTTTACCTATTTTAGTGTCAACCCAAAAATCACTAAAAATCTCAAAAGAAAAACCTTAAAAATTCGAAAAGACTTAAAAACTTCAAAAAAAATCTTAAAAATGTAGAAAACCCCAAAAATTATAAACTCAAGTTATGTAGTCTCCTGTTTTTATTATCTTTATTTGAAAAATAGTTTGAAAAAATTTTGTGGCTGTGTGATATTTTTAATTTCCATTTTTACCCCCAGCCTGTTGCCAATTCCCTGTTTTGCTTCATTTTGCTATTTAAAAATACCAAAACATTTTGAGAAGCCCCCAAAAATCACAAAAACAGTAGAAAATCATAAAAATATCAAAAAGATTTTATTTCTGAATTTTTGGTTATTTTGCATATTTTTATTAATATTCTCTCTTCTCCTTTATTACATTGTCTTTATATTCCAATATTAAAAAATATATATATATATAAAATATAAAATCATAAAAATCAGAAAATTAAAAAGTCAAAATACAAAAATATAAAATCAAAAATTAAATAAAAATATATAAAATTAAAAACCCACAAAAAATTAGATTGGCTAGGTAGTTTATTAAACCTAGGTTTGGACTTTTGTCTATACTCTACACCTTTGTTTCCTATGTTCGACCCCTACTTGCTTGCCATTGTACATTTTTAGTAGGGTATAATAAATTTTAATCCTTTCTATTGATTGCCTGATTAATTGTGTGGGTTAATTGTTGACGAACTGGAAGGCTTGAGTAGTCGCATCAGCGACAGTGAGTCTGATTTGTCAGACCACTATTTAGCGGCTCTCGCCTTATCGTTTTTAAGCGAGTGCCTGAGAGGGGGCACATTGAGGGCATCTTTTGACGGATGCGTCACCTAGAGTTGGTGAGATCCTGCTAATGAGACCTACATATGATGAGGATGATCCAGTGCAGACTCAAGACGATAAAGAGATCGTCATGGAATTCAACTCAAGGGGCCGAGATTAGACTCAAATTAGAATTATGAATCCTAATGGGATTGGACTCATAATCTTAATAGTTATGGAGTTGTATTCTATTTATAGTCCTATTAGGAATTGGACTATATGGTTGTATTTAGGCTATATAAAGAAGGCGGTTGAGGCATTGTCTCTACACTACAACAAGAGAGAATACCACAAGGAAAAAGAGAGAGGGGGGGGGGGAGGGGGGAGAGAAGAGAGAGAGAGAGAGAGAGAGAGAGAGAGAGAGAGAGAGAGAGAGAGAGAGAGAGAGAGAGAGATAAGAGAGCGAGGGAATGAAGAGAGTTGTACTCATCTTCTTATAGTGATCTTTCTCTAGTGGTCGTGAGATGTGATCGACCATCGTTATATCCGGTTACTCTTTCTTTCACGTGCTTTCGTGGTGGTGGTCAATCATATATCTGCATCCTCATCCATGGAGATTTGTATCCTCAACAACTAGTATCCGAGAAGAGATGATACTGGTGGATCGTGTTCCCATCAGCTTACTCAGAATAACAAAATTGATCTACAACAATAAATAATTTGAATTTTCATTACATATAATTCAATGTTAATTTTTTTATAAGAACAATATTTTATCGAAGAATTATCTTTGATTTTTGGAATTGTTGTTAAGTGTCATATTCATTGCTGGGAGTACATATAACCATTATTATTCCAATGTACCATTAAAATTTATATCAATTATAATTAATTTAGCAACGATCAGGAGAAAATTCTTGAAAATATCAATGTTTATATAATTCATTACTAGCCAAGTAACAATAATATAATATCCATTGCGAACTTCAAGAATAAAAGGTGATTTTACAATGGATAATATCTGTTGCTATAAACTAAACACTGGCACGTATATACAAAGAGTCATCAAATTGTTTGTTTCTATAACTATGTTTTGTTGCAGTGCCTATTATTGTAATATGCCCATACACCATCTTCATAAAGCATGATCTAAATTAAGGTGTGCTCTTCATTCTCTCTTTGAAATATGCACCTTTTGTTGGAATCTTTTATTACATGCTAAGTCTATCCCCATATCTAAATTTATACACGAAAATTCAAGATCAATCGTTTTATCAACTTGTACGGCATTTCGTTTACTATAACAAATTCAATCTATGACAATGAATATTTAATAATCATTGCTATATCTTGCATAGTTAAATATATAGCAAGAAATATTCTTTGTTTTTTCGTTATTTAAATTCGCAATAAATATTGTGTTCCTTGTTATATTCTTCGCAATAAAAATGTTACAACAATTACCATTCATTTTTTTCTAATCTTTATTGTTATATGAAACTTCAGCAATGAATATGATATCCATGCAAATTAAAAGAACAAAAGATAGTTTTATTTTAACGACTAATATTCGTTTCATACGTTTCAAAGCAGAAGATACAACAATGAATATTGAATATTGGAATTATTTATTTCCATAGGTCAATTCAGTCATAAAGACTAATATATAGTAAACTTTAACCAATCGAAAATACGTGGAGCCAGAAGTGCACTTACACATGCATACACGCGCGTGCATATGTGCACATATATAATAGAGAGGGGAACTCTTAGATAGAGAAAACACACAGAGACTCTCTCTCTCCAGGTCTGAATGTTTTCTCTTGCTTCTCATTTCATGGCCCATCACGTAGCAGATCAAAAGTCCACACAGCACAGCAGATGACAGACACCCAAAGCAAAGACGTGCAGCACTCCCATTATGATCCAATCCAAGTGGGTGGAATTAATTAAAGGGAAGGGAGGTTAGGCATTTAGACTAATCCCCCCTCCCCCTTCCTTAGACTTCTCCACTCTCACGTCACTCTCATCAATGTGCTGTTGTTAGTTGGGTTTGAGTTGGAGGAGTCCCTCCCTTCTCCTCCTCTCCCTTCCCTTCCTTGTGCATTTGATTTGATATCTGCCTTTTCTCCATCTGGATTATCACAACTGCCAAAACGTTACTTAGAGGATGGCCCTTAAGAAAGATCATCTCTCGATGTTATCTTATATACTGTTTATATCAGACTGCTCAAGACCCTTCCACATGTCCTCTAACATCTGTGGGTTCACTGCAGAGAGAGAATCCTCGTCAAATCTTTTGACTTTCGATCCAATCTATTACTTTATGATCCAATCCCATTATGATATATGCTTTATTTGTGGGCTATATATGTCCTCCTTTTCCTTTGTCCTTTTGGAAGGAATGGAAAATATGATTGAGAATTGAGTGTGGGGCACTCGTTTGATGAACCTTTGGAGAACAGCCACAACAAATTAATGGGAAAAAAGGAAGTACATAAATAAGGTGGATTTAGGGAGATGGGTAAGTCGGCTAATTTGGTCTTCTTCTTCTTTCCCTTCCCACATCTCACTCACTCTCCAAACCTCCTATCATTATCCTCCCTTTGGCATATTGTTTGATTCCTTTCTCTTCCAACCAAACAATCCGTGAGTTTGGACAAGAGATGCCCAATCCTACACTCCATCCCTTCCCTTGTTTACAACTGAAGAACGCGATCCAATTCCTTCGCTTCGCAACCGGGTCAATTACGAAAATAAGTACTTTTGCTCATATATAAGCGTTTTAAGGAGTGGACTCCTTACTAAGTTAGGTTGTTATCAAATCTAAAGCAACTGCCCACCAAAGGAGAACATCAGCCACAAGATAAGCACAAACACATCCTTTCGTGGATGAAAGGGAAATCTCTGGTCCCAAATTAAAATAGAAGGAAAACTAAAAAAAAGTATGAAGTCATGGTATACAATATCAAATCTACATACGTCTTAAATATATCTTGATTTTAATTAACTAATTTATAATGTCACAACACAAGTTGGAAATTTTGAATTACAAATTGAAAGAATGGGGGCAAGTATGAGCTAGCTAGTAATGGCAATCCACTAGTGATGATGAAGCAAAGAGTTGCGTGGTTGAGAATGGGAATGATGGCATGGAGAAGTCTACGTGATCATCTTCGAGGGGCGCAGGGAGGTTGAGATCGAACGAGAGCAAGGTGGTCTTGATCTCCTTCTTGCCCTCTTGTTCTATAGTAGCGGTGGTCGAACGATGTCGCCTCATATGGCCTCCCAAGGCTTGTCCAGATGAGAACACCAACCTACATATCGAGCATTCGTGGACCCTTGATTTGCTTAGATTGCTAAGACTATTGACCAGTGTGTTTGCGGAGATGCTTTTGATGCGTTGGAATTGAGCACCGGTTGATCCGAAATCATCTTCCTCCGTTACCATCTTTTTATCTTCTCGAATCGTCTCGATTGCAGGCATGGAAACCACGTTCTTGGGCTTCTTGTGGCTTGCACGGTGGCCACTGAGAGCTTGGAAAGTCGGGAAACTCTTGTTGCATGTCTTGCACTCGTAGAGGTATGGAGAAGCAGTCAAAGGATGCATCTTGTGATCATCGATCACGCATCCTCCAGCATGGCCAGCTGAGAGGAGGATGAGGCACTTGGCCATATCCTCCTCATCGTCTTCCTTCTCAAAAGGGATCATGGTGGAGGAGGAGATTGCCAAAGGGGGGAGAGAAGCTCTTTGGCGTTTTGTACGCCTACGCTTCACCGATGACTGTAAATTCTCATCGGGAGTGGCGTAGCTGGTGCTTGAGGTTGGATGGGGAGAGGATAGCTCCATCGGAGTGACTTCTTTGGAGGATATTGAGGAGGTAGAGGAGGCGAGAGACATGAGAGGGGGAGTGGGGGCTATATGGTGTGAGAAGAAGGGAATGGTTGGGAGTCATATTATATAGAGATGGGAAGTTGGGTGATGTTGTTTTGTTGTGTAGGGAAAGTTTAGAGGGGAGAGTCAAATACCACACCTTTGCTTCCATCCACCTCTCTCTCTCTCTCTCTTGAGTAGTCCCCACACTCCATCACTTGGGTTAGCACACACTTTGGTTAGTTGTAGCAGTTGGAAATAAATTGTGTAGCTCTCCTTGATGTATATGCCAAATACAAAGAATAAGATAAGACGTGTCCTTTTTAGGGAGACTTTTTCATGTAAAACCATTCCAAAAGAAGGAATTGCTCATCTGAAGTATGCTTATCTCTTTCTAAACTTTCTGACAGAAGGAAAGGCTTATCAGATTCATCAGTCTCTCTCATATTTGTGATACTGTTAAATAATAGAAATAAATAAAGACTAGATATATGCATCTTATTATAAGGACCACGTCAAGTGTTTATCTAGTCCCAACTCAAACAAAAATCAAATTAAAAGTTTTCTAAGGATTTTCTTACTATTGTGCGTGATCAAACGAAGCACCACAACTCTGACCTATTCTAACCTCTACTTAATTTCAAATTTTCTCTACAGTTGAAACTCAATCTATAGTTATGAGGTATGATTTGGAAAGGTGTCAGATGCATTGCCTCGAGATAATATCAATACAATAGGGACTCCATTCGTTGTATTCACCGCAAATGCCATTTGACTCTCCTGCTTTCGACGCACATCAAATAAGAAATGGATTCATAACAACAAGTAATTCAGATAATCATCGATGTATATTCTTAGGATTATAATTATACAACAACTAATAATATTCATTGCAAGAGGCAATCATATATTTGAAATTCACAACGATTAACATATTTGATTTCGTTTATTCCGAACGAATGATATAACAATAATTATCAGTTGCGTTGCGTTTCTTCGAATCATTCCTAAAGTTAGCAAAGATTAGTAAAACTCTTAAAGATAAAGACACCATATAATTGTTAATGTATAAATTGTTGATAACAATGTAACAACTAATTTTTTAAATGAATTAGTGTTAATTCTGAGATGGATAATATTAGTTATTATGTCTATATGTGTGTATATATGTATGTATGTAGAGGAAAGGGAGCCTACTTTGTGAAGTAGGTAACCTTACCTACTTCACATCTACTTTTTGTAATTTTTTTATTTTTTTGAAAAATAACACCATGGGTTTTCATAATTATATCCCTCTAATATGTCATTCAAATTTCGTCAGAAACAGAGACTCCTACGGCCTCCATCCGGACAGTCATTTTTTAACAGTCACAGATTTGTTGTATTTTACATGTTCTGGATGAAGGCCGTAGGAGTCTCCGTTTCTGATGAAATTTGAATGACATATTAGAGGGATATAATTATGAAAATCCATGGTGACATTTTTCAAAAAAATAAAAAAAATTTGCAAAAATTGGATGTGAAATAGGGAAGGTTACCTACTTCACAAAGTAGGCTCCCTTTCGTCCTCTCTCTCTCTCTCTCTCTCTCTCTCTATATATATATATATATATATATATAGGAAATATTTCCAATGAGGTGCACCTTTCCTGGGTGCATGGAAAGCCCGCCATCCTAACCGTCCATAGTCAATCTGATGGTTATCATTAATGGCTCGTTATCTATATTTTTTAAATGTCGAAAAACACATTATAGTCATTTTGGTATATTCTATATTTAGAATGCAACAAAATATCTCCTAAATTATCTCACATCTCTCTCTCTCCTGTCTCTCTCTCTCGACGACGGCTCTCTCTCGTCGACGACTCTCTCTCTCTCTGTCTGTCTCTCTCTCGACGATGACATGTGGGAGGAGGCTGCTCCGACGTCCTCCATCGCATTCCCAACAGATCACGTTCACCTGCGTCACGAAGATCATCGATGACGGCATGTGGGAGGAGGCTGGTCGATTCCACAGGTTCAAACGTCGGAGATCGTGCTGGTGGATGTGAAGGTAAGCGGGGAGGGGAGGAGAAGGTTGAAGGAGTGCGTGAATGGAAGTGTGTGGGCGGAGGAGGACATGCATGGAGGAGGTGGGTCGTGGAGGAGAAGGGCGGAGGAGGTGCGGGTAGAGAGGATGCTGGAGATGGAGGGCGTGCTCAGGTTTTTACAATATAATGACCTTTTTTGCAATCTCGAGTTTTTTTTACAATCCCAGATTGTATTTTACAATAGCATATCATCTTTTTACAAATTCCAGGCTATTTTTTTTACATTTATACGCATGTAGGAGGTGGATCATGGAGGAGACGGTTGAAGGAGTGCGTGAATGGAGGTGTGTGGGCGGAGGAGGACGTGCATGGTGGAGGTGGGTCGTGGAGGAGAAGGGCGGAGGAGGTGCGGGTAGAGAGGATGCTGGAGACGGAGGGCGTGCCCAGGTTTTTACAATATAATGACCTATTTTGCAATTTCGAGTGTGTTTTTACAATCCCAGATCGTATTTTACAATACAAATGACCTATTTTGCAATCTCAGACTGTTTTGCAATCTCGAGTTTTTTTTTACAATCTCAGATCGTATTTTACAATTGCATATCATTTTTTACAATTTTCAGTCTATTTTTCTACATTTATTTAAATTATGTGATATGGCAAAAACTATTTGAATGTATTACTAACTGTGATCTTATTATACAATGCAGGATACAAAATTACAACAGGGATTCGAATTTTACAAAGATGCTTGGCATTTGTGAAAAACGCACATAATAGGATCTGATGGATTTACAATCTTCATACAGATTTTACAAAACGTCAATGATCTTTTACAATAGTGTTATCAAAATTACAATTATTATAATATAAATATTACTAATTGTGATTTTATTTTACAATGCAGGATGCAGTTTTACAATATCAAGGGGAATTTTACAAAAAAATCTGCTATTCTACATTGTGTGAAAATGCTACCATGTTGGCGAAAACTCAATAACTAAAAGACAACAAAAAATACCAAATCAGATACGCTAAAAATGGAAAAATATAAAGACGAAATAATTTTCAAATTCGAAATTAAATTCAAATTTAAAACGAAAATGTATGGACTAAAATACCGTTTTGGATGAAGAACCGCTAGATAGAGATCTAACGGATCTCGTGATGGGCTTTCCATACACCCAGGAAAGGTGCACCTCATTGGAAGGGCCCTCTCTCTATATGTGTGTGTGTGTGTGTGTATGCAGCAATGATTTTTAAAATATTCGTTGTTATATGCCAATTTTACTGTTGTGCATTTATAGTATTCTATGTCGAGTCTCTAAGCGAATTTCTCTATTCCAACCATAGGTGAAACAACCACATGTAAAATTTCTCTTTTATCAGAATCGATCTTAAAGTCTATTAATCGATATAAAGGAAATAAAAATACATTTTAAAAGGATTTATACGTGCATCGAGATGTCACGAAGTATGCACATGCAAAAAGACCTATGGAGATAGTAAACAATGATGAGAATAATTTAAGGACACGTAGAAGAGGAGAATATATAAAGTTGCAAGTAAACACACACTGCACACTATGAAGCATCAAGTGGCCCACGTAGAGGTTAAGATATATACACACCATAAACCACATGCTATTCGAAGGAGACAAAGAGGGGTTTTGTGTTCTCTTCTACATGGTGGCTTTCAAGTGAACCTAACTTGCTTTCTGTTCCACACGTATTCCTTTTTCTTTCTCCACTAGATTTGAGGCTAAGGTATCTTTCCCATCTAAGACCGCAACCACATAAATTAATTGCATCCTTTTTCTATTTCATTCTTTCAGTTCATACAAACTTTAGGTCTTTTTCTTATTCTTATATTTCTTCAATTTTCAATGTTCACTTATGTACTTTATTCTAACTTTTAATCTAATTATACATTAATCTTATGACAAAATATTTTTTCCCTTTAGTTTGATCTAAAGAATATAAATTCTAAAATAACCACAATAATTATGGGTAGTATCTCTACACTAAATTTGATTTAGTATTAAATAATTAAAAATTGTCGTTATATCATTAGCAAAATCATAATCAATTGCAAGAGTTCATGATATAATTTAAAGTACTTTCGCAATGAATGATTGATAAATCTCTATTTCATCACCTTTATTCTATCATTTTGGCCTTAAAAAACCCTAATTAATGTATGTGAATAATATTATTTTATACAATTTAATAATTATTATTTGTTTCATTTATTATTTATAAAACACAACTTTTATTGTCAAAATTATAGAATAAAGAAAAGAAAAAGAATAAAATGTAAAAAGTATTTTATGACCTTAATCCTCAAGACCCAGGCATCTTGATGATTGGGTCGACAAAGAATAAAATAGGGAGAGATAAGGGTTAAAATAGAATAAAATCTCATTCTTTTATTCATCAATAATTCACTTTTGGGACAATTAAACTATAGAGAGGACTAAAGCTATTAGTCAGAATAGGCTCTTTCCGTAAGGTGCACAGGCACGTCGACCACTGCCTTCATCCCTTGATAATGATGGAGTTAGTTATCTTATCTACTTTCCTGAGCGTCTAATATATAACCGAGAAGACAGTGGGAAAAACGATCCTAAATTCACGGCGAAATATGGAGTACCTATATCCGCGGTGACCACAGAACTTTACCTCAGACCATAAGGTTTTGATACATTTATTTTTTATTTTTTTATACGTCAAATAACGAAACTTTGTACATGAAAGTTGTAGATAATAATATATTAAAAAATATAAAATTGATTTCATAGAAAAATAATATGCATAGAACAAATTATACTCGAAATAAAAAACCCAAAACCCAACTTCTCATACCCATATCTCCTGAATAAAAATAAAAAATATATCAAAATATCCTTGCATTGTATATAATTTTTAATAAGCTATTTAATGAAGCTTTCATATTTTTTGAGGTTAAGTTGTGAAAGTTAGGTTTTGGACCCCTATTGTATAGTTTACCTATATAAAATATTCATTTTATTTATTCTTTACTTTTTTTAAATTTATATTTTTATAATTTTAAAAATATTTTTTATAATATATGTACATACTTATAATATAATAAAACTGTAAAAAAATATTAAAATAAAACAAGTATACAAAATACATAGATGAAATACCTATACTTGTACCTATATATTTTATACCCCTATTTATTTAAGTGTACATATTATATAAGAAAATATAATAAAAATATATTTATATATATAAAAAGAAGTTATAATTATCTAAATAAGAGAATTAAATAATAATACCAAAACTACAAAATAAAAATAAAATATGCGAAACATAGATGAATATATCTGCAAATAAAACCCTAAAATTAACTTGTAATAAATAAACTTGAAAAAATAATAAACATATTAAAATACTATATAAAATAATAAACCTTTTTATTTTATAATTTAAAATAATAAAATCATTTATTGATTTTATTTTAATTTGCGAATCACAGAACATGCACAAATAATCAATAACAAGCACGAAGACACACTGATTTACATGGTTCACCCGTAATTGGTTACATCCTCGGGAGCTTTCGTCGATCATTTCCAATATCTAATTCTGAATTCCTCTCCTGTAATGGAAATGCCTTTTTATCTTATGTTTTACGCTTATGCTGGAGGAAAAAACTTCTTAGTGGATGCATGACTTGGTACTCCCAGAATTTGTATGCAAGATGAGCCTACAAGAGTGTCAATCAATAGAGCCACTAGGTTTGAGAATAAGGTGGGGTCCCTGGATGAGCGGTGATCAATTTTTATTATTTATAGAAAGAAGAAAGCACATAGGATTCAATGAGACCTCCCGTCTTGTTGAGATATGGCATGATAGAAGAGGGTACATACGACAATTCTTAAGATACATATAAAAAAATATATTTCTATTCTCCTCTTAATCGGCGCCACACAAATGAGTGTGCCACTACTCACTTCACTTGTGATCATTATCGTGGTCTTTTTAGTGTGAACCACTGCATGTTCTCTCCTTCACAGTGTGGATGGATGTTGACGTTATATAGACTTATTATCACTATAAATATTAATGGCAAATGCAATGTCATGTAATGGTACTACACTCACTACCCACAGGGACATGAGATGACCACTAACTTGTTGTGGGCCAATCTACTTGGTGTGGTTAGAGGTTGATTCGAATCCAATCAGTGGGCTAGAGAGAGAGAGAGAGAGATACCATCAAGGGAAAGGTGTTAGGGTTAAGTCAATGCTAAGGGAAGTATAGCCTAAAAGTGAGATCAAGGAAAGATATTGCTTAAATGTGTTTCTTCCTTTTGATATAAAGTAGTTCTTTTAGGATTAGATTACAATATTGGCTTCTGGATTCCGATACAATAAGATCTCGAGAGGAAGCAACTAGTCTTCATCAAATCCAACCTTAGTTTATATGCATTGTTGTGTAAATCCATTTACCATATATATATATATATATATATATATATATATATATATATATAGAGAGAGAGAGAGAGAGAGAGAGAGAGAGAGAGAAAGAGAGGAGTGATCTTATGAGAGCAAAAAATTGTGAGAGCATGAGAGGGATGATTCTGGACCACATGATTCTATTTTCTCTCTTCTGGTCTTCTCTCTCCTGAGGAATCATGTGGTCCAAAATCATCCCTCTCATGCTCTCACAATTTTTTTGCTCTCATAGGATCACTCCTCTCTCTCTCTCTATATATATATATAGTATATACTCTATGCGTTGCATGAAGCATGAAAGATAATAAAGTTGTCATCACAATAATCTATCACGTGTGAGAAAGTATTTTGTACAATATATCTGAAGATTAAGGAAACCGAAGAAGCATCTTGAAATATGAGAAATACTTTTTACAAATATGGGATCAAAAGCATAGGAAAATGTGTTTAAAATAGGTATATTGCGGAGTTTTTATGAAATCCGTCAATATGCTGTCCATTGTTGATATATAATAACGATATTTTTTGTTGTGAAGCTATTTTTATACTTAAAATTATCGACGAATGTCATATTTATTGTTGTATCATTAATGACGTACAACCATATAAAGACATTTATCTATTTCTTTTTTATAATTTTAGCTAAATATTATTAAATTATGAAATAAAAATGTATTGATGATTGGCTAAAATTGTAATATTAGCAACTAAACGTCACTATTCATTAATGATAAGATGGACATCGTATTCATCACTAATTTCAAGTATTAAAATCAAATTCACAATGGATAACATCACCAATATATTTCAATATTTGTATATGCTAACAAAAAATATAATCGCATCCGTATCTATATCTTAAAACAATGAAAACAGTATCTATATTCTTAAAAAAATAAAACCCTGATCAGATCATGGCGGGGTGGAAGGCGACTTTGCTCTCTAAGGGGGGAAGCTGGTATTATTGAAGCATGTTTTCTCCGCAATCTCCATCTTCTTTTGCTCCATGAGATCGTTGCCTGCAGGGGTTCGAAATAAGATCGAGGCATTGATGAGAAGATTCTTTTGAACAGATGGTCGACAGAGCAAGAAAGGCATTAACCTCGTAGATTGGGCCAAGGTGACAACCTCGAAACAGAAGGGTGGACTGGGAGTGTTGCGGGTGGGTGAGATGAATAAGGCTTTTATGGCAAAATGGGTGGTGCGGCTATGGGGCACGTCAGAAGATTTGGTCTGTCGGTTGCTGAGAAAGATATATGGGGTAAATATATCACTAGAGGTAGCTCCGGGACGGTTGTCGTCGTCGCTGTGGAAGGGGATTACTGCAGTGGTGCCAGATATTTCATCCAAGTTAAGGCCAGTGCTCGGGGACGGTTCAGGTTTCTGCTTTTGGTTGGATGATTGGACGGGTGATGGAAAATTAGGAGAGAAATACCCACGTCTAATGAGATTGGCTGGCGACAGCGCAGTTTTGGTGCGGCAGGTATGGAACAATAGCACGTGGTCTCCGATCTTCTCTTCGGCTTTATCTGATCAGAGGATGGAGGATTTCCTGGCGCTTCAGACTGAGCTGTTGCAGAGCAAGGGGCCGTCCACGGGCAGGGATAATTTGGTGTGGGGAGATGGAAAATTTACGGTTAAGAAAGCGTATCGATTTCTAGTGGATGATGGGGTAGCTGAGTGGTGACACGAAAATCGATGCGACTATGGTGGAAAATAAATCACAATGTCGTTGTCCTTAATCGATCAATTCGGTCAACAGAAAAATTTATATTTCAACCACTTAATAAAGATGAATCAATGAAAATAATGTAAGCGGCTTTCGCTATTCTTTTTACCTGGTATAGCGACCAGGGTCGAACACAAGGAGCACGATTGAAAAAACTAAGTAGTCAGATTTCGAAAGCGAATTTTTTAGTGGTTTTTGACTTTTATATTTTTTTTGTATTTTTCGAATAAGCACAAAATGCACAAGTGATAAAACACACATGCAACATTTTTTTTACATTTTTCAAAATAATCAAAGATACACAGAAAATAAAAGAGAAAATGTTTTTGTGTTTTATATATATTAAAATATTTTTAGTAATTTTTTTTATAATTTTCTGATGTTTTTGTTATTTTCCAAAAAATGAAACAGTGGAAAATAAAGAGACTATTCACAGCTAGGAGTATTTTTAAATTTAAAAATTCCTTAAATGCTCAAAAATCCTGGAGATTATTTTTAAGAGAAACTACAAGACCATATCTACAATCAGAAACTGAAATTACTATTTTTGATTTTTTCTAAAATTTTCTACAATTTTTATAAGTGTTTCGTATTTTGCAAATTTTTTGGAGTTTTATAAATGAAAATTGCACAAAAATTGGATAGAAATTAAAACACACCAAAACACACCTACAGTAATTTTTATGGAATTTTGAAGTAAATTTTCGAATTTTTATGAATTTTCAAAATGTAGGCAAGCAAAAAGACATTGTTTTTGATTTTTTTTAAATATATTAAACGATAATAAAATGCAGTGAAATTTTTACACAATATTGAAGGGGCATGACAAGAATATCTACAATTTTTTTTGGAATTTTTCGACTTATAAAAACCTTTATTCCATCAAAACAATCATGCAAAATTTATTGTCTGAAAAGTAGGGACTAAAATGTAAATATTCAGAGTTTCTGCATCAAAAATTAACAATAAATAAAACAAGACAAAATCTGCAATTTACCCAAGATATGCATGCTTTGCACATGCTCAAGTTGGAGGTGGGGCTGATTTGCAATTGCAGAAAGATTCAGGGGCTAACATGCAAGTTTCCCTTTTTTTTATTCACAAATCCCAACTAGGGCACCTTCGGTTTCTTATTTCTCAAGCCAGGGAGTTTCCACCAAGAGTTATAGCCGCCACCGCCCACAAGAGGAGATGGCGGACGGCGCGGCGAAGGGGAACGCGGGGCGGCGCCGCCGCCCGCTGAAGGCGATGGACAGGCACGGGGGCCGGTGCGCGCGTGGCAGATCTGGAGCGGAGGCCGCGGTGGGTCAGAGCCGTGCGCGGAGGCGCACGCGCTGCCGCGCGGGGCGGCGTCAGGTGGGGTCCCGCGCGCGGATGTGCTGGGCGGAGGTCGGGCAGGTTCAAGGTCGGCCGCGGCTGCTGGAGAGCCGCCGTTGCAGAGAGCGGACGAGGTGGTCTGGAGGAGGCGACATGGACGCGTGGGGATTGGCGCGGGGCACCGCGGCTGGGCGCGCTGGGCCGCGGGCGTCGGGGTTGAAGTGGCGACGGCGGGAGGAGACGGGAGGCCGCCGCGGAGGGGCGGTGCTGATGGGCGCGGGAGGAGATGCCCGTGGGGAGGCGGACCGCGGGCGGGGGCCCACGACGGCTGGGAGGAGTTTGGAGGAGGGCCGCGCCCAGGCGGTTGCGTGGGGCTCGCAGGCAGTGGAAGGGAGGCGCGGGGGTGATAACGCGCCCTATTGCTTTTTTTTATTTTTTTTTGTTTTTATTATTTTGTAACCTGCATGAAGAGGTAAAAAAATATATTTTTTTGGTTTTTTTAACAGCAAATGTAACTACAAGAGAAAGGATTTTTTTAATTTTTTTATGTTTTTTTATTTTAAATGGACGTGCAAAACAATAGTTAGAGATAGAAACAAAAATTTTTATTTATTTTTTTTACCTGCAAAATAAATGTTAGAGATAGCAAAAGATAAATTTTTTTATTGTATCCTGCAAAAACATAGGTGAGATGAACAAGAAAACAATCTTATATTTTTTTCTTTATTTATGCACAATAATTAGATGTGTGAATGGCTTTGTATCTTGCGAGATGATGGATAGATCCGTGTCTCCGATCACCGTGCGTGACCGGAGGTGACAGGTCGTGTGAGGTAGAAATAGAACGCGTGGAGATCGAGAAGTGAGGTGAAAATTCGATTTTTGAGGTGAATCAAAGTGCGGTGGAATTTGTGATTCTACGATCTAAAAACTACTCTCTAAAGCTACGCAAAAATTAAACTACGCTCTACCTACGAAAAATGACAAGAAATAAAAGTGGATCTCACCTTGAGGTTCGGACATGCCATGATGGCCTCAACGAAGCTCAGATCGCTGTCAACGACCGGATCGGAGGCTAGGACCCTCTTCAACAAGAAACCTCTCGGAAATCGGGCTCCTCTCCGCCAAAGATTGATCAAGAGGAAATGAGGGAGGAGGAGCCCATTAAAAAGAGACAAAAATCAAAATTGAAAAATATTCACATATAAGGAAAGTGTTTATTGGGTGAATTAATAAAATAATTAAATTAATAAATTAACTAAATAATTAATTACGAAATTCGGAATAAATAAATTAAATAAATTAATAAATTAATTGAAAATCAATTAGCCACCTTAATGATGGCCATATATGGTGTGGAATAAAATCATATATATAACGCAAGTTATTAAACCAAATAAATTAAAATAAATCCACTAAATTAAATAATTACATATGAATTTCGTAATTAAATAAATTAAATTAATTAATGTGAGATGATTAATTTTTTTGGTGATTTTTATTTAACGAAGGTAATTGTATACATATATTATACACATATAATACAATATACATATGTACAAATAAGGAAATATTTTTATAAAAGATTTTTTAAATTTTTAAATTTTTATTTTTTTATTTTTTAATGAAATAAATATTTACAAATATATACATTATAAAAAAATATGAATAAAATATATACAACAAGTATATGGGAAAACTGCACAAAACACCCTAGAAAATCGATTTTTTAACCGTAACTCCAAAAAATATGAAATCACAGCCATTTGAAAGATAATTTAATTTAGAGTATGATGAAAGTGATTTAGGTTTGATTTGAGCTCGTATGGAGCCGAAATTGATGGTTTAATTATTTCTTTGCGACTTTATCCAGGTGTGATTATTTGCACTATGGACATTATTTTATTTTACACTTATTTTTATTATTTACAACGTATTTTTATTTACAAATTTTATTTACAAAAATAATTATTTTGAAGTCAAATTATGTACAAATAAAATAACACAAGTTTTATACAAATATACAAGGGATTTATGTACAAATTATTTTTGGGTTTCTAACAGAAGACCTTATCTCCCCCTACTTTATTCCTGGTCGATCATGTCAAGTCTTGACCTTCTCTCGGGGTTAGGGTCAGTCTGCATTTATTGCATAAATACATCCTTTCTTTTTCTTTTCTTCTTTATTCTTTTATTTTTGTACAAAAAGTGTTAAAAATGCAATTGTAACAAATGCATGTAAAATGGTAAAAGTATGAAATTAGTGGGTATTTACAGGTGTTTGACTAAGGAAATGAGGCTAAAATAAAAGAATAAAGGCGATGAATCGTCGATTCATCATTCCCCTATAATTTACCTTTGCTAGTCCCTTAGCAAACACTTATTTGGAAAATAAGTAAAAATAAAAATAAAGAAAAGAAAAAGGAAAGAAGTTAGAACAATGTTGACTTTTAAACTTATCTTCATAAAAATGTAGTCTAGAGCTCTGTCGGACCTTTGAATTATTAGTGTGTCGGAACCTTAATGGGATATGGATTTAAAACCTAATAGACTCTAAGTTCCACAAGACTCCTATCCAGGTCTCCTCAACAGTCAGATCAGAACAAGTCTACAGACACAAATTCTTATGACTATGAATTCTTACTTGTACGTGTAAGTGAAATATAGCTCATCATCTCAAAAGTAGCAAAGAAACAGTCTCTCTCAACAAGGTAACTCTAATCCCCCGATCTAGCAACTCTTTCCTCGAGGAGCGGGGATATTCCCTTCTAAGTTCAAGTACAACCAGCTCAAGAAGAGGGGATGGAGAAGAGAATGGACGGTAACCAGTGTAGTTACCTATCCTTGGATGCATGACCAGTGTAGCCATGTCACCCGCTGCAAGCTCACAAATATTTGACTTTGAAGCTCTTATTCTTTTTTTTCACTTGTATATACACTCCGGCAGGCATTTTACTTTTCAAGCAGGCATGTCCACTTTTGGAGATTTTGCATTTTTTTCTTTTTTTTTGAAAATATATACAAGGTGAAGCATGTACATAAGGAGTTTTTCCTCTTGAGCCAATAGACTATCCCTCTTTTGAAGCATTATTGCAATCCCACAGCTCCTGTCTTTAGACATCATCATCACCAAACCAGGTTGAGACGCACTTCCCTCCCTAGAGGAGGACGAGAGGTTCCGCCTAGATGTACTACCCTCGTATGCTACCCCAAGCCAAAAGAAACTGCCCCCTCACTACCTCCTCCATGAAGAGCTACGTGTAGAGTGCATTGTCCAAGGTAAGCCACGGTCTGAAAGAATCATGTGTGTGTTGTTAAATATTCTACTTAGACTCATCAAGATGACATGTGAACATAGTCGTGTGGACCCAAAGAATTAAGTCACTAGGACCTGAAAAGTCTTAACTCCAAATCTTATAAGGTTCCTCTGAAATTAAGTGCGTTAAAGTCCAACTAAGCTCCACTCTTCAAATTTATACCAGACTCAGTTTAATTGTCAAAACTATTCGGAAAAATGCACATGCTAATGCAAGAAAATAGTAAGCAAAATCTTTTTGTGAAACAATTTTCAAAATTTTGAAATTTTTATGGATTTTTGAAAAATGATGCACATGCACAAAGTTTTTTTATGCAAAAAGTTAGTAATATATACACGTATATACATAATTTTTTTAATAAGGAAAAAGATACATATTTACACAAAAGTGAGTTGATTATTTTACAAGAACAAGATGCAAGAATTTAAAACTTGAGTAATTTATACAGGTATATACACAGTTGGACTTTTTTAATTTTTATTTTATTCATTTTTTGTTATTTTTGTGTTGCATATATTCCTCAAATTTATTTGAAAATAATTTTACAAAGAATTTTGAAAACTATAGTCCAAAATAATTTTTCACACAATTTTACAAACATTTACACACATTTGAAAACTATTTTGCAAACATTTTTCAAACAGTATATATAGATTTTCAAAATATTTTTTTAACCATTTTTCCAAATATTTGCAAATAGTTTTTACAAAATCTTTTTATTTCACATGTAGAAAAAATTTTTACAAACCACAATATTTTTACAAAGGTTGAAAATATTTTTCAAACATTTTTCAAAAAGTTTTCAAAAGATTTTTCAAATAGGTTTTCAAACTACTTTCAAAATACTTTTCAAAATATTTTAACCTGATTTATTAATCAGTATATACAAAAAGAATTTCGAGGAAATATCCGCATCTTTTTAGTAATTAGTTTTTTTACAAGTTTTTTTTGAATTTTTTTTGAGTATTTACACAGTGTTTTAGCCATATTAAAAATATGAAAGTATACGAGTTATGGCTAAAGTATATATATACAATATATACGACACCCCATATACTTAGCTCGAACTATGTCCTCATAGTGATCAAAGAGCTGGAAATATAGACATAACTCGTGCTTCGTATAGAAAAGTGAGAAGAATAGTATACTACAACGACGAATAAAAGAATAAAATCAATAGAAGTCGGTGATCCCCCTATACTTAGGATCAAGTAATCCTAAGTATAGAAGACTGTATACAAGGGGAAAACCGAGGGGTAGAATGTACTGAGTTTACCCCCCCCTATACTTAGGGTAAAATATCCCTAAGTATAGGCATCAAAAGAGAGGTAAAAAGAATCAAAGAATAATCACATGTCTGACAACCCCCTATACTTAGGGTAAAGTACACCCTAAGTATGGAATGATCAGGAGATGAATAAGGGGTGTGAGCAAGAATGGATGTATGATATGGACAGAGTGGATCTATACAGATGTGATCAATGTTGAGGTGCCTCTCAAAGAGCGCTAGAGTTTACGCCCCTAGCTGGGCGCAAATGTTAGGACAATGCTGTGTCAAGGTTCAGGATGACATCTGTAATGCGAATACCGTACTGTTGTTGTTGTCTCGGTGGGAGAACAACAACGGAGTCAGGAGGGTCAAGAGAGTAAATGATAACACCAAGGTAATCAATCAGGCGGGTGTCTGCTATCGAGTAAATATGTGGGCAGATGAAGTCGGGCTCTGGTAGCACAAAAGAAATCGTTGGCTCAAGATCTGTATGGAGTGAAAGGACAGAGCCGAAGAAGTCGAACGTGGAGAAGGAAGGATCTATCAGAGAATCCTCCACGTTAATCACAGTCTCAAATAGATATGGAAGGTCATGATCAGGAGACTCATTATAAAGACTGATATCCGATGCATATAATGTAGACAAATCAGTGAAATCATCGAATACCTCAAAGATCGGGTCATCCTCGTGAGGGTCGTCGAGGAGAGAATCATCAAACTCATTATCACAAATATCAGAAGACTCGGTCTCGTGATCCATCAGATCGGATACACTCCCAGAAAGTGAAATCGAGTTTATATGGTCCATGGCATCCTCCCGCAGATAACCCTTGGGGAGTAATGCCGAATCATTGGGGAACTTGAAATCAATGCTGTCGTAAATCAGGTCCTTGATGAATCTCCATTTCATCACCTTTATTCTATCATTTTAGCCTTAAAAACCCCAGCAAATGCATGTAAATAGCATTAATTTGTATAAAATAGCATTCATTATTTATTGTATTTACTGTACATAGAATAAGGTTTTTAATGCCAAAATTATAGAATAAAGAGAAGAAAAGAAAAAGGAATAAAATATTGCAAATATTTTATGACCCTAACCCCGAGACCAAGGCCAGCATGGAATTGGTCGACAAGGAATAAAGTAGGGGGAGATAAGGGCCAATTATACAATAAATATCTCATTTATTAATTCATTCATTTATGCATTTTTGGCACCTATTTTGTACATAATTATTTATTCATCAAATAAAGAAACTTTGTTCATAAAAGTTGTAGATAATAATATAAATAAAAATACAAAATTGAGTTTGTATAAAAATAATACACAGTGTACATTGAATACACATAATAAAAAGCAAAAATCTCAACTTCACAGACCAATATCTTGCAAATAAAAACTCCAAATCACCCAAACTCACCTTTAATTGTATATAGCATTTCATAAACTATTTTATAAAATTGGTTTCATAATTTTTGGAGTCCATCTGTGGAAGTTAGGTTTTTGGCCCTTCTTGTACATAATGCCTGATTAAAATATTCATTTTATTCAATATTCATTATTTCTATAAATTCATATTTTTAGAATCTTGTAAATAGCGTCTATAATACAGGTACATAATAACAGTAAAATAAAATCAAAAAGAATTTGTAAAATAAAAATAAGTCTATAAAACACATAGACAAAACACCTATGTTACCTAATAAAAAGGGATTTTATTCTTTCATTCTTTATTCATCTATATTTTTATATATTATATATACCATATTAAAAATACAAATCTATAATAAAAACAAATAAAATTCGTTAAATAAATAAAGAATATATAATATATAGGTAAAGTACCTATAAGTATACGTACATATACATAGACCTATTTATTTAAATATATAAATAAACTCATAAAAATCAAATAAAAATATATTTATACTCACAAAAATAAATCATAAATTTATAAAATAAGAAAATAAAATAAAATAAACAAAATAAAAATAAATGTATATAAATATACTTATAAATACTATATTTTAATAAAACCGTAATAAAATGATTCCAAAAAAAATAAATAAAAATCATAAATAAATACTACATTAATTTATGAACATTTTTTATTTTATAAGAAAATTCTAATTAATTCATTTAATACGTTAAATAAATAGGTCAATTTCTGATTGACGTGGACCAATCAGGTTCTGGCGTTTGTTGACCGGTCGGTCAACTGCGCCCCCAGGCGCCTGAGTTGACGCGAACTGTCTTTTCCCCTCTTTTCTGGCCTTTTTCCCGCGTGGCTCAGTGATCAATCGCCCACAGTCATTTCATGAGATTTGTTCTCCTTTCATCCGTGATTCTCGCCGTCCACTTAGATCCCTTGTACATAGCCCCGATTCCTTAATAATCGCCGGTCAATGGGGGTCCCTTGGACTGTATATAAATAACTCCTCCCACTTCCTTGGCCGAATTGGGCCATTTTCATCCCCTTCTTTGAGCTTGAATGAGCTCCTGGCGGAGCCCTCGTGACAGGAGGCGCTTCCCAGCACCTCGATTCGCCCAAGGAGGTGGGAAATTTTGTCGCGGTGGTGCTCCGGCGACCACCCTGCTCCCTGGCGGCCCCCAGGTATAAGAGCTGCGCATTTTATGATTTTTAGATAGGTTTTGGTTCCAGCATTTTATTCCCGTCTTTTATTTTGCATTTAGTTCAGTAGGTTAGCTTAGATTAGGCGATTCGTAGTTCGCCGGAGCTCCGCTCCGGCGAGCTTTTCACCGTGCTTTACCCGTTTCCCCGCCTCGCTTCCACCCTCATTTCGTTCCCCTACGCCTTCTCCACCTTCCAGCCACCTTGCCCAACCGGATTCGCATCTGGATCCGCGAATCGATGCTCACCTCCTCCGCATCGCCGGAGCATCGCCGCCCTCACCCATCTCCTATGCTAACAGCTTCAGTTTTGGGCCGAGGAGCACCGCCTCGAGCCGAGCTTCGTTCCTGTGCAGGTTTGGTGCGTTGAGAAGCACCAGGAGACGCGTTACACGAACGCCGGAGGTACCTGGAGCCCCTTGCCTTCTCCGACCTCGCGGGGGCGCTCCAGTGAACCTCTGGTCGATCTGAGACCTCCAGCAACTAGAGGAACCTTCCAGGAAGCTTCTTGGACCTTCAGGCGCGAAGATGATCGGCGGAAGAGCGAGATCTCATCGGAGGAAGCTCGCCTCGGCGAGGCTTCTTCCCTGTTCTTCCTCGCAGCTCCTCCGCCGTTGGATGAAGACGAAGGCCCAGTTTCAACCTCAGCCGTCCGATGGAGCAGTGCTCAAACCGTCAGATCTTCCACGGGATCTAATCTCAAGCGTTCATCGGCGAAGCGGTACCAGCCGTTGGATGAGCGACACGTGGCAAGTGAAGAAATCCCAACCGTTCGCCAGCGCGCATTTTAGGGGTAATTTGCACATCTAGCCCCTGTCATTTTTGTACTTAATTTTTAATCTTGTAAGATATATAGCACGTTGTAAATAAAATGTAAATTTTGCAGATAGGACCCTGACTTAATTAGAATTACATTTAGGTCCTTCCGCGCCTCACGTGCAGTCCCACGTGAGGCGCGTGAAATTTTGCATGTATACCCTGGCGGTTTTTGAATATTGTAATTTGATGCCGAAACTTTAAATAAATGTTTATTTCAGTAGGTATTTTTGCACTGATGCCCCTGTAACTTATTTTATTTGCAAAAATACCCCTGCCAGGCTGTTTCATTTTTGTGTCTTTTTATCTATTTATTAAAAACACCTATCAGGCTTCTAAAAATTCACGAAAATTAGGATAGATGCTCCATGCCATGCTAGTTCACGCCAACATTTTATTTTGCATTTTTTGCATTTTTCCTGATTATTAAAAATGAAATAGGAGCCATTTTTGTACTGTCTAATTGATAAAATACAAAAAAATTAGAAAATGTTTTTGAAAAATTCCAAAAAAATTGTATATGGTATATTTATTTATATATTGAGTCCAGAAAATGAAAAACCCTAAAAATATGAAAAAGAAAAATTAAAAAAAAATTATAAAAACCTAAAACCCACTAAAACAATAATTGGACATGATCAATGGATTGAATAATGGATACATCACATACATTCCCTTCGCCTCCCAGTGTTCGACCTCTACCTGTACTTACACCTATACACATTTGCATGTAGAGTTATAATAAATTTTAACTCCACATTTTTGGATATTTATTGCATATATTTATTGTGGGTTAATTGTTGATCGATTCGGGATTCTGTCTGAGGTCAACTCAGCGACTGTCTCTCCGCCTTGTGGAAAGATACGATCTCGGCAGAATCCCGTTCATCAAATGGCGCCGTTGTATGCAATAAATATCCAAAAATGTGGAGTTAAAATTTATTATAACTCTACATGCAAATGTGTATAGATGTAAGTACAGGTAGAGGTCGAACACTGGGAGGCGAAGGGAATGTATGTGATGTATCCATTATTCAATCCATTGATCATGTCCAATTATTGTTTTAGTGGGTTTTAGGTTTTTATAATTTTTTTTTTAATTTTTCTTTTTCATATTTTTAGGGTTTTTCATTTTCTGGACTCAATATATAAATAAATATACCATATACAATTTTTTTGGAATTTTTCAAAAACATTTTCTAATTTTTTTGTATTTTATCAATTAGACAGTACAAAAATGGCTCCTATTTCATTTTTAATAATCAGGAAAAATGCAAAAAATGCAAAATAAAATGTTGGCGTGAACTAGCATGGCATGGAGCATCTATCCTAATTTTCGTGAATTTTTAGAAGCCTGATAGGTGTTTTTAATAAATAGATAAAAAGACACAAAAATGAAACAGCCTGGCAGGGGTATTTTTGCAAATAAAATAAGTTACAGGGGCATCAGTGCAAAAATACCTACTGAAATAAACATTTATTTAAAGTTTCGGCATCAAATTACAATATTCAAAAACCGCCAGGGTATACATGCAAAATTTCACGCGCCTCACGTGGGACTGCACGTGAGGCGCGGAAGGACCTAAATGTAATTCTAATTAAGTCAGGGTCCTATCTGCAAAATTTACATTTTATTTACAACGTGCTATATATCTTACAAGATTAAAAATTAAGTACAAAAATGACAGGGGCTAGATGTGCAAATTACCCCTAAAATGCGCGCTGGCGAACGGTTGGGATTTCTTCACTTGCCACGTGTCGCTCATCCAACGGCTGGTACCGCTTCGCCGATGAACGCTTGAGATTAGATCCCGTGGAAGATCTGACGGTTTGAGCACTGCTCCATCGGACGGCTGAGGTTGAAACTGGGCCTTCGTCTTCATCCAACGGCGGAGGAGCTGCGAGGAAGAACAGGGAAGAAGCCTCGCCGAGGCGAGCTTCCTCCGATGAGATCTCGCTCTTCCGCCGATCATCTTCGCGCCTGAAGGTCCAAGAAGCTTCCTGGAAGGTTCCTCTAGTTGCTGGAGGTCTCAGATCGACCAGAGGTTCACTGGAGCGCCCCCGCGAGGTCGGAGAAGGCAAGGGGCTCCAGGTACCTCCGGCGTTCGTGTAACGCGTCTCCTGGTGCTTCTCAACGCACCAAACCTGCACAGGAACGAAGCTCGGCTCGAGGCGGTGCTCCTCGGCCCAAAACTGAAGCTGTTAGCATAGGAGATGGGTGAGGGCGGCGATGCTCCGGCGATGCGGAGGAGGTGAGCATCGATTCGCGGATCCAGATGCGAATCCGGTTGGGCAAGGTGGCTGGAAGGTGGAGAAGGCGTAGGGGAACGAAATGAGGGTGGAAGCGAGGCGGGGAAACGGGTAAAGCACGGTGAAAAGCTCGCCGGAGCGGAGCTCCGACGAACTACGAATCGCCTAATCTAAGCTAACCTACTGAACTAAATGCAAAATAAAAGACGGGAATAAAATGCTGGAACCAAAACCTATCTAAAAATCATAAAATGCGCAGCTCTTATACCTGGGGGCCGCCAGGGAGCAGGGTGGTCGCCGGAGCACCACCGCAACAAAATTTCCCACCTCCTTGGGCGAATCGAGGTGCTGGGAAGCGCCTCCTGTCACGAGGGCTCCGCCAGGAGCTCATTCAAGCTCAAAGAAGGGGATGAAAATGGCCCAATTCGGCCAAGGAAGTGGGAGGAGTTATTTATATACAGTCCAAGGGACCCCCATTGACCGGCGATTATTAAGGAATCGGGGCTATGTACAAGGGATCTAAGTGGACGGCGAGAATCACGGATGAAAGGAGAACAAATCTCATGAAATGACTGTGGGCGATTGATCACTGAGCCACGCGGGAAAAAGGCCAGAAAAGAGGGGAAAAGACAGTTCGCGTCAACTCAGGCGCCTGGGGGCGCAGTTGACCGACCGGTCAACAAACGCCAGAACCTGATTGGTCCACGTCAATCAGAAATTGACCTATTTATTTAACGTATTAAATGAATTAATTAGAATTTTCTTATAAAATAAAAAATGTTCATAAATTAATGTAGTATTTATTTATGATTTTTATTTATTTTTTTTGGAATCATTTTATTACGGTTTTATTAAAATATAGTATTTATAAGTATATTTATATACATTTATTTTTATTTTGTTTATTTTATTTTATTTTCTTATTTTATAAATTTATGATTTATTTTTGTGAGTATAAATATATTTTTATTTGATTTTTATGAGTTTATTTATATATTTAAATAAATAGGTCTATGTATATGTACGTATACTTATAGGTACTTTACCTATATATTATATATTCTTTATTTATTTAACGAATTTTATTTGTTTTTATTATAGATTTGTATTTTTAATATGGTATATATAATATATAAAAATATAGATGAATAAAGAATGAAAGAATAAAATCCCTTTTTATTAGGTAACATAGGTGTTTTGTCTATGTGTTTTATAGACTTATTTTTATTTTACAAATTCTTTTTGATTTTATTTTACTTTTATTATGTACCTGTATTATAGACGTTATTTACAAGATTCTAAAAATATGAATTTATAGAAATAATGAATATTGAATAAAATGAATATTTTAATCAGGCATTATGTACAAGAAGGGCCAAAAACCTAACTTCCACAGATGGACTCCAAAAATTATGAAACCAATTTTATAAAATAGTTTATGAAATGCTATATACAATTAAAGGTGAGTTTGGGTGATTTGGAGTTTTTATTTGCAAGATATTGGTCTGTGAAGTTGAGATTTTTGCTTTTTATTATGTGTATTCAATGTACACTGTGTATTATTTTTACACAAACTCAATTTTGTATTTTTATTTATATTATTATCTACAACTTTTATGAACAAAGTTTCTTTATTTGATGAATAAATAATTATGTACAAAATAGGTGCCAAAAATGCATAAATGAATGAATTAATAAATGAGATATTTATTGTATAATTGGCCCTTATCTCCCCCTACTTTATTCCTTGTCGACCAATTCCATGCTGGCCTTGGTCTCGGGGTTAGGGTCATAAAATATTTGCAATATTTTATTCCTTTTTCTTTTCTTCTCTTTATTCTATAATTTTGGCATTAAAAACCTTATTCTATGTACAGTAAATACAATAAATAATGAATGCTATTTTATACAAATTAATGCTATTTACATGCATTTGCTGGGGTTTTTAAGGCCAAAATGATAGAATAAAGGTGATGAAATGGAGATTCTGTCTGAGGTCAACTCAGCGACTGTCTCTCCGCCTTGTGGAAAGATACGATCTCGGCAGAATCCCGTTCATCAAATGGCGCCGTTGCCGGGGAGGCAACGGATTTTGTATGATTTTGTGTGGTTATTTGTTCATTTATTTGATCCTTTGTCCATGTCCTTCATTTATTTATTTGAGTGAATTTTAGTTGATATTATTCATGGTCTGCTCTGACCATCTCTTTCTTTTTGTCTTTAATGCGAGGGACCGCCAAGCGACGGAGGACCTCCTAGGAGGACCTATGCACCCCAGCAAGGCGGAGTTGGCTCTTCTATGCCCAGCCAACAGGAGAGAGCATCTATGACAGGAGACGGAGAACTTTTGCAGACAGTCTCTATTTTTATGCATTTTATATTATTTCATTTTATTAGGTATATTTATGTGAGAGAGTGACCCTTAGAATTTTGTAATAATACAGGACTCTCACAGGTACACTCCGACTCCCGAGGTCCATTGCCCGAGGGATTGTTCCCTTGGGGGCCTCGACGGTTTTGACACTTTTTCGTTTTTATTTTTATTTTTATTATTTTGTGTGAATGAGCCCTAGCTTAGGAATTGCCTGCCGATAGATTAAGGCCCAAACACCCTAATATATTTGCATGTACCTATAGTGCGTTTTGGACCTAGTCAAATCTAAACAGTCGGTTCATTTATCTCTTAACCCCTGTGCCGTGAGCGAGCCCCATCAAGCGCTACTCCTGAACTCGAGCGTGTCGAGAAGAGGAGGGGTGAGCCAAGACCGGACCCTTAGGTTAGGGATAAGTGACCGACTTGTGGTGCTTCACGATAATAGCAGTTACTATCCTAGGGCGATTTCTTCGGCTTGCATTTGCATATAGCATAGGTTTCAATTCTGTTATGCATCCCGCATGGAGAGAGCTGGGAAGCACTGTAAGTCTTCTTACTTAGCATGCATCATCGATTTCCGACTTGCATGGCTTTTCCGACTTCTCCCTATGTTTTTGACCACTTAGGATGCTTAATGGAAATTGGAACTGCGATAGGCACGTGCATTGAAAATACCCCAAAAAAAAAAAGAAGTGATAACTTAAATAAAATCGGGACTGCTAACTCTATTGGACTTAAAATAAAACATGATGGATTTCCTTGTTTTGGGGAGAGCAACCCCCTCATTGTATGCGTTTTAAATTGCTTACGTACACACTAAGGAGTAGAGCCCAAATCCTATCAAGCCTCCTACGTGATTGTACAATTTTTGTGATTCTCACCTAACTCTAAAAATGAAAAGATAAATGACCGTCACCTGATGGTCTTCACTGTGTTGAGTAGGTGAATTGGGGGTGTTGCCTTGTGTATTGATTGTGACTTGGAGTTCATTGTGTTTTCCATTCATTATTAGAGTAGACGGTCCCGTCCGTGTGAGTCATGCATTTTTCATCTTTGAGTCTCTCTATCTCTCTTATACATATATCTCTTCATCATGCATCGAGTCGTGATATTGGCGCTTGAGCTCAATCATTCTTCGCCAACTCCTTTGTTTCCCGCTTCTTCACCATCTTCTATGTATCCATCATACCATCTTCTCTGGTTCGAGGAGAGACCGCTCTTCGGACCGCAATTTTGACGGTGTTCCCGCCTTGTGTGGAACACCCAATTTTGTCTATGTCCCAATTTTCTCGCCCGCCCTCCTCGTACCCTTTGTATCATCTCTCTCTTTATCCGGGAATGCTGTGCATATTGATGAGGCCCGCATCGAGGATTATTTATACAGATTATTTGTGTAAGTCGGGCATGATATTGCGGATGCTGAGATTGATTTGGTGGATTTGACTTTTGATGCATGCATATGTGCTTATTGAGGATTTTTGTGATGCATGATAATTAGGTGTGATTCTTTATTGAAGATTTAGATCTTGCACACCGGATTGAGGATGTAATGAGCTTCAGTGATTTGAGGATGATATCAGGATGTTTCTATTGTTTTATCCATTTCGAGGTTCCTACCATCTGTGATTTCTGGGCTGAATAGACTATCTTGATATATGCTTCATGATGACGATGATTGGAACCCACATGATTTCTCTTCTACATGAGTGACCCATCCTCGATCTCCTGACTTCATTATCCACCCCTGGCACTTAGAGGATTCCTGACTATTTTTCGTGCCATCTCAGTTGACTGGATTGACCCAAGGGATGCTTGGTGAATGACATGATTATTCGCTCCCTGACATGATCTTATGCCCTCCGAATAATTGAATGATTTATTGCTTTTGAGGACCTGAGATGACTTGCCAGCATTCCCATGACCTTCATTGCTATAGCTCGCATTGCTCCCCGAGGACTATCTGCGGGAGAATGCGACAATTTCTAGGACTGCGGTTTCATTCACTGCTTGGGTCGCCATTGTGATGGGACCCGAAACCGTGTCGTACGATATGTTTGATTGGCCTCCCCCTGTGATTGTGTACTTGACCTGTTGGTACACGAGGCCAATGTATTTGACTCATCTGAGTCCGCTCTCCTTGACGGTCCTCGCAAGGCAGAGCTCCACTTTTCTGATTATTCCATGCCTGGTTCATAGCTCTCCGAGGGTTATCTGCGAGAGGCTATGACACATTATTGCTATAATGGTCTCTTCTACTGGTAGACGGTCGGCCGTCTATCGAGACTATATTTCTGTGGATCCGTCTGATGGGTCCGGCTCCTTCGAGCCCTTCTCTCTCCTTGACGACCCTCGCAAGGATGAGATGTACTCTGATTATTCACTGCATAGCTCACATCGCTTCCCGAGGACTATCTGCGGACGGATATGACACTTTCTTTACGATCGGCTTCACTCATTTCCTGTGCTGCCACCTTGTTGGGGCACGGAGCCGACTCATCTGATTTGTGCACTCGGTCTCCATTTCTGATTATGCACCTAATCTGTTGGGGCATGAGACCGACTTGTTTAGACTCCTTTGAGTCCGCTCTCCTTGACGGTCCTCGCAAGGATGAGCTCTTATTATTCATTTGATTAGTTCGTAGCTCCCCGAGGGTTGTCTGCGGGAGACTACGACATATTTCAGATCTGATTGGTCTCTTCTGTTGGTAGCCGCCTTGTCGACTACTGAGACCACTATGTGGATCCGTCTGATGGATCCGGCTCCTTTGAGCCCGCTCTCCTTGACGACACTCGCAAGGTAGAGGCACTTTCTGACTATTCCCTGCCTAGATCGCAGTACTCTCCGAGGACTATCTGCGGGAGGCTGCGACACTCTATTTACGCTCGGTTCCCACCTTCTGATTGTGTCTCCTCTCTGTTGGAGCACGGAGCCGGGTCGTCTGATATGCAATACTTTTGGTCCCATCCTGAGTTGCCTATCCGATCTGCGGATCATGGGACCCATCTGATTAGACTCCTTTGAGTCTGCTCGCCTTGACGGTCCTCGCAGGGTTGAGTTTTTGATATCTGCTATTCCCATGACTAGTTGGCAGCCCGCTCCCCGAGGGTTATTTGCGGGACGCTGCCACACTTTCTCGATTTTTCGGTCTCTTCTGCTGGTAGCCGATCTGTCGCCTATCGAGACCGTCTCTGTGATCCGTCTGATGGATCAGGCTCCTTTGAGCCCGCTCTCCTTGACGACCCTCGCCAGGGTGAGCTTCTGTTCTGATTATTCATTGCTTAGCATGTACCACTCTCCGAGGGTTATCTGCGGGAGGGTACATCATTTTCTAGGTACGCGGCTTCATTTCTGGTGTCTCCCCGTTGGTGGAGCACGAAGCCGGACCTTCTGACTTATGTACTCAGTTTCCTCCCTGGTTGTGTCTCCTGTCTGTTGGAGCACGGAGCCGAGTACTCTAATTATTCTCTGATTTTGCTCACCTTGAGGACCCTCGCAGGAGTGAGCCACATATTGTGTTGTTCGGTGTATTCTTGTGACTTTCAGATTATATCACCACCGTGCATCACACAGTCTCATATGCCTTATTTCTGATCTATCTGAGACCATGATTGACTAGGAGGAGTCTGTACTGCTCTTTCTTCCTCTCGGTTTTACGATATTGGCTCTGTTCCCTCATGTTGACCATATGAGCCGATTGACTGCTTCATGCTACCGGACCCGATATCTATCCTTTCGATCTGTTGACCCCGGTAGCTGACACCCACTTGATTGCATATTCAGGTGTATTTTCACCTTCTGACCGCGTCCTCATTCTCACAGGGAGACGACGACGAGAGCACGGTAGTCGCTTGTCAGATACCGTCCTGTACTTCACCAGTCTCTTCACCGCTTGTATATATGTGTATTATGTTCATCCTTTCTCCCGCATGTTATGTGTGCCCTAGATCTATCGCCATATCTTTGTGACTACACTTAGGACGTACCTTGTCCTAAGTGTAGGGGGGTACGCACCGAGTTGTTCTTTCCTTGCACATTTTTCGTCACTCCTTTTGTTGCCTATATTTAGGGATATCTCACCCTAAGTATAGGGGGAGTGATGTGTATATTCTCCACGATCTTTTCATCTATCTGTATATATATATATATCTTTTCTTCTCCTTTTCTTCTTTTCTTCTTTTCCTTTTTCTATCTTCTGTATCTAAATAAAAGGTGTCACCCCTTTGTGTCAGTTTTCTGTACTTAGGACGTACTTTGTCCTAAGTATAGGGGGGTGCACCCCTAATTTGTTAATTCTTTGATCTATTTATTCCCACCCTTGACCCTCCCTGCTTTGTGTACAGTCTGCTATACTTCGGATTATTTGATCCTAAGTATAGGGGGGACGGTCAACTTCTATTTCCTTTGTCTCTTATTCTTATTCTTTAGACTTGGCTATACTCAGTACGAGTTATGTCTTCTATTTTCTTTTCGATCTATGAGGACATAGCTCAAGCTAAGTATAGGGGGGTCGTATATACTATGTATATACTTTAGCCATAACTCGTACTTTCGTAATAATATGGCTAATAATTCTTTAAATTCGTTAAAAATCCTTAATAAAAAGATGGGATTATTCCTCAAATTCTTTTTGTATATACTGATTAATGAATCAGGTGAAAATGTTTTTTGCAAAATGTTTGAAAAATAGTTTGAAAAGTATTGTGAACATTTATTGAAAACTATTTTGAAAACGTTTTGTTACATGTTTTTAACCTGTGTAAAGATGTGTGGTTTGTAAAGATTTATTTTCTTTGTGTGAAATAAAATGTTTGAAAAATGATTTGCAAATGGTTTGAAAAATGGTTGCAAAAATATTTTGAAAAATCTATATATACTGTTTTGAAAAACCTTTGCAAAATGATTTTCAAATGTGTGTACATGTTTGTAAAAATGTTTGTAAAAATTATTTTGGACTATAGTTTTCAAAAATTGTTTGAAAAATTTGTGTCAAATAAATTTGAGGAATAGTCACATATAATAATAACTAATATAATATATATATCTTATGAATAAAAATAAAAAATAAATAAATAAATAAACACAATTCTTTAATAAGTGTACATATATGCTTAAAAATAAAAACTAAATTGTAAATTCTTAATTCTTGTAAAATAAAGCGGCACGCCCGTGTAAATAGTTGTACATATTTTCTACTGTGAGTGCCAAAATTGTTTTATTTTGCAAAAATTCTTTCTCTGTGTAAAAATCTTTCAAATTCTGTGAAAAATTCCATTATTCTTTGCATATTTGAAATAGCATTTGCATAGCATTCATATTCGTTGATTGAGCTTGATGATTGAACTAGTCCAATAAAGTCGAAGATTGGAGCTTGGTTGGACCTTACTGCACCTAACTGCACTGGAACCTTATGGGAACTAGGTTTAAGGTACTTCAGGTCTATTCAGACTTAATTCTTTGAGAAATCAGGGCTAGGTTCAAGTCACCTCAGTGGACTAACTAGAACTTTTCGAAACACACGTATGACTCTTGTCGGTTGTGACCTAACTTGGACACTTGCACCTTTCACTTGGCTCAACTCAGTTGGAGTGGTGACGGGGTTGGATTTGCCAGTCTGAGACGCACACGAGTGGAAACATTCGTCCTCGTCTAGGGAGGGAAGTGCACCCCAACCTGGTCCGGTTTCAATGAAGTCGAATGACAGGAGAGTGTGGGTTGCAATAAAGCTTCAAAAGAGGGATAGTCTTCTGGCTCAAGAGGAAAAAGTCCTTATGTAAATGCTGCTGTACATAGTATGTTGAAAAAAAAAAGGAAAAAAGAAAAAAAAAATCCAAAAAAGTGGACAGGCTTGTAAATAAAAATAAAAGTGCCTGCAAGAGAATGTATATTTGTTGTATAGAAAATAAGCAAGCTTGAGCATCAAAGTTACACCATGTGAGCCTGCAGCTGGATGACTCGACTACACTGGTCTTGCATCCCTAGGATTGGTAGCTACACTGGCTACTGTCCATTTTTCTTTTCTTCACCCCCTCCTCTTGAGTTGGATGCCACTTGAACTTAGAAGGGAATACCCCGCTCCTTGACGGTAGAGGGCTGGATTGGGGAATCATTGGGTTGTCATTCTGGAGAAGTCAGTCTCCTTTGTCATTTCAGTTGGGGAGAGCCACTATCACTTACACCGTACAAGTCAGCTTCATAGTCATAAGGGTTTGCGTATGATGTAGGCTAGTTCTGACCTGGCTATTGAGGTGATTTGAACCAAGTTCTGTGACTATCGAAGGCTGTTGTGTTTTAAATTTGGTTCCCGACTAGGTTCCACACACATGCTCACACCAAGGTCTAACCTGAGCTCCAAACCTTGATTTTGTACAGATGAGTTTAATAATCATGACCAATTCAATTTATTCTTTAAATTCTTTATTTTTACTTTTTCTTTTCTTCTTATTCTTTGTTCTTTTTGTACTTATTGCATAAGTATTTGCTAGGGACTAGCAAAGGCAAGTATAGGGGGGTGATGAATCTCCATTTCATCACCTTTATTCTATCATTTTGGCTTAAAAACCCCAGCAAATGCATGTAAATAGCATTAATTTGTATAAAATAGCATTCATTATTTATTGTATTTACTGTACATAGAATAAGGTTTTTAATGCCAAAATTATAGAATAAAGAGAAGAAAAGAAAAAGGAATAAAATATTGCAAATATTTTATGACCCTAACCCCGAGACCAAGGCCAGCATGGAATTGGTCGACAAGGAATAAAGTAGGGGGAGATAAGGGCCAATTATACAATAAATATCTCATTTATTAATTCATTCATTTATGCATTTTTGGCACCTATTTTGTACATAATTATTTATTCATCAAATAAAGAAACTTTGTTCATAAAAGTTGTAGATAATAATATAAATAAAAATACAAAATTGAGTTTGTGTAAAAATAATACACAGTGTACATTGAATACACATAATAAAAAGCAAAAATCTCAACTTCACAGACCAATATCTTGCAAATAAAAACTCCAAATCACCCAAACTCACCTTTAATTGTATATAGCATTTCATAAACTATTTTATAAAATTGGTTTCATAATTTTTGGAGTCCATCTGTGGAAGTTAGGTTTTTGGCCCTTCTTGTACATAATGCTTGATTAAAATATTCATTTTATTCAATATTCATTATTTCTATAAATTCATATTTTTAGAATCTTGTAAATAACGTCTACAATACAGGTACATAATAAAAGTAAAATAAAATCAAAAAGAATTTGTAAAATAAAAATAAGTCTATAAAACACATAGACAAAACACCTATGTTACCTAATAAAAAGGGATTTTATTCTTTCATTCTTTATTCATCTATATTTTTATATATTATATATACCATATTAAAAATACAAATCTATAATAAAAACAAATAAAATTCGTTAAATAAATAAAGAATATATAATATATAGGTAAAGTACCTATAAGTATACGTACATATACATAGACCTATTTATTTAAATATATAAATAAACTCATAAAAATCAAATAAAAATATATTTATACTCACAAAAATAAATCATAAATTTATAAAATAAGAAAATAAAATAAAATAAACAAAATAAAAATAAATGTATATAAATATACTTATAAATACTATATTTTAATAAAACCGTAATAAAATGATTCCAAAAAAATAAATAAAAATCATAAATAAATACTACATTAATTTATGAACATTTTTTATTTTATAAGAAAATTCTAATTAATTCATTTAATACGTTAAATAAATAGGTCAATTTCTGATTGACGTGGACCAATCAGGTTCTGGCGTTTGTTGACCGGTCGGTCAACTGCGCCCCCAGGCGCCTGAGTTGACGCGAACTGTCTTTTCCCCTCTTTTCTGGCCTTTTTCCCGCGTGGCTCAGTGATCAATCGCCCACAGTCATTTCATGAGATTTGTTCTCCTTTCATCCGTGATTCTCGCCGTCCACTTAGATCCCTTGTACATAGCCCCGATTCCTTAATAATCGCCGGTCAATGGGGGTCCCTTGGACTGTATATAAATAACTCCTCCCACTTCCTTGGCCGAATTGGGCCATTTTCATCCCCTTCTTTGAGCTTGAATGAGCTCCTGGCGGAGCCCTCGTGACAGGAGGCGCTTCCCAGCACCTCGATTCGCCCAAGGAGGTGGGAAATTTTGTCGCGGTGGTGCTCCGGCGACCACCCTGCTCCCTGGCGGCCCCCAGGTATAAGAGCTGCGCATTTTATGATTTTTAGACAGGTTTTGGTTCCAGCATTTTATTCCCGTCTTTTATTTTGCATTTAGTTCAGTAGGTTAGCTTAGATTAGGCGATTCGTAGTTCGCCGGAGCTCCGCTCCGGCGAGCTTTTCACCGTGCTTTACCCGTTTCCCCGCCTCGCTTCCACCCTCATTTCGTTCCCCTACGCCTTCTCCACCTTCCAGCCACCTTGCCCAACCGGATTCGCATCTGGATCCGCGAATCGATGCTCACCTCCTCCGCATCGCCGGAGCATCGCCGCCCTCACCCATCTCCTATGCTAACAGCTTCAGTTTTGGGCCGAGGAGCACCGCCTCGAGCCGAGCTTCGTTCCTGTGCAGGTTTGGTGCGTTGAGAAGCACCAGGAGACGCGTTACACGAACGCCGGAGGTACCTGGAGCCCCTTGCCTTCTCCGACCTCGCGGGGGCGCTCCAGTGAACCTCTGGTCGATCTGAGACCTCCAGCAACTAGAGGAACCTTCCAGGAAGCTTCTTGGACCTTCAGGCGCGAAGATGATCGGCGGAAGAGCGAGATCTCATCGGAGGAAGCTCGCCTCGGCGAGGCTTCTTCCCTGTTCTTCCTCGCAGCTCCTCCGCCGTTGGATGAAGACGAAGGCCCAGTTTCAACCTCAGCCGTCCGATGGAGCAGTGCTCAAACCGTCAGATCTTCCACGGGATCTAATCTCAAGCGTTCATCGGCGAAGCGGTACCAGCCGTTGGATGAGCGACACGTGGCAAGTGAAGAAATCCCAACCGTTCGCCAGCGCGCATTTTAGGGGTAATTTGCACATCTAGCCCCTGTCATTTTTGTACTTAATTTTTAATCTTGTAAGATATATAGCACGTTGTAAATAAAATGTAAATTTTGCAGATAGGACCCTGACTTAATTAGAATTACATTTAGGTCCTTCCGCGCCTCACGTGCAGTCCCACGTGAGGCGCGTGAAATTTTGCATGTATACCCTGGCGGTTTTTGAATATTGTAATTTGATGCCGAAACTTTAAATAAATGTTTATTTCAGTAGGTATTTTTGCACTGATGCCCCTGTAACTTATTTTATTTGCAAAAATACCCCTGCCAGGCTGTTTCATTTTTGTGTCTTTTTATCTATTTATTAAAAACACCTATCAGGCTTCTAAAAATTCACGAAAATTAGGATAGATGCTCCATGCCATGCTAGTTCACGCCAACATTTTATTTTGCATTTTTTGCATTTTTCCTGATTATTAAAAATGAAATAGGAGCCATTTTTGTACTGTCTAATTGATAAAATACAAAAAAATTAGAAAATGTTTTTGAAAAATTCCAAAAAAATTGTATATGGTATATTTATTTATATATTGAGTCCAGAAAATGAAAAACCCTAAAAATATGAAAAAGAAAAATTAAAAAAAATTATAAAAACCTAAAACCCACTAAAACAATAATTGGACATGATCAATGGATTGAATAATGGATACATCACATACATTCCCTTCGCCTCCCAGTGTTCGACCTCTACCTGTACTTACAGCTATACACATTTGCATGTAGAGTTATAATAAATTTTAACTCCACATTTTTGGATATTTATTGCATATATTTATTGTGGGTTAATTGTTGATCGATTCGGGATTCTGTCTGAGGTCAACTCAGCGACTGTCTCTCCGCCTTGTGGAAAGATACGATCTCGGCAGAATCCCGTTCATCAGTCCTCCAAAAATATATCGACCTCATCAAATGGGAGGACACAAGGCTCAAATACGGGACTATCATGGTCTGTAAAATCCAAAATCGGTCCCTCATCAAGCTCTCTTTGCTGAGATGAATCCAAATATTTCTCCGAATCTGAGAAGATCTTCTGAATAATAGACACTGAATCAACTGTGTATGGACACTGAAATGACTCTAAGGATGGTTGAGATGTGGGTTCCTCCTCTATTTCTTGGGATAGTAGCAGATCTAGAATCCAAGAATCCTCGATGTGGAAGTGCGGGGCCGGCTCAAAATCTGATTGTAAATCCAATGTAAACTCGACCAATGTCCGGCTCTGGGAACTCTCAGTGGTAGTCAACACATCCATCAAATTTGAAGCAGTAGCATCCATATCCTCTGATCGGTGTGTTTTGTTTAAATCTGTATTATGTGTAACACACTCATCTGGTGTCATCACTCCCTCATGTGTTGTCTCGATTAAATCATCTCGTGTATATGAAAGATCGGAAAGTGTTCCCAAGATGGTCTCAACTAAGTCCAAGTCGGGACAGTGGTGTGAACCACCACATGAGGAAATGACATATGCAATCTGCTCTGCGGTCATCCCCCTCATGGCGATATGGACAAGGTCAGTCATCGAAAATCCATGATCCAGAAATCACCTCAAAAGTTCTCGTAATCTTAACCATGAATCTATTAATGGCTTCTGGGGGTTAACTGAAAAATCACGAATACAAGACCGCAATATCTCGGCTCTAAGTCGGGGGTAAAATTTCTGCAAAAACAACGATCGTAAATCTCCCCACGTAGAAATCTTCCTTCCCAATCGTTTGTGCCAAATCTTAGCTCTACTCTGAAGTGTGAATGGGAAGGTGGTTAACATCAAGTCCTCAGAAGTGATATCAGAATATGATCGTGATCCACAAAAATCCTCAAACTCATCGATATGCAAATAGGGTTCCTCATGCAATTCCCCAGAAAATTTTGGCAGTAGATCAATGAACTCTAAATCCAGAATGAATGGTCTCAAAGTAGAAGTGGACCGTGCTTCTTGATTATGGTTTTCATCCATCATCCTAGGATAGAAGTCATGTAAAGCATGTAACTGCACCCTATGACCGTCAATGGGATGCACTCTCATCTCAGCAAGGTGAACACCCGGGTCTCGTAGTTGGTCAATCTGGTATCCTCGGGTTTCACTCACAGCATATTCCGAATGGGAGGGTGGGTGGGGAGAAGACGGGAAATCGGACAGAGTTCCGACCTCCCAAGAGAGTGGGCGGGCATGGTGGGTATGAAATGTAGAAGCCACAAAATCCGGCTGAAATGGAATGCGACCCATCATGAAGAGAGGGAAATGAAGGGCGGGAGGAAAGGTGACTGCTAATGATCTATGAAGATGAACATAATCGACTCATGCCAAAGACATACAATACACAAAGCAAACCCTCAATTCACCAACTCTACGCAAATGTGAAGACCGTGAGATTCAGTCTTTATCTTTTCAGTTTTAAGAGTTAGGTGATAAGATAAAGTTGTACAAACACTTAGGAGGCTTGAATAGGATTTGGACACTACCCCTTAGTGTATACGCGAGCGAGTAAAAGCGCAAACAATGAGGGGACTACTCTCCCAATACAATGAAGTGGTCAATTACGTTTAATTTTGAAGGTCAAGTTCAATTAGCAGTCCCACATTTTTTAATTTTTGATTTTCTATTTTTTTGATTTTTTTCAAACAATAAAGCCTACCAAGCTTTTTGATTTCCTCTTTGATTGATTTGAGTCCAAAAACAGGGGGAGGAAGTCGAAAAAGCCAATGCACGGTCAAACATAATGTTGCATGCAGAGATAGAAAATGCGTACCTTACTCCAGCACTCTACATGCAATATGATCCGCGCATAAATTAAATACAGAATGTAAACTAAGTATATGATGCACGTGAAAATCAGCCTTAGACAAGCAACTTCTATTGATTGTGAAGAACTTTTTAATTTTAATTTTTTAACAAGGTCCAAACGTTCTATGGGAACAGATATTCTATTAGGTGTTGGACCTTAGAAAATTTACATCACAATCAATCACAATTCCTATGTCTAGGGGCTAAAACCACGAAAATCAACTAGCAACTTATGGCGGTTAAATCAAGAAAATACGGAAAACTACGGTGAGGTCCCCCGAGCACACCGGTGCTCGACGAAACAGACCCCGAAGAAAATAGTCCAAGTCCACAGGTCCGAAGTCCTAAATTATTACAAAATTATTGTTCTCTCTCAAATAAAAACTTCTTCAATTCTCTGCTCTTCCTCCCGTGCGGGTGATTGTCGAAAAATGCGATCGAGGTAAAGGTAAAGAAATGGTCGTTGCGACCTGATGAATCTGTGATTCATCACATCAAAAGTCAAAAATAGAGCCTTGTTCCCGAGAAAATAGAGGCATATTTCCCTTTATCTTGCATAAATAGCATTCATGCATGCATCCATAATTCATGCATTTTAGGAGCTCATCTGCATTTAAATAAGAAGCCAAAAATCACCTGTAAAAGACCTCTTCATCAAATAACTCCTTCTCTATAATATATGTATATACTCCTTAAGAATATAGGGAAGAAAGCCACAAATCACCCTTGTAAAAGAGCCTAAATACCCTGAGCACCCTTGTACATTAAAACACACATAAAGCCCGCATACAAACTCCTACTTAGGTCTACTCACTCTTAGAATACTACATATCAAAAGACCTTCAAAATGAGACTAATTTCATTGAAATTGGAGCTTGTATGAGGAACTTGGGTTTTTGGGTCATTTTGTATACTACATATGTATATTTATGTAACTTTGTATTTATGTATCATATTTGACCTCATCTCCGTCTTTGGTCAACATGAAACTTGTAGATCTCATCAAGATCTACAACTTTCATGTTTTGAGTTTTTCCAAATTCGGCCTCCTCCTCTTTCTACACGTGTCTTTCCCTTCGACCACTCACAGCAGGCCACGTGGCGCCCTCTGATTGCGCCACGCGGCCCGCTGCCCTTTGTCTGCTCCGCCCGCGCCCTCCACCGTTGGATCGCACCTCAGATCCAACGGCCCAGGCCTGACCACGTCCGCTCTCTTCTACAGCCATCAGATCCACCCCGCATTCCATCTGGACCGTTCCTTAGCGCCGCATCCTCAACGAGCCACGTGGCGACCTCTAGGCCGCCCGATCGCGCCCCCGATCCCTTCATCACAACCGCTCGTCTTCCAGCGGATCGTGACCCTCAGATCAATCACCTAGACCCGATCCTAGCCGCCCGCTCGCACTTCGCCCGCGTCACGCCACGTGTCACCCTCATAGCCCTTCATCTGGGCACTCCAGATCTAATCTCACCCGCCCGCTTCGCGCCTCCATCTGGCCGTTGGATCACAAGATCCAACGGCCAGGACTTCGTCCCCTACCTCGGGCAGCCCCTCTCTCCCACGATCTCCGCCTTGCGGGAGGGGCCGCCCCTTTCTATTCTCGGCCGCACTCCAGCCCCCCTCGCCGGCCACTGACTCTCCCACGATCTTCCCCACTCTTCCCTCTCCCTCGCCAACACCCTCGAACATCACCATCTCCGCCACACTCGCTCCACCACCTCCATGAAACTCGCCACTCACCCAGCTCTGCCGCCACCTTCGACCTATAAATACACCCTCTCCGACCACATTCAAGCCCATCCGCCACTCCAGGAAAGAACCCCGAGCTCCAAGCTTCCTCTTGGTGACAGCAAGCGGCCGAATTGTTGAGCGACGAAGGACCTTCTTCTCCGGCGAGATCCACGGTGCACCGCCGTGCCGCAGCCGCCCTCCGCGTAGCTGCACGAGCTCGAGGCTTACCGACCTCTGGAGCGACGACCCCTGGAGCTCAAAACCGAGCCCCAAACCCCAGGTAACCTCCTTCATCCCCTCTCCGATCATCCTCTTCTTTTCTTCCGATCTTCTCCGATTTTATTCGCCTTCCACGGACATCTCCACACCTCCTCGACATCCCGACGAGCTCCGCGACGGTGCTAGCATCCTCGCGGGCTTCTCCACTTCGCCATTCACCGCACTTCGACCATCGTCGACTAGCAGCTCCGCCGCTTGTCCGGAGCCACCTCGCCCGATCACCTCAAGCACCCGCAGGCCTCACCGACCACGCCATCCTCTCCACGATCGTATCAGCACGCTTCGGCTATCCACATAACCCTTGCAGGTACCCGATCATCATTGGCCGGAGCTTCATCGGATCCTTCTTCGAGCTTCATCGACCAGGTGCTCCAGCCCTCCTCCAGCCAATCCGAGACCACCGGAGGCTTCGCCGTCCTCATCCGCTGCTTCCGAGCTAGCTGGGAGCTGACAGAGCTCACTGACGGAGCTCAGCGAGGCAGGCGGAGGTCAGCCCCCTTCACCGGAGCACAGGCCCCTCCTCCGCAGGCGGCGGAGGAGCGTTGAAGGAGAAACAGCAGCCACCGTTCGATCTTCTGATCGAACGGCCCTCGTCCCGCCACGCGTCTCTTCACCGCCTTCGTCCTCGACCGTCGATCGCACCAAGGATCGGACGCTCCACCCGCTGCCACGCGTCTTCACCTACCACCCTTGGATCCATCCAGATCCAAGGGCCCTCAGGCCGCCACGTCGCCCGATCCGAGCCTCGGCACCCAAGCCTAGGCTCGGGTCCCCCGAAGCAGATCCGAGGCTAACCCGAGCCTCCAGAAGCCCCGACCCTCGATCCGAGCCTCCGACGCCTCCGAGCCTAGGCCGCCCCACGTGAGGAGCACGTGCGGCCTGGGTAAATTGCACCGACACCCCTGGAGGTTTCCAAAATTGCAGAAAGGTCCCTGTGAAGCAGACATCACGTGAGGCGCACGTGATTCGTGGAGAATTTGCATTCAAGTCCTGCATAGTCTTGGTAATTGCACTTTAGTCCCTGTCAGCATGTTTATTTCTTGAACATTTATTTTTCAGTATTGCATTTAGACCCCTATGTTTGCACGTGTCCATAGCATGCATTTTTGATTATTTTTGAATTTTAAAAGTTGCATATTGTTGAGAACTTTGTCCTCTACCTGTTAGCACACGTGTTGTATTTTTGTTGGTTTTCTTGATTTATTAATGAATTAATTGGTTGATTTGAGTCATATTTTGCCCAGAGATGCCATTTGATTTTTAGTAAATTATCTGTGCCTTCAAAAATCACCAAAAAAATCACAGTAGCTTAAGGACATTGTTTTTAACATCCCATAAAAATTTCACATCATTTGCACGCATAACGAGGCCTGAATAAATAGTTTAGTGATTTCCTTTGATTAATTTTAATTAATTCATTTCACAACATTTTTTTAGTTCTGTCAATTTTCCTAGGTTCCTGATCATTAGACCTTCCTAGGATAATTTTAGTTCCGAGAAATATTGTGTTTTGATATTTATTAAAAATTAAACATTGAAAATCACACTGTTTGTTTAGTTAATTCATAGAATATTCATTTTGAGTCAAAAAATTCCAAAAAAATTAGTGTAGGTCATTTTCATCATAAGCAACCTTCTGGCCAATTTTCATAATTTTTGGACTGAATTTGATATATCAATTAAATCTAACTTGAAATTGGCTAAGGATTGTCTGCATTGTCTACATAGTAATTAAAAAGACCAAAAAAAAAAAAAAAAATCGTTCCCCGAATCTCGAGCACTTGTGAATTGATGTAATCAACCTAAGGAGACAGATGCCTCCCTGAGATCGACCTTGGACTTCACCAAGTAAAAAAAAACTACATCACTTAACATTAATAGCTAAGTGATTTTTGATTAATCCCTCGTATCCGACTGCAACGAATATCATTAATTGATTTGGACATTAATTTGACCGGATTAACTAAGGGTGCGGGAGGCTTATCAAAATGGCGCCGTTGCCGGGGAGGCACGGCTTAGGTTAATTTACATCACATTTTGAGTGTTTGATTTTCTAACCCCCGGGTAGTCTGACCCCCGGTTGTTCTTGTAATTATTTCTCTCATTTATTTTTGCTTTATTTTATTTTTGTGTCACTCTCTGACCTTATCTTAATTTTTGTGCGAGGAACGCGAGGAGTCGGCGACGCTTCGAAGACTTAGCACTTAGATTGTGTGAGAGAAAGAGAGGCCTTGTAATTTTCATTTTATTTTATTTCTTTTGCATCGTTTCCAGCGGTTCCCGTTTGGGTTCTCGCGCGTGTAAAAATAGTGGAAACCGTGTCCCGTGTGCTGTGTGGTTGATTGGTAACTTAGCTTGCACTAGCGGCTCCTCGAGCCAATCTAGGACTTGTTTGTGCTCGTAATCAATAGGACCACACAACACATTTAAAAGACGCACTTAGACCGCAGGACTTAGTTCAAATCAATCTGTTCTTCACGCTAATAGAACTGCCTGTCTAGGAGCGGCTTTTATCGCCTGCATTTGCATATAGGATAGAGTTTTCAATTCTGTATAGCATCCTGCATCGACAAGCGAAGGGATCACTGTAAGTATTCTCTACTTAGCATACGCATCATAGATTTTAACTTGCATCGGCTTTTCTCGATTTCCCCCTCTGATTTTCTCACTTAATTAAAGGAAATTGGGACTGTCCGATAGGCGTGCTTTGTGGTGATTAAATTTCAGTGATAACCTACTTTAAAACTGGGACTGCTAACAGTATTGACAATAAAAAGGGAATAAAACTGAAAATTGTTTGCGGGAGAGTAACCCCGACCTTGTTTTCAGGCTGAGTGAGGGTACCTGAGTGTGTGTGAACACCCTAAGGTAGAGCCCAAATCCCCGTCTTCCATATCATCGTTCTGACTGATCCTAGCAAATATCACAAGCCGGATACTTTCAGATTCTTTGACTAGTACCAAGTAGCCTCCGCCTGTCTCAGGTAGATAGGGGCGAAATTGCGGTACTTCGCGACAAGCTGCCAGTAACCCCCCGGGGTGAAGTTCCGGCCTTGTCAGCCTCCGCCTGCTTGCAGGTAGATAGGGGCGTGGTCACTGAATCCCTCGGCTTGGGATAGGAGCGAAGAAAGGAAGGAGCGGCGGTATCTTAGACGACAGGATAAACAGGGAAGACGCATCCGGCTCTGAGCCGACTTCCCTCTAGGCCGCGTAATCCTTGCTAGATTTGCTTGAAATTCACACTTAAAAATTACAAGATAAATTGGACTCAATTTGAGTCCTTCACTGTGTTGAGTGTGAAAACCAGGGTCTTGGATTGTTCTTCTTGCTTGCTTCAGGTAGGAGTAAAATCCTATCTTCTTCTCGCTTATCAAGATGAGTCAATGGGGAGATCTCGACACACAATTCACTGATCCCTCTATGAGTCCCCCAGATAACTCGTCTTTTTCGGTCCAAACGCACTTTGGACCACCCAGGACTCATGACCCTCTTGAGTCCTGGTTCCCTCCTGCTCAGGGTGGTTACCCTCAAACCAACCCTTTTATCTCCTCTGAGAGTACCGAGGAAGACCATTGCCTCGGTAATCCATTCCTTGATTTACCCTCTAACACCGGACCTATTTTCCATATCCCAGAACTGGAGGGAGAAATGCCGCCAAGGATGCCGCCCGACGAGGACCAGATGAGACAGATCCTTAGACGTCTGGCAGAAGCTGAACAGAAGAATGCCGATCTCACTGCACGAATGGGGCAGATTATAGTAGCAGAAGGAATCGACCGGCCAATGGTCGATACATATAACCCGGCGGAGAACGAGATCCAGAATTGGCTAGCACCTGCAGTTCCCGACCAGGCATTCGAGCTGAAGCCCCACTTCCTTAGCCTGCTGCCGAAGTTCAACGGAAACCTCAGCGAAGAGCCGTACACCTTCCTCCGTGACTTCGAACTAGTCTGTAATAATCTGAGCCATCCCAATGTTGGCCAAGACTATATCAGACTGAAAGCCACCCCTTTTGCCTTAGGAGATAAGGCTGCACATTGGCTGAAGAACCTAGGGGTGGTTTGTACTACCTGGATGCAGTTCAAGGACCTCTTCCTGAAGAAGTTCTACCCACTCAGTAGAACCAATCAGATGCGTACGAAGATTGCCAGCTTCGCCCAAGGACCCTGCGAACCGTTCCACGAGGCGTGGGACAGGTTCAATGATTTAGTGCAGAAATGCCCATGCCACGGCATTTCAAAGGCGATCCTAGTCCAGACCTTGTTCTGCGGCTTAACCCCAGAGATGCAGGGGTTAGTCAGCGCCGCCTGCGGAGGAAGCTATCTGAACAAGAACGAACACGCCGTATGGAAGATCCTGGAGCAGATGGCAGAAACCGGCAGGTCACAGGCCACAAGGGCCTATCAGTTGTCTCCCTCGATTCTATCCAACGAGACAACTAAAAGGACTGTTGCTGATCTGACAGAGGACCTCATCCCCAGCATGGGGATGATTGCAGACAAGCTCACCATGGTCGAACAGATCCACAAGCGAGTCGCGGAGATGGAGTCTCTTTCGAGCCTTCCCAAGAAGGTGGAGGAACTCTCTGAAAAGGTAGCCAAGATGAAGCTACCCACCCCTTCTGCACCACCTGTACCTGTACATCGAGTTCATCTTGTACAGGAACAGGCACCGGGGTCTCAAAGCAGCTGGGATCAGACTTACACCCAGCAGAACCATCAAGCACCCCCACCAGTTGAGACAGCATACGAGGAGCCTCCGCCCGTCTACGAGATCAACGGGCTCTGGTATAGCCGTGACCCACTAGTCCGGCAAATTGAGATGGGGAAGGATCAGGCACACCGCCCAACCCCAGTATACCAGGAGACCAGACCCGTCACAATCCCGCGATACCAGTCCAGGCCAGACCAGGGGTACCAGCCGCAGCAGCGAACCTACCAGCAGGGGCCAGCACCACCCCATCAGCAGCAGTATCGGCACGGCCAGCAGGGCCAGTTCAGGACGGCATCCACGCAGCAGCCAGCCCAGCCCACCGAGTTGGAGTCCCTCACCTTGGCGATCCAGACCCTGTCTGATAGGGTCCAGCAGATGCAGAACGATTACTTGGACATGAGAACCGACATCAATCGGGTCTCTCGTGCTCAAGACCAACAAACGGCGCCAAGGACTCCACTTCCCGCACAGGTTCAGGCCAACCCGAACAGCATACACCAAGGCCAGAACCGACCTAGAGATCAGGTAGACTATTCAGATAATTATTTATCTGAACATGAGATCCTTTCGTATGATAATGTTAACCATATGTCCCTCAGGAGCGGAAGGACCGTGACCATACCTGATCGGGCACGGGCACAACAGGAAGGAACCTCCGAAGTTCGACCTGAGGAGAATTCGGAGGAGGAGGAAGAGGAGCATCACCACCACCACCGCAAGCAGAAGAAGAGGACATCTGAGTCCTCGAAGCAGCACCCCCGCATCCACCTGGAGTCCGACGGCACCGATGAGCCCGCACCTCCATCTGAGGAGGACCAGTCAGAAGAAGCGGAAGACGCATCACCGGTTTCGCCCAAGCATTTTCCCTTTCGTCAGAGTCAGCATCAGAGTCTGTACAAAAGTCCGAGTCAGAGTCCTGTCCAGAACTCAGTTTCAGTTTCTAATGAAAATATTTCAGTTCCAGATCCTGAGTTAATAATCCCTTTCCCCCAAGCTCTTAAGGGTGGGAAGAAGAAAAACACAAAAATCCAAAAAGATGACCCTGAGATGGCTGAATTTTGTAACAAACATATCAAGGTCACAATCCCTTTCGACAAGTTCGTGGAAATGACCCCTGCATTCCAGAAATACCTTAAGGTGCGATGCACACCTACTAGGGTTAGCAGGAAGACCAAAAGCCGTGTTGAGAAACACGTTCTATCAGTAGCCACGACTTGTGCAATAAAGAACTCGTTTCCTCGGAAACGAAGAGACATGGGTGCACACTATGTAGTGAGTCATGTTGATGACATCGCGTTTGCACGCACTCTCCTTGACAATGGTTCCTCGATCAATTTGATGCCCACAGCCCTCTATGAGCGGCTTGATCTCGGACCTCTTAGGAAATCTAGAGCTATTCTGCAGTTTGCAGATAAATCCACTAAGAGGTCCCAAGGAGAATTAAGGAACATTGTGATCAAAGTCGAGGGTCAGGAATACCTGGTGGACTTCACTGTCCTTGATATGGAGACCCCTCGTAATTGGAGAGATTCCCAGATTATCTTGGGTAGGCCCTTCCTTAGAACAGCAGGGGCCTTATTCGATTATAAGAATGGGAAGATTCAGTTCCAAACTCCAGGCGGAGATGAGGAACTAGAGATGAAGCAGACCAGATGGCAGAGACCGGACTCCGAATCCAGCACCGAGTACTCTTCGATCGAAACAGACAGTGCACATGTAGACTTAGTTGGGCCATGGAGACAGAACCCAGCCAGCACCGATATGTCCATCTCCTTTGAAGATGATCCAGTACATGAGTCAGTCTGCGAGATCATTAGGAACGAGTACAGCTCTGAGCCTGCATCACCCTACATCTTCGATGACATAGAGGCCCAAGAGGGCCTGTCAGTCCTTACATCCTTAGGACAATCGGAAGATGAGGAAGACGAGTCGGACGAGGCGTTTGCCGATTGCATGGAGACCTTTGACGATCCGACTCCAGAGCCAAGCTTGGTGGCAGCCACTGCAGATCAAGATCCAGCCACTTCCAACACCGAACCAGATCGGATTGAGCCAGACTTCTTAGATGATCATACCATCCCTGAGCTCAAACCCTTACCCACAACCCTTAAGTATGCCTTCCTTGCGGGCGCAGCCAAGAAATTTCCGGTCATTATCAGTTCGCAATTGACCGAGGAGCAGGAATCTCGCTTGCTAGAGATCCTGGAGAAGAACCGCAAGGCAATAGGCTGGAGCATTTCCGATCTCCACGGGATAAATCCCGCTCTGTGTTCGCACCATATATATTTGGAGAATGAAGCCAAACCCTCTCGTGAATTCCAACGTCGGTTGAATCCAAATCTACGAGAGGTTGTCAAGAAAGAGATAGAAAAATGGTGCGACGCGGGTTTTATCTACCCAATCTCCGACTCTAAGTGGGTGGCCCCAATCCATGTTGTCCCGAAAAAGTCGGGAATTCAGACGACCACCAACGAGGACGGAGAGGAGATCGTGACGAGAGTACCCACGTCGTGGCGCGTCTGTGTGGATTACAGACGCCTGAATGCCGCGACGAAGAAGGATCATTTCCCCCTACCGTTCATTGATCAGATCTTAGAGAGACTAGCAGGGAAAGAATTCTTCTGCTTCCTTGATGGGTTCTCGGGCTACAATCAAGTAGCCATAGCTCCAGAGGACCAGGAAAAGACCACGTTCACATGCCCCTTTGGTACCTATGCTTTCAGGCGCATGCCTTTTGGGTTATGCAATGCTCCAGGTACTTTTCAAAGGTGCATGATTGCTGTATTCGCCGAAATGGTCGGCGAATTCCTGGAAGTCTTCATGGATGACTTTTCGGTCCACGGCGACTCTTTTCATTCCTGCCTTAGGAATCTGGACCGAGTCCTCAAAAGATGTTGTGAGGTCAATCTGGTGCTCTCCTGGGAGAAAAGTCACTTTATGGTGACGGAGGGCATAGTGTTGGGGCACGTCATCTCCAAGAGAGGAATGGAGGTTGACCCTGCCAAGGTGGATGTGATCAGACGACTCCAGCCACCAACCAACGTACGGCAGTTGCGGTCGTTCCTCGGGCATGTCGGATTTTATCGGAGGTTCATCAAAGATTTTTCTAAAATTGCCCGACCGCTAACTGAGCTTTTAGGCAAAGACGCGGAGTTTATTGTCGATCACAAGTGTCTTGCGGCCTTTAAGCTATTACAAGGAATGATTATGGACGCACCCATTTTACAAGCCCCAGATTGGTCTCTCCCTTTTGAGATCATGACGGATGCATCAGATTATGCTGTTGGGGCTGTATTGGGACAAAGAAGAGATGGCGTCCCGTTTGCAATCCACTACGCAAGCAAAGTGCTTGATTCTGCTCAGCGTAACTATACAGTTACCGAAAAGGAAATGCTGGCGGTAGTGTTTGCCTTGGACAAATTCAGATCGCATTTAATCGGATCCAAGGTGACTGTGTTCACAGACCACACGGCACTACGATATTTGATGGAGAAGAAGGACGCGAAGGCGCGTCTTCTTCGTTGGATTCTACTTATCCAGGAATTTGATTTGGACATCCGTGATAAACCTGGAAAGAAGAACGTAGTAGCTGATCATCTCTCTCGTCTCGAAAATATTAATACTTCCGAGGTTTCCCCAATTCGAGACTCCTTCCCTGACGAGTCGATTTTTGTTATCGACTCACTCCCATGGTATGCCAATATCGTGAACTATCTTGTCTCCAAGAAGGTTCCCGAGGATTGGCCCAAGAGCCAAATTGACCGACTAAAGTCGGATGCTAGACACTACCATTGGGAGGATCCGATCCTTTTCTTTGAAGGACCGGATTGCGTCTGGAGACGTTGTATTCCTCAGGAGGAATACCAGAGTGTCCTTTCTTTATGCCATAGCTTAGAGGCAGGAGGACACCACTCCGGGAAGAGGACCGCATGGAAGGTGCTTCAGTGTGGCTTTTACTGGCCGACTCTGTTTCGCGATGCCACCACCTTCGCGAAGTCGTGCCCAGTATGCCAGAGAATGGGAGGAACCGTTGGTTCCAAGGATGAGATGCCGATGCAGCCGGTCATCATTTGTGATGTCTTTGACGCCTGGGGCATCGACTTCATGGGCCCATTCCCTGTCAGCCACGGATTTGAATACATCCTTCTTGCGGTGGATTATCTGTCAAGATGGGTGGAGGCTATCCCGACCCGAGCCGCAGACAGCAGGACTGTCTGTAAGTTTATCAGAGAGCACATAATCTCTAGGTTCGGGATCCCCAAAATGATGATATCAGATGGGGGTAGCCACTTTGTGAATCGGGAGGTGAAGAAACTCCTGAAGGATTACGGCATCGAACACCGTGTCGCTAGTCCTTACCACCCACAAACCAATGGTATGGCTGAGGTGTCAAATAGGGAGGTAAAAACAATACTGCAAAAGCTCGTCCGCCCAGACAGGAAGGACTGGTCTCAGATCTTGGATCAGGTCCTCTGGGCGTATAGGACGGCTTACAAGACACCGTTAGGTACCTCCCCATTCCGAATGGTATTCGGAAAGCCGTGCCATTTGCCCGCAGAGTTAGTGCATAAATCAGAATGGGCAATAAAGAAGGTCAACTGGAACACACACCTGGGCCAAAAACAGAGAGACATGGATCTGAATGAGCTTGTGGAAGTCAGAAACCGCGCATACGACAACAGTGTGGTGTACAAGGACAAGGTGAAGCGTTGGCACGATAGATTTATCAGACGAAAGACCTTTGTTCCTGGACAGAAGGTATGGTTGTTCAATGCCAGGCTGAAGACCTTCCAAGGCAAGCTGAAATCCAAGTGGACGGGACCATTTGTAGTCCGAACGGTGCATGATAGTGGATGTGTCGAGATCTCAGATCTCGCGGATGACGCACCGACATTCCTGGTTAATGGGCAGCTGTTGAAGCACTTCGTTGAATCTAATGAACAGTTAGTCCATGTGGAGGAGATTGTATTCATGCGCGAGACAGATACAGCAGATACATCTCAAGCCGTGCATGAGACCTTGCAGCAATGAACTCCAGCCATCAGCAGCATCTTCAGAAGATTCAGACCGACTCATTTGTACATATATCATCATTCCTGTATATCCTTTCCTCTACCTCCACGATTCTAGTAACCCATCCCCACATCATCGAATCATTATCTCGGACTATACTTAGGATGACCAGATCCTAAGTATAGGGGGAAGGGGTCACCCGAGTCGTTTCACTGTACATTCTCCAGATCACATCGGTCCTCATACGCATTTCTTACCAATACTTAGGCTGACCTAAGCCTAAGTATAGGGGGGACCGATGCCCATATTGTATATTCATCCATTCCCATCTTTCCTCGTCCGCCCCATTTTTGATCTTCTTCTACACTTAGGCCGCCAGAGCCTAAGTATAGGGGGGCAAGACGACTTCTATACTTTCTATTCCTCTTTGGCTCTCCTATGCTTAGCACGAGCTATGTCTTTTTCCTCGCTCTCTGTGCTCTGAGGACATAGCACACGCTAAGTATAGGGGGGCGTGTATATATTACATATATACTTTACCCATAGCTCGTACTTTCGCATATTTTTGTATATATATATTTGCAATAATTATGGGTGGGTAAAAATTGAAAAAAAAAAAAATTGTACACTTGTATACTACTTGTAAACCTTTTGTAAAAATTAAAAAAAAATTAATAATAAATTAATGTACAAATTATATCAACTAAAGATTGTTGTAAATAATAAAAAAAAAAAAAGATTGTTGTATACCAGAAAAATAAAACAAAAAGGCTTCTTATTTACTCTTGCATATTATCTTGCATTTTCAAAAAAAAAAAAAAAAAAAAAAAAAAAAAAAAAGTCTTGCATTTCATTCATAGCATGTCATCTGCACATCATCTGCATATCTTGCATATGCAAAGTGAAAAGCTAGTGGGTTCTGAACCAAGTTATGAGTAGATATTGAGGATGGACTTAATTTGACCTTAACCCATCTAATTTCAGAGGGACCTTATAGGAACTGGAATTAAGATTTTTCAGGTCAAGTGACTTAATTCTTTGAGTCCGCAAGTCTATGTTCACATGTCATCTTGATTAGTCTAAGTAGAATATTTCGTGCATACGCAGGATTCTCTTAGATAATGACCTAACTTGGACAAGCACAATGCACGTAGCTCTTCATTGATGAGGTGGTGAGGAGGTAGAATCCTTTAGCTTGGAGTAGCACACGGGTGGAAACATCCGTCCTCCTCTAGGGAGGGTAGTGCATCTCAACCTAGTCTAGTGGTGTTGACATCTAAGGACGGGATGCTGTGGGTTGCAATAATGCTTCAAAAGAGGGATAGTCTACTGGCTCAAGAGGAAAAACTCCTGATGTACATGCTGCACATTGTATATAGTGAAAAAAAAAAAAAAAAAAAAAAAATTGCAAGAAAACTCCAAAAAAATCAGACAGGTCCAAGTCAAAGAAAAAAAATTTTTACCTGTCGGAGTACGAAGAAATGCAGCTGGATGACTTGGCTACACTGGTCAGGCATCCCGGGATAGGTGGCTACACTGGCCACCGTCCATTCTTTTCTCTACCCCCTCCTCTTGAGTTGGTCGCACTTGAACTTAGAAGGGAATACCCCGCTCCTCGAGGAAAGAGTTACTGGACCGGGTTATTGAGTTACCTTGTTAGAGGAGGCTGGTTCCGAGTCATTTCTGATGTGGAGAGCTATATCTCACTTACACAGTACAAGTAAGAATCATAGTCATCAGAAATTTGCGTTTGAGGATTTGTTCTGACCTGGCTATTGAGGCGTCTTGAATAGAAGACTTGTGGAACTTGAAGTCTGTTAGCTCTTAAGTTCAGGTCCAAATAAGGTTCCGCCACACAATTAATCCAAAGGTCGAGTCAGGCTCCATTTTTAACTTTTGTTCATGACCTTGGTATGGAACCCAAAATCATTTCACTCTCGCATTTCATTTAGTTGCTCGGGGACGAGCAAGGTTTAAGTATAGGGGGTTGATGAATCTGTGATTCATCACATCAAAAGTCAAAAATAGAGCCTTGTTCCCGAGAAAATAGAGGCATATTTCCCTTTATCTTGCATAAATAGCATTCATGCATGCATCCATAATTCATGCATTTTAGGAGCTCATCTGCATTTAAATAAGAAGCCAAAAATCACCTGTAAAAGACCTCTTCATCAAATAACTCCTTCTCTATAATATATGTATATACTCCTTAAGAATATAGGGAAGAAAGCCACAAATCACCCTTGTAAAAGAGCCTAAATACCCTGAGCACCCTTGTACATTAAAACACACATAAAGCCCGCATACAAACTCCTACTTAGGTCTACTCACTCTTAGAATACTACATATCAAAAGACCTTCAAAATGAGACTAATTTCATTGAAATTGGAGCTTGTATGAGGAACTTGGGTTTTTGGGTCATTTTGTATACTACATATGTATATTTATGTAACTTTGTATTTATGTATCATATTTGACCTCATCTCCGTCTTTGGTCAACATGAAACTTGTAGATCTCATCAAGATCTACAACTTTCATGTTTTGAGTTTTTCCAAATTCGGCCTCCTCCTCTTTCTACACGTGTCTTTCCCTTCGACCACTCACAGCAGGCCACGTGGCGCCCTCTGATTGCGCCACGCGGCCCGCTGCCCTTTGTCTGCTCCGCCCGCGCCCTCCACCGTTGGATCGCACCTCAGATCCAACGGCCCAGGCCTGACCACGTCCGCTCTCTTCTACAGCCATCAGATCCACCCCGCATTCCATCTGGACCGTTCCTTAGCGCCGCATCCTCAACGAGCCACGTGGCGACCTCTAGGCCGCCCGATCGCGCCCCCGATCCCTTCATCACAACCGCTCGTCTTCCAGCGGATCGTGACCCTCAGATCAATCACCTAGACCCGATCCTAGCCGCCCGCTCGCACTTCGCCCGCGTCACGCCACGTGTCACCCTCATAGCCCTTCATCTGGGCACTCCAGATCTAATCTCACCCGCCCGCTTCGCGCCTCCATCTGGCCGTTGGATCACAAGATCCAACGGCCAGGACTTCGTCCCCTACCTCGGGCAGCCCCTCTCTCCCACGATCTCCGCCTTGCGGGAGGGGCCGCCCCTTTCTATTCTCGGCCGCACTCCAGCCCCCCTCGCCGGCCACTGACTCTCCCACGATCTTCCCCACTCTTCCCTCTCCCTCGCCAACACCCTCGAACATCACCATCTCCGCCACACTCGCTCCACCACCTCCATGAAACTCGCCACTCACCCAGCTCTGCCGCCACCTTCGACCTATAAATACACCCTCTCCGACCACATTCAAGCCCATCCGCCACTCCAGGAAAGAACCCCGAGCTCCAAGCTTCCTCTTGGTGACAGCAAGCGGCCGAATTGTTGAGCGACGAAGGACCTTCTTCTCCGGCGAGATCCACGGTGCACCGCCGTGCCGCAGCCGCCCTCCGCGTAGCTGCACGAGCTCGAGGCTTACCGACCTCTGGAGCGACGACCCCTGGAGCTCAAAACCGAGCCCCAAACCCCAGGTAACCTCCTTCATCCCCTCTCCGATCATCCTCTTCTTTTCTTCCGATCTTCTCCGATTTTATTCGCCTTCCACGGACATCTCCACACCTCCTCGACATCCCGACGAGCTCCGCGACGGTGCTAGCATCCTCGCGGGCTTCTCCACTTCGCCATTCACCGCACTTCGACCATCGTCGACTAGCAGCTCCGCCGCTTGTCCGGAGCCACCTCGCCCGATCACCTCAAGCACCCGCAGGCCTCACCGACCACGCCATCCTCTCCACGATCGTATCAGCACGCTTCGGCTATCCACATAACCCTTGCAGGTACCCGATCATCATTGGCCGGAGCTTCATCGGATCCTTCTTCGAGCTTCATCGACCAGGTGCTCCAGCCCTCCTCCAGCCAATCCGAGACCACCGGAGGCTTCGCCGTCCTCATCCGCTGCTTCCGAGCTAGCTGGGAGCTGACAGAGCTCACTGACGGAGCTCAGCGAGGCAGGCGGAGGTCAGCCCCCTTCACCGGAGCACAGGCCCCTCCTCCGCAGGCGGCGGAGGAGCGTTGAAGGAGAAACAGCAGCCACCGTTCGATCTTCTGATCGAACGGCCCTCGTCCCGCCACGCGTCTCTTCACCGCCTTCGTCCTCGACCGTCGATCGCACCAAGGATCGGACGCTCCACCCGCTGCCACGCGTCTTCACCTACCACCCTTGGATCCATCCAGATCCAAGGGCCCTCAGGCCGCCACGTCGCCCGATCCGAGCCTCGGCACCCAAGCCTAGGCTCGGGTCCCCCGAAGCAGATCCGAGGCTAACCCGAGCCTCCAGAAGCCCCGACCCTCGATCCGAGCCTCCGACGCCTCCGAGCCTAGGCCGCCCCACGTGAGGAGCACGTGCGGCCTGGGTAAATTGCACCGACACCCCTGGAGGTTTCCAAAATTGCAGAAAGGTCCCTGTGAAGCAGACATCACGTGAGGCGCACGTGATTCGTGGAGAATTTGCATTCAAGTCCTGCATAGTCTTGGTAATTGCACTTTAGTCCCTGTCAGCATGTTTATTTCTTGAACATTTATTTTTCAGTATTGCATTTAGACCCCTATGTTTGCACGTGTCTATAGCATGCATTTTTGATTATTTTTGAATTTTAAAAGTTGCATATTGTTGAGAACTTTGTCCTCTACCTGTTAGCACACGTGTTGTATTTTTGTTGGTTTTCTTGATTTATTAATGAATTAATTGGTTGATTTGAGTCATATTTTGCCCAGAGATGCCATTTGATTTTTAGTAAATTATCTGTGCCTTCAAAAATCACCAAAAAAATCACAGTAGCTTAAGGACATTGTTTTTAACATCCCATAAAAATTTCACATCATTTGCACGCATAACGAGGCCTGAATAAATAGTTTAGTGATTTCCTTTGATTAATTTTAATTAATTCATTTCACAACATTTTTTTAGTTCTGTCAATTTTCCTAGGTTCCTGATCATTAGACCTTCCTAGGATAATTTTAGTTCCGAGAAATATTGTGTTTTGATATTTATTAAAAATTAAACATTGAAAATCACACTGTTTGTTTAGTTAATTCATAGAATATTCATTTTGAGTCAAAAAATTCCAAAAAAATTAGTGTAGGTCATTTTCATCATAAGCAACCTTCTGGCCAATTTTCATAATTTTTGGACTGAATTTGATATATCAATTAAATCTAACTTGAAATTGGCTAAGGATTGTCTGCATTGTCTACATAGTAATTAAAAAGACCAAAAAAAAAAAAAAAATCGTTCCCCGAATCTCGAGCACTTGTGAATTGATGTAATCAACCTAAGGAGACAGATGCCTCCCTGAGATCGACCTTGGACTTCACCAAGTAAAAAAAAACTACATCACTTAACATTAATAGCTAAGTGATTTTTGATTAATCCCTCGTATCCGACTGCAACGAATATCATTAATTGATTTGGACATTAATTTGACCGGATTAACTAAGGGTGCGGGAGGCTTATCACGACCTCAATCACAAACACGGAGCAATCCAGAAAAATGATCAATCACTCAAATAAGATAAAACAAGCAAGCACAAAAATGGAGCGATCTAGCTATAGGTTTAACCTGGTATAGCTCCCAGGGTCGAACACAAGGAGCACAGATTGGCCTTGCGGCCTACGATGTAGTCAAGTATCCAAAAGAGTCTTTTTTAGTTTTTTAATTGTTTTTATATTTTTTTAGATTTTTTTAATGATGAGAAAATGAGAGAAAGCACACAAACACTGGACTTCAACAATTTATACAAGACACACAAATGATGCAAAAATTCCAGAAAAATGGTTTTTAGGTTTTAAATGTTTTTTACTGTTTTTGTTGAATTTTTGGGATTTTTCTAATGAATAAAATAATTATTAAAAATCAAACAATGCAAGAAAAATAGGGTACTGTCCAGCAAGGCTTAAGATCCAAAAATAAAATACTCTTGGATCTCAAAAAGCCCTAGAGGTATTTTTCCTATATTCTAGAAAGAATAAGGAAAATTTAGGCACCCTAATTATTGTTTTTGGATTTTTAATTTATTTACTACAATTTTTATGAGTTTTTAGGGGTTTTTCAATTTTTATGGTTTTTATGCGATGAAAAATAGCCAAAATTGGCTAGAAAATCAACCAACAAGCAAATAACAGTACCTAATTTTTTTAGAATTTTTAGTGGAGTTTTTATATTTTTTTGGTATTTTTAAAGTCAAACAGTAGCAAAAAGATGTGTTTTTGAATTTTTAAAAATAATAAATGAAATCAGAAATGTCCCCAAAAATCATAGAAATTCCTACACCATGGCAGGAGCCATGTGTCAAAATTTCATTGGATTTGGAGTTCGTTTGATATTTTATTCAAAAATAAAGGTGGGGTACTGTGCACAGGGACCTAAGTGCAAATACCCAAAAGTTCTGGGGTCCTGGTGCAATTTACCCAAGAAGTCACGTGCCAAGCACGTGTCTGGGGCACACAGGGACCAAATGGTAATAGAAATAAGTTCCGAGGGCTTATTGGTAACAAGTACCAAAAGTCCAGGGACTTATATGCAAATAACCCAAAATAATTCGCACATGCGTCAAATCAGTGTTCACAGGGGTATAAATGCAATTAAACAAAACATTTCATTCAATAGATAACATCCAGAACAACAGGGGGGTCTTATGCAAATAACCCAACAAAACACGTGCCAAAGCACATGGGTCTCTACTGGCAGGGGTATAAGTGCAATTAAAATAAAGCGCAAGGTTCCAAATGCAAATATCCCAGAAAATAAACAACTGAAATTAAAAGTTACAGGACTAAAATGAAATTGACAAACTACGAGGGGGCCCTATGATATTTACCCCTTTATTAATGAAGCGTTGGATGCGCGCCACGTGTAGATCGAACGGCTGCGGCTGGTGGGCGCTCCAGATGACTCCTCCTCTGATCGGACGGTGGAAGCAGCTCCAAGGATGGACGGTGCGGATTTGAACTGGAGCGAGGAGATGCAATCAACGGCGGCTGGAGGTCCTCGAAGAACAGGTCCCCGGCGAGACTCGCCGGGCTCGTGCGTGCGCTAGGGACCTCCGGTGAGCCTCCTGAAGGTCGGAGAAGAATCGCGGGAGGCTCCCGCGTCTGACGGTGGTCTCCGGCGGTCAAACCAAGCTCCGAGGAGCTCGAGCAAGGCCGGCGGAGCTGGGTCTCCTGGCTGAATGGCGAAGGGCCTCAGACGCCCTCGTTTGAACCTGCAAAGGAGACCAGAAGACTCGCGGGTCGAGGGCAAAGTGCCTCGACCCGGTTAGATGGCGTGAAGGTGATCGGTGCGGTGGGGCGGAAGAGCTCCGGCGAGGCGACGGCGGTGGAGCTCGACTCCCAGATCCTGTGCGATCTGGGTTGAGTGAAGGTGCGTAGAAGGTGCGTGAGGAGGTTGCGAAGGTGCTGATCGGGTCGGATTGGAAGATGGGTGATCGGAGTGGCCGGAATCGGCGAGATGCGTCGGAGATGGGAATTGGGCGTAATCGGAAATTAGACTAAATTAAAGAGCTAATCGGTTACCTAATGGAGGCTGTAGACTATGCTGGAGATGGGCTATCTCCGGGTCGTAGCTTCGAAGGGCGTCAAGGCCTGAAGCTCGGTGCTCGACGCTGGCGGCGGAGCAAAGACGGCGACTTACGCCGGATCGATGGTTTCGCTCCCTCGCCTCACTGCAACAAGGGCTGACGCTCGCTGTCACTCAGGCGGAGCCAATGGAGGTCACGGGGAAGGAAGAGAAGGTCCAAAGATGGCGCGCGAAAGCGGCGGAGGGGAAGGATATATAGTGTGACCGGGCGTCTAGGGTTGAGTGGCGACAGCTATAGAAAGCTTGGATTTGATGGCGCGAGATCCGGCGAGGGAGAGGGATGTGCGGCGAAGAATATGGGCGCGGGGGTTGAGTGGGAGACAGGCTGGAGCGCGTGGGAAAAATCGGGGAAGAAGGCGCGGCGCGCGTGGTCCAGAATAGGAAAGGGGTCGCGGGGGAGTTGACCGGGGTCAACATTCCCCCGTGGCCCAATCAGGAGCGGCCACGTGTGCAATTTTTTGTTTTATTTTTTTAGGGTAGAAATAGGTCGAATTAGAGAAAACTCAAAACATGAAATATTTTTCTTTTATTTTTTTCTATTTTTTGGTGATTTTTATTTAATTTTTGGAAATAAAAATAGGTTAGCTCTATATATAGGTATATATACACTATATGGATTTTTATTTTTGATTTTTTATTTGTTATTTTTATGTGTTTTTATGCTCTTTTTGTATTTTATTTATTTACAAGATGAAATATGGAATAAAAGAATATTTTTATTTTATTTTTATCACTTATATACAAGGGTGAAATAAATAATTGAATACATTTATACACATGGTATATATACAATGTAATTTTGTATTTTCAATTTTGTGATTTTTATTTGATTTTTGTTTTGTTTATTTTATTTACAAAATAATCCATAGAATATTCACAAAAAGTTTAGAAAATAAATGAATTTATTTATAGGGTTAAATAAATACAAGATGTGGTTTATGCACATGGTGAAAGGTCATTTTTGAATTTTGAATTTTTTATCTTTTTATTTTGTTTTTAATAGTTTCTATATATACAATATGTACAAGTATCTTTTTGGGTGAGGAAAATAAATAGTTTATTTATTTACAGATATACACACATGTGAGCTCCTATCTCCCTCTACTGTGGCTTTTATGCGGTCAGGCCCATGCTGAGCCCTCCCTTGGGTTAGGTTGCTCAATATTTATTCTAAATATTTCCCTCTTTTTCTTTTTGCTCTTTATTCTTTTATTTTGTGCACAAAAACATGCTAATTATAGGTTTTTACACAATGCATGCTTTTGGTAATTATTTGTATTTACACATATCTACATGTATTTGCAAAGGTTTTTGTAGCTAAAATAGAAGAATAAAGAGTGATGAATGGGTATTCATCACCCCCCTATGCTTAACTTTGCTAGTCCCTTAGCAAACACTTATTTGAAAAAGAAGTGAAAAAGAAAGAAAAAGAAAAAGAAAAAGAGGATGTACATGGATCAAGGTTGACTTAATAAATTTTCCTTCATTAACTTGAAATATGGAGCTCGATCAGATCTTTGGATTATTAATGTGTCGGAACCTTATTTGGACTTAAGCCTAAAACTCAACAGCCTCCAAGTTCCACCAATCTGTGGGCAAGACTCCTCAATAAACCAGATCAGAACAAGTCTACATACACAAACTCTAATGACCATGAATCTTTTCCTTGCGGTGTAAGTGATATGTGGCTCCCCATCTCAGAAGTGACAAAGAAACAACCTCCCTCAACCTGGTAACTCTAATGCCTCAGTCTAGCAACTCTTTCCTCGAGAAGCGGGGTATTCCCTTCTAAGTTCAAGTGCAACCGGCTCAAGAAGAGGGGGTAGAAGTATAGAGTTTTGGAAGCTTAGCCAGTGTAGCTAAGTCTCCCGCTGCAAGCTTCATGAGATGTAACATGATACCATAAGCTTTTGCTTCATACTCCGGTGGGGTTATTAAATGTTCAATCCGACCCACCACTTTTTTGGAGTTCTCTTTGCATTTTTGCAATTTTTTTTTTTTTTTTTTTCAACAACTTCTGTACAACATATCTACATGGTGCAGCATATATAAGAAATTTTCCCTTGAGCCAGTAGACTATCCCTCTTTTGAAGCTTTATTGCAACCCACAGCTTCTGTCTTTAGCTGTCAACACCACTAGACCAAGTTGAGGTGCACTTCCTTCACTATAAGAAGAAGAGAGGTTCCGCCTAGAAGTACTACCCTCATATGCTACCCCAAGCCAAAGGAAACTGCCTCCTCACCACCTCATCCATGGAGAGCCATGTGTAAAGTGCAGGTGCAAGTTAAGCCATTGTCTCTGAGAGTCATGCGTGTGTTGTTAAGTGCTCTACTTAGGCTCATCAAGATGACATATGCTCATAGCCTAGTGGACTCAAAGAATTAAGTCCTTATGGACCTGAAAAGCCTTAACCCTAAGTCCTACAAGGTTCCTCTTGAAGTTAAGTGAATTAAGATCTTATTCAAGCTCCATTTCTCAATTTAATTCCAGGCTTAGTTTAAATGTCAACTCTCATCCAGGAAAAACTATATACATATATGTACACAAGATGCTATTTACAAATATTTTACAATCATGCAAAAAATTTTTGACAAATGTTTTGAAATCATGAATGAATGATGCATGAAGTGCAGGTTTTGCAAAAAGATATTTACAAACATTTACACAAGATTTTTGCAAACTTTTGATTTTCAAAACATTTTGGAAAAATTTTGTACTATATACATAATTTTGATACAAAATATTTACACAATCTTTACACCAAAGAATTTTGAAATCATTTTTACAAAAATACTTTGTACACTAGCTATGTCTGTGCAAGAATAAAAGAGGTTTATGTACATGAAAAATTTTTAATTTTTGTGATTTTTAGCCATTTTATTTATTAACACACTCACACAAAGTACGAGTTATGGCTAAAGTATATATGAAATATATACACACCCCCCCTATACTTAGCTCGAACGATGTCCTCAGAGTGATCAAGAGCGATGAAGAAGACATAACTCGTGCTTAGTAAAAGGGAAGTGAAAAGGAATGAATAAATGAATAGAATGAGAGAAACTCGGTGGTCTCCCCCTATACTTAGGATTAACTAATCCTAAGTATAGAAAGCTGTACATGAAGGGAAAGCCGAGTGAAGAATATACAGAATCTGCCCCCCCTATACTTTGGGTAAAATATCCCTAAGTATAGGCAGCAAAAACAAGAGCAGAAAGAATGAAAAGAATACTCGCAGGTCCGACATCCCCCCTATACTTAGGGTAAAGTACACCCTAAGTATAGCATAATCACAAGATGAGAGATGGGATGTGGGACTAAAGAATAGAATGATATGGACAACTGGATCTATACAGGCGGAGGAACAGTGAAAATCAGGCGTGAGATGTACAAGATGTGAGTCAAAAGACCACATCTCACGCAAAATGAATAGCAGCAATAATAACGTCCCGCGGCTCATGATCTAGAAATGGTTTGAGCCGCTGGCCGTTCACTCTGAAGGTACTCTCAGAAGATAACTCAGATATATCAATGCTACCGTTATCGTGTACCTTTCTGACCAAGTAAGGTCCTTTCCATTTGCTCTGTAGCTTCCCTGGAAATAATCTAAGCCTTGCATCAAACAGCCATACTTTCTGTCCAATCTCAAAATGCTTGTGGCTGATATGAGAATCATGCCACTCCTTGACTTTCTCCTTATAATGTAGGCTGTTTGAGAAAGCTGTATCTCGAAGCTCTTCCAAGGCGGCTAACTCTGCCCTCCTCTGGTCTCCTATACCATTTGGATCCATAAGAATATCTGTGACTGCCCAAAGTGACTTGTGCCTCAGCTCAACAGGTAGATGGCATGGCTTGCCATAAACAAGGCGAAAGGGAGATGTACCCAATGGAGTCTTGAAAGACGTCCGATATGCCCACAATACCGAGTCCAAAAGTTGTGACCAATTCTTTCGGTCAGGGCGGACAACTTTCTGCAAAATATTCTTGATCTCCCTATTCGACACTTCGGCTAGACCATTTGTCTGTGGATGATACGGTGTAGCAACACGATGGTCTATGCCGAACTCTCTAGCAAGTGCCTTCACCTGGTCGTTGATGAAGTGAGAACCCCCATCAGAAATTAGAACTCGTGGAACCCCGAACCGCATAATGATGTGTCTCTTCAAAAATTTGCAAACTGTCTTTGCATCTGCGGCTCGGGCGGGGATAGCCTCAACCCAACGACTAACGTAATCTACGGCCAACAGAATGTACTCGAATCCCTGACTCTTAGGGAATGGACCCATGAAATCGATGCCCCATGCGTCAAAAACCTCACAGAAATGAATGGGCTGCATCGGCATCATATCACGCTGTCCACAAGTGCCCATCCTTTGACAGTCAGTACACCTCTTCACGAACTCATCAGAGTCCTTGAAGAGTGTAGGCCACCACAAGCCGGATTGGAGCACTTTCTGTGCCGTTCTCCTCCCAGAATGATGTCCTCCTGCCTCAAGCTTGTGGCAGTAAGTGAGGACACTATGATGTTCCTCCTGAGGAATACACCGACGCCAGATGCTATCCCCTCCTTCGTGGTAAAGGATGGGATCCTCCCAGTGGTAAGACTTGGCCTTCGCAAGGAAGGTCTCAATTCTCTGCTTGGGCCAATCTTGTGGGACTTTCCCAGCAACGAGAAAGTTCACAATATCGGCATACCACGGGAGTGAGGCGATAGCAAGGATCGCCTCGTCTGGGAAGGTATCACAAATGGGATCAATCTGCTCTGAATCCTCAGGCTGCTCTAATCGGGATAAATGGTCCGCCACCACATTCTTGACTCCAGGCTTATCCTTGATCTCAATGTCGAACTCCTGGAGTAGAAGGATCCATCTGGTAAGTCTGGCCTTGGCATCCTTCTTTGACATGAGGTACCTGATGGCGGTGTGATCTGTGTACAAGGTCACTCGGGATCCAATGATATATGATCTGAATTTATCTAGGGCAAACACTACTGCTAGCATCTCCTTCTCTGTGACTGTATAATTCCGCTGGGCGGAATCCAATGTGCGGCTAGCATAGTGTATCGCAAATGGTACTCCATCCCTCCTCTGTCCTAGCACGGCCCCTACGGCAAAATCGGAGGCGTCCGTCATGATCTCGAATGGGAGAGACCAATCGGGTGGCTGAAGGACAGGAGCCTCAATAACACACTGCTGGAGAGTTTCAAAGGACGAAAGACACTTGTCATCGACAAGGAACTCGGTGTTTTTCGTCAAGAGGTCAGTCAACGGTCGGGCAATCTTGCTGAAATCATGAATGAATCTTCTATAAAAACCAACGTGCCCCAGAAATGACCGTAACTGCTTCAGATTGGACGGCGGTGTGAGTTTCCTAATGACATCGACCTTGGCCGGATCAACCTCCATGCCTCTGTTGGAGATGATGTGGCCAAGCACCGTCCCTTGAGTCACCATGAAGTGACTCTTCTCCCAAGACAGAACTAAGCGGGTAGCAATGCATCGCTGGAGCACTCGGTCTAGGCAGTCAAGACAGGAATCGAAATCGTCGCCGTAAACCGAGAAGTCGTCCATGAAGACCTCCAAGCACTCCCCTACCATGTCCGAGAAGATCGACAACATGCACCTCTGAAAAGTCGCAGGGGCGTTACATAGCCCGAATGGCATGCGTCGGAAGGCGTAAGTACCGAAGGGACAGGTAAAGGTGGTCTTCTCCTGATCCTCAGGAGCGATGGCCACTTGGTTGTAGCCCGAGTACCCATCCAGGAAGCAATAATGGCTCTTCCCTGCCAGTCTCTCAATGATCTGATCAATAAAAGGCAGGGGGAAATGGTCCTTCTTGGTGGCCTGGTTGAGTCTCCTGTAGTCAACACAGACTCGCCAAGAGGTGGGTACTCGTGTAGCAATCTCCTCTCCCGACTCACTGATCACAGTCGTGATGCCCGTCTTCTTGGGCACCACATGCAAGGGGCTAACCCACTTGGAGTCGGAGATGGGATAAATAAAATCTGCACTCCACCATTTTGATATTTCCTTCATGACAACTTCTCGTAGGTTAGGGTTCAGTCGCCGCTGGAACTCACGCGACGGCTTCGCCCCTTCCTCGAGATAGATATGGTGGGAGCACAATGAGGGACTGATCCCATGGAGATCTGCTACGCTCCATCCAATTGCCTTGCGGTTCTTTTCAAGAACCTCCATCAGACGGGATTCTTGTTCTCCAGTCAGATCGGCGGATATGATGACTGGGTACATCTCAGACTCTCCCGCAAGGAATCGATACTTCAGCGAAGTAGGGAGCGGCTTTAGCTCTGGACAGCTGGGTGCTGGCAAATCTGGCTTCCGAAGAAGATGTGTGTATGCGGATAATTCTGCCAAATTTGCCTGGGAAAATGATAATGAACTCTCACAAACTGGATCTGGAGAAGGCGGGTCCTCTACATTGTCTCTGATCTGCTCTGCCTCTTCCTCCTCCTCATCTGTAGGCTCATATGGATCCAGGTCTGGCATCTGATCGTCACAATCTGCCCAATCAGACTCTGAATCCGAGGGATCTGTATCAGACTCAGTGGCATCAGTACCACTGGAGAACAAGGTGGCATCAGCACCACCAAAGAGCAGGGTGGCCTCAGTACCACCGTCACTGAAAATCGTGTCGCGATCAAGATCCGACTCTGCCGACTCAATAGTATCCTGTACCAGGGCCGTGCTCTCCAGACTATCCTCTTCTATCATCTCTGCATCAGCTGTATCTGAATATGAGAGGATGGTCTGTGCTGCAGGATCTGCCCAAGCTGCCTCATCATCTGTGATCACAAAATCACAGTCCTGGTGGATGTCTGGCTCTGCGTCTGTCAGCTGCTCTGAATCTGTACTCCCATGTGAGCGGGGTCTAGATCTGGCTCTGTGGTCCTTGACCGTCTCTATTTGTATACTCTCGCCCTGGACGCGAAAGTACACCTTCCCACTGTCATGGTCAGTCACTGCCTTGGCTGTGGCCAAGAACGGGCGACCTAGGATGATGGGGGAATCGGTCAACGAGTCAGGGGTCTCCATGTCCAGTACGACAAAGTCCACGGGGAATTGCAAACCCTGAATCGTGACGACAACGTCTCGTAACAACCCCTTTGGCCTCTTGACAGACCGATCAGCAAACTGAAGGTATGTCCTGCTCTGTACAAGAGTGCCCAACTCTAAGTGGTGGAGAAGGGCTGCCGGAAGAAGGTTGATCGACGATCCGCTATCCAATAGAGTGCGGTCGAACCTCTGCTCACTGATATGACATCTGACATACGGGGCCCCTAAATCTGGCCTCTTAGTCGGCAGATGGTTCTGGATCGCGTAACACGTGGCTTTTGTTAGCACATGAATTTCTGCGGTCTTGTTCCTCTTCTTCCTTCTGACTGTGGTCCTATCTCTCAAGGACCGCTGAAGAAGAGGGATGTGCTGCAAAGCCTCATTGAGGGTCAGCTGAATGTGAAATCGGTCTATCATGCCTTGGCTGAACTCCTCCTGCTCTCTCTTTTTTGGATCTTTTTCCTTTTTCTTCCCCTTCCCTAACTCAAGGGCTCTAGGAAAGGGGATCACAGGGTCCTTCTCAGATGAAGGACTAGGAATAGGTCTAGACGATTCAATGATTGGATCCTCACAAACATCATTCACCACAGTTGGATCAGAATAAACTAAACCTTTTCCTTTATTCAATTCAGAGTTCCGAGATACATTTATTCGAGGAAAAACAACATGTCTATCAAAATGAATATTGGTGGCCTCAGTACCACCTCTGGCTGGCTCTTCAACTAGATGTCTTGCGGCTTCAGTACCGCTGGCTGGCTCGGCTCTGCTGGTGGCATCAGTACCACCTCCTCGATGTGGTGAAATGGCGGCCTCAGTACCGCCGGTGGAATCAGCATCTCGGGTGGCCTCAGTACCACCGTCATCATGATGTGCGGCTTCAGTACCGCTCTCCTCTTCCTCATCTGGCGCTCTAGATGGATCCTCGTGTTGTCGCTCAGATGAGGCGCCTCCTGCTGGTCTTCTACCGCTCCTAAGTGTGACAAAATCAGCATCAAATAAATCCGACGAGATAACATCAAATGAGTCACTAGAAGTGATAGGCTCAGTGTGAACTACCTGCTCAGATTTCCTTTTCAGATTATTGGGATTAGGCTCGATCTGTGCAGGGATGGCGGCCTTCCCTCTCATCAGGTCCCGCATCTCCTGGCGGAACTCGTCCATCTCCCGTCTAAATGTAGCCTGCTGCTCTGTGAAGAGGCGGGCTAGATCATCCATGGCGGGGCTCTCATGGGAGCCCGACGGGTTGCCTCTCTGATAATGAGGCTGGTGGACCTGGTGCTGCTGGGGCTGAGAGGGGTAAGAGGAATGATGCTGCTGCGGGTGAGCCTGCTGCTCACGTCTCCAACTCTGTCCCTGCTGCTGATAGGGACGAGATACGAAGGATGATGGCTGGGATGCTGGGTGCTGCTGGTGATCTCTCTGCTGGGAGTACTGCCCTCCCTGACCGGCTGGCTGCTGCTGGGGTTGGTTACCCCCATTCCCCCACCTGAATCCGGGATGGTCTCGTCGGATTCCAGGTTGAGGACGGTCATACCAAATCCCGTTGACATCCATCAACGGTTCTGCATCGTAAGGGGTGGGTGGGAGTACATCCAGAGGCTGATCCGGCTGATATACCACCATCTGTAAGTCTGGAGATGGTGGTGCCTGGTAAGAGGGCTGCTGCTGCTGGTACGGCTCCGCCTGTACAAGGTGAACTTGTCTAGGCTGCTGCAAGGAGCTGGAGCGCTGGGACGAGCTGCGGCTGCCACCGGAATCGCCTCGCGACAGAAGACGGGGCTGAGGAGCCGTCTGTGCCTCCTGAAGACACAAGAGCTGGGTCTTCATGTCGCTCAGAGTCTGTGCCATTTCCTCCATCTGAGTTATGCCCTGGCACTGCTTCTTCTCTATAATTTCCATGCGGTCCAACTTGTTGCTGATAATCCCCATGTCCGCAGCGGCCGACTCTGCCTGTGCGGCTGCAACTGTGGACGAACTGGATGGACCTGCATCAACCCGTGCTATCCTCTGATACTGCACGGGTCCTGGCGGCTGCTGAGATCTCTGAGTGTACAACCGAGTCTGGGACATCACCATGTAATTCTCGGACATCTCCTCATAGATGGCCCAGACTTGGTTGTGGTCCTTGGCAAAGTAGGACCCGCCGCAAGAAGCATTCACCAGACCCTGAAGTTCTGGTGTCAGCCCACTGAAGAAGCTCTGAACTAGGTTCGGCTTCGAAATGTCGTGGTGTGGGCATCTATCCAGAAGCTCTCTGAACCTCTCCCATGCCTCGTGAAATTGCTCGTTAGGTTGCATGGAGAAGTTGTTGATCAGGGCCCTTGCTGCATTCGTCCGCCCGAGTGGATAGTACTTGTTCAAGTACTCGGTGCGGAGTTGATCCCAGGTGTACACAAACTTCCCTAGATGTTTCAGCCATGCGGCTGCTCTATCTGCCAGTGAAAAAGGGAAGGCCATCATTCGAATCGTATCTTGGTCCACACGACGGTCGTGGACAGTGCTGCAGATCATCAGAAACTCCTGGAGATGGAGGTGTGGTTCCTCAGTGGCGAGTCCGTGAAAATGAGGAAGCATCTGCAGGGTGTTCGGAGGGAACTTGAAATCCCCCACGATAGCAGGTATCACCACCCATTGGTGCATCAGTGTAGATCCAGGGTTGTGAAGCTCCCGCATCGGTCTTGCTGCGGCGGCGGCTGCCGCTGCTGCGGCAGCTGCTGCTGCGGCTGCTGCCTCTGCATCAGCGTCAGGAATGTCCTCTGGCTCGCTCGGCTCTTCTCGCTCTCTTCGGAGTCTCTCCAACTCCCTCCTCATCTCTATCATGAATGCCCCCTGATCGCGTAACTGGTTCTGAACTGTCTCTAATGACGCGATCAGGGTGGAGTTAATCGCCCCCTGGTCTAAGACAAAGTGTTCGGGCTGGCGATCGTCTGAACTACCGGCTCCAGCCATTGGGATGTCTGCAAAATCAGAAGAGCCCAACTCAGGTTCGGTCAAATTAATTCGTCTCTCCTCGGGCTCATGTCTCTCAGGAACAGAAGAAAGGGGATCGAGGGGGAACAGGGTGGATTCGAACTCGGGCCCGGAGAGTTGGTCTCGACTCTCACGGGCCAACCTAGATGATGGAGTAGACGCGCCTGAAAGCGGTGCAGCCAGAGGCTGCCTAAGAGATCGTCTTCCCATCATCTTGATCTTGGCGAGTTGGGCGGATGGGATCTGGAGAAAATATGATCGCAAGCAAACCCCCGGTTCACCAACGCAACACAATGTGAAGACCGTGAAAGATCGGTCAATTTATCTTGTCAATTTTATTTGGTGAACATACAAGATATCAGAGCGCTTAATCGTGACCTGTTAGGATACCCGATACTCTCTCAACCGACTGTCCCGCACAGAAGAGTCGGTAATCAGTCGAGATGAGCACCGGAGGGCTTTACCTAGTGTTCGGGTCACTCTCTCGCACAATCAAACCAAACAATGAGGGGGTTGCTCTCCCCAAGACAAATTTTTAATTGTGAGTGTCTTTTAGGGTCAATAATGTTATCCAGTCCCAATTTTTTTGTTTTTCTTTTTAATTTATTTTTCAAAAATAAATACAAACGGCCTAACGGTTTTTCCGATTCTCCTGATGATTAATCCAATAAAACAGAGGGAGAAGACGAAAAAGCCGATGCACGGAGAAATCAATGATGCATGCAGAGAAAGAAATGCGTACCTTGTCTCCAGCACTCTACATGCAAGTGATCCGCGCAGAATTTAAAGACAGAAATAAACTACCTAAATGGTGCAGCGGGAAAAACCGGCCTTAGACAAGCAATTTCTATTGATCGTGAAGAACAATAGTTAGCTAATCGAATTGAGTCCGGAGTCCGATCTTGGGAGTCACTCGGTGCCCACCACAATGGGTCCTGCCAGCGCTGTATGTGACTCCTCACGGCACGTGGTCTCAAATCCAATTTCACTAACTTTTTCAATGAATTTTATTAAGGTCCAGTTACGTTCTATAGGAACAGATATTCTATTAGGTGTTGGGCCTTAAAATTCTACGTCACAATCAATCAAAATTCCTAAGTCTAGGGGCTAAAACCGCGAGAAACACCGGAAAAGGCAGCTAGCTATGAAAACCACGATAAAAGCCGCGAAAATCCGGATGGGTCCCCCGAGCACACCGGTGCTCAGCGAAACAGACCCACTAAGTTACAAATGTCCAAAAGTGTCCAAAGTCCAAGAGTCCTAAATTATTACAACAAGAAATGATCTCTCTCTCTCTCTGAAATAAAAAAAATTCCTCTCCTCTCTCTCTTCCTGCTCTTCTTCCCGTGCGGGTCCTCAAAAAGTGTACTCCAAGATCTCCACGTAGTACCTCGCACAAAAATAGAAAGAGAGAGTGTCAGAAAACAGTTATAATGTAGAGAGACAAAAATAGCAGAATGAAAACTGACTACAAAGCCGTGCTCCCCGGCAACGGCGCCATTCTGATTGTCGAAAAATGCGATCGAGGTAAAGGTAAAGAAATGGTCGTTGCGACCTCAATCACAAACACGGAGCAATCCAGAAAAATGATCAATCACTCAAATAAGATAAAACAAGCAAGCACAAAAATGGAGCGATCTAGCTATAGGTTTAACCTGGTATAGCTCCCAGGGTCGAACACAAGGAGCACAGATTGGCCTTGCGGCCTACGATGTAGTCAAGTATCCAAAAGAGTCTTTTTTAGTTTTTTAATTGTTTTTATATTTTTTTAGATTTTTTTAATGATGAGAAAATGAGAGAAAGCACACAAACACTGGACTTCAACAATTTATACAAGACACACAAATGATGCAAAAATTCCAGAAAAATGGTTTTTAGGTTTTAAATGTTTTTTACTGTTTTTGTTGAATTTTTGGGATTTTTCTAATGAATAAAATAATTATTAAAAATCAAACAATGCAAGAAAAATAGGGTACTGTCCAGCAAGGCTTAAGATCCAAAAATAAAATACTCTTGGATCTCAAAAAGCCCTAGAGGTATTTTTCCTATATTCTAGAAAGAATAAGGAAAATTTAGGCACCCTAATTATTGTTTTTGGATTTTTAATTTATTTACTACAATTTTTATGAGTTTTTAGGGGTTTTTCAATTTTTATGGTTTTTATGCGATGAAAAATAGCCAAAATTGGCTAGAAAATCAACCAACAAGCAAATAACAGTACCTAATTTTTTTAGAATTTTTAGTGGAGTTTTTATATTTTTTTGGTATTTTTAAAGTCAAACAGTAGCAAAAAGATGTGTTTTTGAATTTTTAAAAATAATAAATGAAATCAGAAATGTCCCCAAAAATCATAGAAATTCCTACACCATGGCAGGAGCCATGTGTCAAAATTTCATTGGATTTGGAGTTCGTTTGATATTTTATTCAAAAATAAAGGTGGGGTACTGTGCACAGGGACCTAAGTGCAAATACCCAAAAGTTCTGGGGTCCTGGTGCAATTTACCCAAGAAGTCACGTGCCAAGCACGTGTCTGGGGCACACAGGGACCAAATGGTAATAGAAATAAGTTCCGAGGGCTTATTGGTAACAAGTACCAAAAGTCCAGGGACTTATATGCAAATAACCCAAAATAATTCGCACATGCGTCAAATCAGTGTTCACAGGGGTATAAATGCAATTAAACAAAACATTTCATTCAATAGATAACATCCAGAACAACAGGGGGGTCTTATGCAAATAACCCAACAAAACACGTGCCAAAGCACATGGGTCTCTACTGGCAGGGGTATAAGTGCAATTAAAATAAAGCGCAAGGTTCCAAATGCAAATATCCCAGAAAATAAACAACTGAAATTAAAAGTTACAGGACTAAAATGAAATTGACAAACTACGAGGGGGCCCTATGATATTTACCCCTTTATTAATGAAGCGTTGGATGCGCGCCACGTGTAGATCGAACGGCTGCGGCTGGTGGGCGCTCCAGATGACTCCTCCTCTGATCGGACGGTGGAAGCAGCTCCAAGGATGGACGGTGCGGATTTGAACTGGAGCGAGGAGATGCAATCAACGGCGGTTGGAGGTCCTCGAAGAACAGGTCCCCGGCGAGACTCGCCGGGCTCGTGCGTGCGCTAGGGACCTCCGGTGAGCCTCCTGAAGGTCGGAGAAGAATCGCGGGAGGCTCCCGCGTCTGACGGTGGTCTCCGGCGGTCAAACCAAGCTCCGAGGAGCTCGAGCAAGGCCGGCGGAGCTGGGTCTCCTGGCTGAATGGCGAAGGGCCTCAGACGCCCTCGTTTGAACCTGCAAAGGAGACCAGAAGACTCGCGGGTCGAGGGCAAAGTGCCTCGACCCGGTTAGATGGCGTGAAGGTGATCGGTGCGGTGGGGCGGAAGAGCTCCGGCGAGGCGACGGCGGTGGAGCTCGACTCCCAGATCCTGTGCGATCTGGGTTGAGTGAAGGTGCGTAGAAGGTGCGTGAGGAGGTTGCGAAGGTGCTGATCGGGTCGGATTGGAAGATGGGTGATCGGAGTGGCCGGAATCGGCGAGATGCGTCGGAGATGGGAATTGGGCGTAATCGGAAATTAGACTAAATTAAAGAGCTAATCGGTTACCTAATGGAGGCTGTAGACTATGCTGGAGATGGGCTATCTCCGGGTCGTAGCTTCGAAGGGCGTCAAGGCCTGAAGCTCGGTGCTCGACGCTGGCGGCGGAGCAAAGACGGCGACTTACGCCGGATCGATGGTTTCGCTCCCTCGCCTCACTGCAACAAGGGCTGACGCTCGCTGTCACTCAGGCGGAGCCAATGGAGGTCACGGGGAAGGAAGAGAAGGTCCAAAGATGGCGCGCGAAAGCGGCGGAGGGGAAGGATATATAGTGTGACCGGGCGTCTAGGGTTGAGTGGCGACAGCTATAGAAAGCTTGGATTTGATGGCGCGAGATCCGGCGAGGGAGAGGGATGTGCGGCGAAGAATATGGGCGCGGGGGTTGAGTGGGAGACAGGCTGGAGCGCGTGGGAAAAATCGGGGAAGAAGGCGCGGCGCGCGTGGTCCAGAATAGGAAAGGGGTCGCGGGGGAGTTGACCGGGGTCAACATTCCCCCGTGGCCCAATCAGGAGCGGCCACGTGTGCAATTTTTTGTTTTATTTTTTTAGGGTAGAAATAGGTCGAATTAGAGAAAACTCAAAACATGAAATATTTTTCTTTTATTTTTTTCTATTTTTTGGTGATTTTTATTTAATTTTTGGAAATAAAAATAGGTTAGCTCTATATATAGGTATATATACACTATATGGATTTTTATTTTTGATTTTTTATTTGTTATTTTTATGTGTTTTTATGCTCTTTTTGTATTTTATTTATTTACAAGATGAAATATGGAATAAAAGAATATTTTTATTTTATTTTTATCACTTATATACAAGGGTGAAATAAATAATTGAATACATTTATACACATGGTATATATACAATGTAATTTTGTATTTTCAATTTTGTGATTTTTATTTGATTTTTGTTTTGTTTATTTTATTTACAAAATAATCCATAGAATATTCACAAAAAGTTTAGAAAATAAATGAATTTATTTATAGGGTTAAATAAATACAAGATGTGGTTTATGCACATGGTGAAAGGTCATTTTTGAATTTTGAATTTTTTATCTTTTTATTTTGTTTTTAATAGTTTCTATATATACAATATGTACAAGTATCTTTTTGGGTGAGGAAAATAAATAGTTTATTTATTTACAGATATACACCCATGTGAGCTCCTATCTCCCTCTACTGTGGCTTTTATGCGGTCAGGCCCATGCTGAGCCCTCCCTTGGGTTAGGTTGCTCAATATTTATTCTAAATATTTCCCTCTTTTTCTTTTTGCTCTTTATTCTTTTATTTTGTGCACAAAAACATGCTAATTATAGGTTTTTACACAATGCATGCTTTTGGTAATTATTTGTATTTACACATATCTACATGTATTTGCAAAGGTTTTTGTAGCTAAAATAGAAGAATAAAGAGTGATGAATGGGTATTCATCAGCGGGTCCTCAAAAAATGTAAACTCCAAGTCGTCCAAGCAGTACCTCGCACAAAAATTCAAGAGAGAGAATGTCAGAAAACAATTATAATGTGGAGAGACAAAATTGAAAAATGACTACAAATCCGTGCTCCCCGGCAACGGCGACATTCTGGTTACACGAAAATCGATGCGACTAAGGTGGAAAATAAATCACAATGTCGTTGTCCTTAATCGATCAATTCGATCAACAGAAAAATTTGTATTTCAACCACTTAATAAAGATGAATCAATGAAAATAATGTAAGCGGCTTTCGCCATTCTCTTTACCTGGTATAGCGACCAGGGTCGAACACAAGGAGCACGATTGAAAAAATTAAGTAGTCAGATTTCGAAAGCTAATTTTTTAGTGGTTTTTGACTTTTATATTTTATTTTGTATTTTTTGAATAAGTACAAAATGCACAAGTGATAAAACATACACGTAACACTCTTTTTACATTTTTCAAAATAATCAAAAATACAGAGAAAATGTTTTTGTGTTTTATATATATATTAAAATATTTTTGGTAATTTTTTTATAATTTTCTGATGTTTTTGTTATTTTCTAAAAATGAAACATTGGAAAATAAAGAGACTATTCACAACCAGGAGTATTTTTTTAATTTCAAAATTCCTTAAATGCTCAAAAATCCTAGAGACTATTTTTAAGAGAAACTATAAGACCATATCTACAATCAGAAACTGAAATTACTATTTTTGAATTTTTTTAAATTTTTCTACAAATTTTATAAGTGTTTTCGTATTTTGAAATTTTTTTGGAGTTTTATAAACGAAAATTGCACAAAAATTGGATAGAAATTAAAACACACCAAAACACACTTACAATAATTTTTATGGAATTTTTAAGTAAATATTCGAATTTTTATGAATTTTCAAAATGTAGGCAAGCAAAAAGACAATGTTTTTGATTTTTTTAAATATATTAAATGATAATAAAATGCAGTGAAATTTTTACACAATGTTGAAGGGGCATGACAAGAATATCTACAATTTTTTTTGGAATTTTTCGACTCATAAAAACCTTTATTCCATCAAAACAATCATGCGAAATTTATTGTCTGAAAAGCAGGGACTGAAATGTAAATATTCAGAGTTTTGCATCAAAAATTAACAATAAATAAAACAAGACAAAATCTGCAATTTACCCAAGATATGCATGCTTTGCACATGCTCAAGTTGGAGGCGGGGCTGATTTGCAATTTCAGAAAGATTCAGGGGCTAACATGCAAGTTTCCCTTTTTTATTCACAAATCCCAACTAGGGAACCTTCGGTTTCTTATTTCTCAAGCCAGGGAGTTGCCACCAAGAGTTATAGCTGCCGCCGCCCATAAGAGGAGATGGCGGACGGCGCGGCGAAGGGGAATGCGGGGCGGCGCCACCGCCCGCTGAAGGCGGTGGACAGGCGCGGGGGCCGGTGCGCGCGTGGCAGATCTTGAGCGGAGGCCGCGGTGGGTCAGAGCCGCACGCGGCGGCGTCAGGTGGGGTCCCGCGTGCGGATGCGCTGGGCGGAGGTCGGGCAGGTTCAAGGTCGGTCGCGGCTGCTGGAGGGCCGTCGCTGCTGAGAGCGGACGAGGTGGTCTGGAGGAGGCGGCCTGGACGCGTGGGGATTGGCGCGGGGCGCCGCGGCTGGGCGCGCTGGGCCACGGGCGTCGGGGCTGAAGTAGCGACGGCGGGAGGAGGCGGGAGGCCGCCGCGGAGCGACGGCGCTGATGGGCGCGGGAGGAGACGCCCGTGGGGAGGCGGACCGCGGGCGGGGGCCCACGACGGCTGGGAGGAGTTTGGAGGAGGGTCGCGCCCAAGCAGTTGCGCGGGGCTCGCGGGCAGTGGAAGGGAGGCGCGGGGGTGACGACGCTCCCTGTTGCTTTTTTTTTGTTTTTATTATTTTGTATCCTGCATGAAGAGGTAAAAATATATCTATATTTTTTGGTTTTTTTAACAGTAAATGTAACTAAAAGAGAAAGGATTTTTTTAATTTTTTATGTTTTTTTATTTTAAATGGACATGCAAAACAATAGTTAGAGATAGAAACAAAAAATTTTATTTATTTATTTTTACCTGCAAAATAAATGTTAGAGATAACAAAAGATAAATTTTTTTATTGTATCCTGCAAAAACATAGGTGAGATGAACAGGAAAACAATCTTATATTTTTTTCTTTATTTATGCATAATAATTAGATGTGTGAATGGCTTTGGATCTTGCGAGATGATGGATAGATCCGTGTCTCCAATCACCGTGCGTGACCGGAGGTGACAGGTCGTGTGAGGTAGAAATAGAACGTGTGGAGATCGAGAAGTGAGGTGAAAATTCGATTTTTGAGGCGAATCAAAGTGCGGTGGAATTTGTGATTCTACGATCTAAAAACTACTCGCTAAAGCTACGCAAAAATTAAACTACGATCTACTTACGAAAAATGACAAGAAATAAAAGTGGATCTCACCTTGGGGTTCGGACATGCCATGATGGCCTCGACGAAGCTCAGATCGCTATCACCGACCGGATCGGAGGCTAGGACCCTCTTCAACAAGAAACCTCTCAGAAATCGGGCTCCTCTCCCCCAAAGATTGATCAAGAGAAAATGAGGGAGGAGGAGCCCATTAAAAAGAGACAAAAATCAAAATTGGAAAATATTCACATATAAGGAAAGTGTTTATTGGGTGAATTAATAAAATAATTAAATTAATAAATTAACTAAATAATTAATTACAAAATTCGAAATAAATAAATAAATTAATTAATTGAAAATCAATTAGCCACATTAATGATGGCCATATATGGTGTGGAATAAAACCATATATACAAGGCAAGTTATTAAACCAAATAAATTCAAATAAATCCACTAAATTAAATAATTACATATGAATTTCGTAATTAAATAAATTAAATTAATTAATGTGAGATGATTAATTTTTTTGGTGATTTTTATTTAACGAAGGTAATTGTATACATATATTATACACATATAATACAATATACATAGGTACAAATAAGGAAATATTTTTATAAAAGAGATTTTTAAATTTTTATTTTTTTATTTTTTTAATGAAATCAATATTTACAAATATATACAATATAAAAAAATATGAATAAAATATATACAACAAGTATATGGGAAAACTGCACAAAACTCCCCAGAAAATCGATTTTTTAACACTCCAAAAAATATGAAATCACAGCCATTTGAAAGATAATTTAATTTAGAGTATGATGGAAGTGATTTAGATTTGATTTGAGCTCGTATGGAGCCAAAATTGATGGTTCAATTATTTCTTTGCGGCTTTATCCAGGTGTGATTATTTACACTATGTACATTATTTTATTTTACACTAATTTTTATTATTTACAACGTATTTTTATTTACAAATTTTATTTACAAAAATAATTATTTTGAAGTCAAATTATGTACAAATAAAATAACACAAGTTTTATACAAACATACAAGGGATTTATGTACAAATTATTTTTGGGTTTTTAACAGAAGACCTTATCTCCCCCTACTTTATTCCTGGTCGATCTTGTCAAGTCTTGACCTTCTCACAGGGTTAGGGCCAGTCTGCATTTATTGCATAAATACATCCTTTCTTTTTCTTTTCTTCTTTATTCTTTTATTTTTGTACAAAAAGTGTTAAAAATGCAATTTTAACAAATGCATGTAAAATGGTAAAAGTATGAAATTAGTGAGTATTTACAGGTGTTTGACTAAGGAAATGAGGCTAAAATAAAAGAATAAAGGCGATGAATCGTGGATTCATCACTGAGGAAGATGAGTTGAGGGTCGACACAAGGATGATTTGGACGTGTAAAGTGCCGAATCGGATCAAGGTATTCCTATGGTTGTTTAGGCTGGGGAGAACTCTCTCGAAGGATCGTCAGGGTATTTTGTTGGGCGTGGAGGATGTATATTGTGACCGATGTGGTGTGGCTGTGGAGGATGCGACCACTTGTTCTTTGTATGCCAGTACTCTGCAGAGGTGTGGGATAGGGCCAATATTGTGTGCCTACAGATTCGGGATTGCACAACTTTCTGGAGGAATATGAGATCGGTTTGCGGTGTTGGGCATGAGGATAGCTCGTTTCCATTTGCAATAGTGTGGTCCATTTGGTGTGCGAGGAATGAACTCATCTTTAGGGGACAAAGATTCTACTCCGAAAATGTGATTGAACATTGTAGGGTATTGTGTGCGTCTTGGCAAATGTAGTATGATGTAATTTTATTTTAGATTTTAATTATATATATATATATACACACGCACACACACACACACACACACTCTGAGGTGGCTCCCTGGCTGGGAGGCCACCCTTTTAACTCTAAAAAAACTATCTATCCCTATCCGTTAAATACAAAATTTAATATCAATATTCGCTTAAAAATATCAGGATCTCGTACGGATACTTAAACAACAGGAAAGTTATAGAAGTGATATATGTATAATATAATATGATTATATGCTAGTCTTAATCAGTTAATTAGATAGAGTTGTGAAAAGTTTCAAACCTATGTGCTTTTCCTTCTTAAACTTTCACCCACCATTCTGCTGCCTAATCCAAACCTAACACCATCGAGGAGCTAAGATACTTATTAGGATGTTTGGACGTCTTATAGAAATTCTATCAAGATAGCTTATGCTCGGAATCTTTAGTTAGCGGAAGAGTTGATCTGATCGGTCTTTCTTTGGAAGTCTCGAAGAAAGGCGGCCATGGTCGACCCTCTTCTTGAGGGATCTATCATAGATCCAGATATGAACGGGTTTTTGGTGAATATTAGCAATTATCTAAATATGTTATAAAAAATCGAGATAATGATATTCAAAAGTCTAGTTATAGTATAGTACGGAAGTCTGGTACACCGAAAGGGTCTCCCCAAGGTAGCTGCTATCCACCCCACTCCACTATTCCAACAAAATCCAGTAAAATGATGATAAAGGGAAATCTTTCATGTTCATACAAAGCCCACATGGTAAGCAGAGAAGGATATTAGCTACTCAGAGAACGCGACTAGACTACTTTCTTTTCAGGGCCTCGAAGCTCTATGCTAGATTATTTATTAGGAATTTAAATATAGAAGAAAAAGGTACATTAAAAGGATGTATACATTTGTGCATGCCCCTTCTTGATGTACCCGAATCCTATACAATAGAAGTGGAAGAAATATTAACGAAAGAAAAGAGGAAATTGCATTTGAAATATGGATTGCGGCCATTTTATCCATGGATAAAGGTACTTTATTCAGAGATAAGATATCGGGAGATGAAGTTGGCTGATGAATAGTGTGATTAGATTCTATATTCTGATTAGCCCCCCCCCCCCCCAATCCTCATTATATGTAGTGGAAGTCTAGGGTTAGGGTTTACAAGAAGGGGACTCCTCTCAATGACAAATACCCATAATACCCTTTTTCTCTCAACACTCCCCTTCAAGCTGGAGCATATAAATCATACATGTTCAGCTTGTTTCAACATTTTTCGAACTAGATTCTTGCTAATGGCTTTGTAAATATATCTGCAGTCCGTTCTGTAGATGGAACACCTTGTATGCGTAATTATCCTTTTTGTATGAGATCTCTTGTGTAATGACAATCGATTTCCACATGTTTCGTGCGCTCGTGAAACATGGGATTGTTTGCAATATATACTGCTGTTTGGTTGTCACATCTTAGTTCCATAATATCCTTAGACTTGACATGGAGGTCATTTAATACGGACTTGACCCATATAAGTTCAGTTGCTGCTTGTGCCATGGTTCTATATTCACTTTCATCACCGGATCGTGACACCACTGCCTGCTTCTTGCTCTTCCACGTGATTAAGTTTCCTCCCAGATATGTGCAGAATCTTGTGGTGGATTTTCTATCTTGCAAGCATCCTCCATAATCTTCATCAGAGTAGGCCACAAGGTTGAGGTTGCCATCTTTACGAAATAGTAGTCCTTTCCCAGGAGATTGCTTAACGTATTGAAGTATCATCATGCAAGCTTTAAAGTGATTTATAGTGGGAGAGTCCATAAACTATCTCAGTCTTCCTACTGCCAAAGCGATATCTGGACATGTAATAGTGAGATAGAGCAGTTTGCCAACTAGGTGTATGTATCTGCTAGCATCCTCTGTTGCTCCTTTGTCAAAAATTCGTCCTTTAGGATCCATAGGGATGTGTGCTGGCTTGCAACCAAGCATCCATGTTTCTGTCAGTAGATTAGTGACATATTTCCGTTGAGACTTTACCAATCCATGCCTTGATCTAGCTATCTCAATCACCAAGAAATATCGTAATGGTCCCAAGTCCTTAATCACAAACTGTTCTGCAAGATGATTCTTTACTCTGGCAATTTCTTCATAATCATCTCTTGTAAGAATGATGTCATCTACATATACTAGCATTGCTATTGTGCTCTTTGAACTTCTTTTGATAAATAAGGAGTGATCAGATGACGACCTTGTGAATCCAATCACATGTAATGCTTCTGATAGTTTGTGCAACCAAGCACGAGGACTTTGTTTCAATCCATAAATTGCCTTGCCTAAAAGACATACCTTCTGACACTCCCCTTGTCGCTCGAATCCAGGTGGTTGTTGCATGTAAACCACCTCATGAAGATCACCATATAGGAAGGAATTTTTGACATCTAGTTGATGTAGTGGCCAGTCCAACTGAACAGCAACAGCGATAAGAATCCGTATTGTCGACAAACGAGCAACTGGTGAAAAAGTGTTGAAGAAGTCAACGCCATAGATTTGGGTAAACCCTTTGGCAACCAAGCGGGTTTTGTAGCGTGCAATAGAACTGTTTGGGTTGTACTTGATAGTGAAGACCCACTTGGAACCAACGACATGGGTATTTGTTGGAGAATCTACTAGAGTCCAAGTGTGTCTTGATTCTAGAGCTGACATCTCTTCTTGCATTGCTTTAAGCCAGTGAGGATTTTGTAGAGCATCAATGTGGTTCTTGGGAATGATAATGTCTGAAACAGCTTCCGCAAAAGTCTTATAAGCTAGAGTAAGCCTGGAGAGTGACATTGATGCAGAGATCGGGTGCTTGGTGCGATAGACAGATGGACATTGTTGAGCTTGGCGACGTTGAGCTATCAGCAAGTCTGCTGGATTCTCTGTAAGATCATTAGTTTCCAAATCCTGAGTAGGGGAACATACTTGAGGAGGTGGTACTAGCTCAGAAGGGAAAGTGGGAGATGGTTGGGGAGTTGGAACAGGTAATGGGAGGATAAGGTTCTCGGTGGAGAATTTTGATGGGCGAATACTAGTAGACGAAGTTGAGAAATAAGGAATTGACTCGAAGAAGGTGACATCAGCGCTTACGCAATGTTTATGTAATAGTGTATCAAAACATCGGTATCCTTTCTGATTTGCAGCATATCCCAGGAAGACACATTTAACCGCCCGTGCAGTAAGCTTGTCCCTGCCAGGTGCATGAAGATGGACAAACGCAATACACCCAAAAATCCGTGGCTGAATAGGATGGATGGGTTTTCTAGGAAAAAGAATCTCAATAGGTATTTGTTCATGTAGAGTTGTAGATGGCTACCTATTGAAAAGAAATGTTGCTGTTAAGACTGCATCCCCCCAGTAGAGTGATGTAACATTGTAGGCAAGGAGTAATGTGTGTGCAGTATCTAGGATATGATGATGTTTACGTTCGGCGACACCGTTTTGTTGAGAAGTGTAGGGACAGGTGGTCTGGTGCACAATACCCTGGTTAGAAAGAATATTTTGCAAGTCGTGGGATAAGAACTCTTATCCATTATCGGAGCGGATGGTTTCGCCCGAATTGTGTTTTTATATTGCGATGTATCGAGTAATAACACTGGTGGCATCTGACTTGTTCTTCAAAAGGAATACCCATGTGACTCGAGAGAAATCATCATTAAGAACAAGATAATAACGATGACCCAGTCGATCAGGATGCCGACTAGGTCCCCAAATATCCATGTGAACTAAATAAAAAATAGTTGTTGAATGCTGGTTACCAGAAGAGGGAAATGTGGCTCGGTGATGCTTCCCTACTTGACATGCCTCGCAGGTGATAGTACTCATGGGGGACATGTGTGGAATAAGCCGACGGAGTTTGTGTACTGAAGGATGACCTAAACGCTGATGCGAAAGAGTAGTGGATGACTGACCCATAGAGGTTCTAGAATAGGCGACTACGGTAGAGGGATAGTCAAGGTGGTAGACACCCCCTTCTTCACGGCCCGTACCAATCGTCCTTCCAGTCGGTATGTCCTGAAAAATACAAGTAGTAGCGTCAAAAATAGCTCGACAATGAAGTTCTTTACATATTTTGCTGACCGAGAGTAAACTAAGCGGGAAATATGGAACTAATAGAACATTGTGCAGCTCGATTGTAGGGGTATGGTGCACATCCCCAACACCTGTAACTGGTGACGATCGTCCATCAGCAACTTGAACAGTCTTCCCAGTCGGGCTGTTATAAGTTTCCGGAAGAGTCGAGGATTTCCACACAAGTGGGGTGGAGGCCCCTGTATCAATAAGCCATTGCGAGTGATAGTGACGGCTACCTGATGCAAGAACCGTATCTGTCTGGGCAATGGCGTCGATATCTCCTGAAGTGGTGGCCTCGTCGGGATTCTTCTGTGATAGCCTCAACATAAGATCATCGAAATCCTTTCGGGAGATCTTGATCGAGCCTCCTTCCATGTGTGTAGTAGCAACCCGAGCCGATGGTCCTAGACGTCCATGTTTGATGTAGCATACAGCTTCGGTGTTCCCTAATTTGTGACAGAATGTGCACTGTATTTGTGATTGTCCTCTTCCTGGGAAGTGACGACCGCGTCCTCTGCCCCTGTAGCCGCCTCTGAACTTCCGTCCGGATGCCGCGAGCGCCGTTATTTGGTTTAGAGTTTCGGTAAAGGGAGTAGGAGAGGTCGGTAGCCGGCACAATGTGTTGTATGCTTCCTCCATCGTCGAAAGTGTAGGAGAAGTTACCATCTGATCTCGAGGAGCTGCAAAACTCTGATCTAAGCCGCCAAGGATGATCATAGTAGCCATATTCTGTCGATGTTGTCGTTGTGTAGGACATGTACATAAAGGGGAACAAACATTATAGTTTACCACAAGAGATTTGACAGTAGAGAAGTATTCCGATAATGGCCGACCGTTCTGACGCATATGCATCAAATCATGAAATGATTGATACATTTTGGTAGAATTTTTGTCCTGTCCATAGGTTGCTAACAGAGACTTCCACATATTGTGTGCACTATCATAGTAAACCAATTCCTGAGTGATCCTATCGATGACACTAACCATGATCCACGAGCTCACAATACCGTTATCTTTGACCCAAGTAGCGTATTTTCCAACCTTGTTAGTTGGTTCTTCTTCGAGGAGGATATGTTCTTTATCATACCCCCGAACAATCATCAAGAAAAGTCGTGACCACATGGCATAGTTCGTGGCATCGAATTTTGGAATTGATCCAAAGGAAGGCATTTTGGAATGATTGCCTCCTTCAAATTATGATGTAGGTACCTCGGATGCCATAGGATCTTCTGCCGTCAGCATTTAGCGAGGTCGCAACGTACGGTAGTTGTTGCCACCTATGTCGTGTTGTATTGTTTGTCTCTTTTTCTTTATATTTTTTTGTTTATTACATCTCAATACACATCAGCCAGCCTATTACATATGATAAAATAAAATTATTGTTGACGGGGCACTGGAGAATGGTCCCTGGAGGAGGACGCTTGGCGGAAGATGCGCAGGAATCGGCTGGAATCCAACGAAATGGCGATGGCGTACGCTGGAATCTTGATGTAGAGGCGTTGGAAGAGAGCTGGGATAATCCTGGATGATGGCGCATGCTTGGACCACGAACGCTCTGGACGAGGGTGAGGCGCAAGGCGAGGATGGGGCACGACCTGCTGTGGAGGCGGGGCCTGGGCGAGGGCAGCCTAGCGCGATCTGGATGTTGTGATGCTTGAAGAGAGGACGAGACAAAGGGCGACTGCTCATCGATGAGATAGCAATCAAAGATATCTCCGCTTTCAACCTTTGACCATCTCCTGCTTATTCCTTCTACGGCCTCCTGGCAGGGCTATCACCACCTCGGCCTGGAGGGCGAGACGGGCCGGGGCGCGGCCTGGGAGCGAGATGGGTTGGGGCGCGAGCGCAGGTGGGGCGCGAGCGCGAGTGAGACGCGCCTGGGCGGGAGCGTGGGTGGGGCGTGGCCTGGAGGGCGAGATGGGTCGGGGCGCGGCATGGGAGTGCGGGGGAGATCGCAGGTGGGGCGCGGCCTGGAGGGTGGAGCGAGGGTGGTCCGAGGGCGAAACGGGTCGGGGCGGGGCGGGGTTTGGCGAGGGCAGGGCTAGGAGGAAAGAGGTGGGGCGATGGGAGGCGGAGGCCGAGGATGAGGCGGGGCGATGGGGGGCGTGGCTGGGTAAGGCTGAGGGAAGGGAGGCGGCACTGGGAGGAGGGAGGCGGCACTGGGAGGAGGGAGGCGGGTCGATGGGAGCCGAGAGAAGTGAGGGAGGAGGCCGCACAGATCCCTAGGTCAAAGCCTAGGGCTCTGATACCATGATGAATAGTGTGATTAGATTCTATATTCTGATTAGCCCCCCCTAATCCTCATTATATATAGTGGAAGATTAGGGTTAGGGTTTACAAGAAGGGGACTCCTCTCAATGACAAATACCCATAATACCCTTTTCCTCTCAACATTGGCACATCACATTACATCGTTTAGAATATCTATTTCTACAATATTTGTTCATTCATTACCCCTCAAACTAATCTAATAAGAATGATGGATAAAATCCCACTTATCCCTTTATCTGTCGTCTTGATGCACTTGAGGGTATAAAAGAAGGTGAGTGCCAAAAGATCAAACAACTAGATTGTTAGAGTATAAAAGAAGTTGGCGAGGATGCATTGAGAGCACAATAGAGATGAGAATGCATTTGTGAGTTGGAGGCTGTTAGAGTATAAGGTATAAGATATGACACTTGTGAATTGGTGCCTAGTGATTCAACCAACTAGACCTAATCGAGATCAATAACTAAGCAAATTGACTTGCGTGGATACAATTGAATCACATTAGTTGAGGATCACAATGGTATCAAGTGTGCTTAAGGTGATAACCATAAGAGATATATAATTCAAATCAAATCAAACATCTACTTGAGGACAAATCACGTATAAGGCAAAAATATGCCGACTGGATTCATTAGCACTTCGTAATAAGGTGGGAATTTGGAATCTAACAAAGGAAAAGCAATGGTAGCATCTTTATTTAAGAGGTCATTAATCCAAGTTTTAAGGATCTCCGCATGGTTCTAACGTTAGAGATATCCGTATCATGCAGCTCCAGAATTTCATGGTTGAGTTTGCCGAAACCCATTAAAAAGAGACAAAAGAGCTTGAACTTCGAGATGCAATAGGATTGAACTCAATACTTTCGGCGAATGGTTTGTAAATTGTCATTTTTAATAATTTTATATATTATTTTTAATAATATAAATTTTAAATAGTTTTCAGAATAATATTATATATTATTTTTAATATATATGTAATTGAAATGACAGATGAAAGAATATTATATATTAAATTTAATATATATAAAATTCAAATGACGAACTATTTGTTGATCGGCAAATTAAAATGGAAATATGTCAGATTCGTCGATCGATGTCTTGATAGAGAAATTTCAAAATCAGATGCTCTGATAGAGCATTTGAGTGATGAGGATGCCCTGTCATGAAAATCCCTCTCATTTTTTTCCATAGGAGGGGGAGGGACACAATGGTATTATCTAATCAAGTGTGATTCTCAAAATGGAAGATTTGTAACCAAGTGATGGTAAATTTTGTAAGATATCACCAACTCTAGGGACAACTTGGTAACCATAGAAAGACTATCACTATTAAGAATATGAACTTTGAGGGTTGTCCATTTGTAATGGATTTACTCAACCCCGTAAGATCAACAAAATTTTTAACAGGTTGGGCGAACCCATTAATTAAGGAAGGTTGAATTTCCTAATGGATGTGTCTTACTCTTACTCATTAGAAAATTGAGGAATTCATTAACAAGTTAGGTATACAAGATAGGAAATCTAACTTATATTAAACTGTGAAATGCTCTCTCTTCTTTTTCTTTTATCCTTGTTGCTTTCTCCCTACATGCCTCTTCTAATGTTGTCATTTCTATCACTCCAACTTCCAAGCTATATGTTCTCCTCCTCTTTTTTTATTTTCTATTATTGTTTGAGGTAAGAAGATGGTAAGGGTGTTATTGTCTCACATGTAGGTATAGGTTTGAGGTAGAGAGGAAAGAGATGTGGCAAGAGGGCGGAGAGGGAGGACATGGGGTGGGTGATGAACCCGGATTTCATCTATCAAAGGCATGAGAAATGAGCTAATTACCATAACAAACTCTTACACTTATGCATTAACATGCCATTCTTGTAAAATGCATGCCTAATAAATAGAGAAGCACTCTTTTCACTCGAAAAAACATAAAATACGCAAAGAATAAAATAGAAAAGAAAATAAGAAGAAGGTAAAATATATGCATGCAAATGTGTACCGACTGGCCAAGAAAGACAAAGTAAATATGACTGCAAGGTTTCTTTACGATTAGACCTGGCCAAGGTGCTTCAACACTAGGATAGAGGAGAGGGCTTCGATCAAATGATGCTTATAGGTTGAGGTTTGTCCCCCTCCTTGTCTCATCCTATAGGACAAAAGAATCCACAAAGGAGCTCCAATGGATCGAACTTGTGAGTGACTCGGTCGTAGGTAACGACTGGGAACAATAGATTCCCGATAGTTCTTACTCCGGTAGCACATCAGAGAGCCCATAGGAGGAGACACAGAGGCAACAAAAGGTTGTTGAGAGCACCCAACTCGCAGAGATACCATCAAAGTTGGTGGAGAAAATAGACGGAGTTAACACAACATGTAATTGTTAACAAGTAACAACTATCTAGGGTCTTACATGCAATTTAGAATTATGGAGGGTTCAATGCGTGCGTAATTAATGAAAGTATACTGAGTTATACATGTGAAATTCCCTAGTTATAAGGTTTGTCAATTGGACTCCTTGTCTCCTTGTAAGATGGATAATTATTAGATGCATTACAACAAAAGTGGAATATGATAACAAATAATTTGAATATTTGTTGCTATATACACCAACTTAAATATATAATAGAAAATATTATTTATTGTGAACTTATCTTTTATTCTTATAATATGTGACAAACATCATATTTTTTGCTAAAATTTAATATAACAATGATTATTCATTGAATTTTTCGTTCAAACTCTATAGTAATCCATGCTAGTTTAGTAACGATTAGAAGAAAAAGTTAACAAATAAATTGTTATATGATTCATTGCTAGTAGCATACCAATAAATAATCGTTGTTATATGATTTCTTGCTAGTAAATTATCCTCGAATATGATATTTGTTATGAATTTAAATAATCTAAAAACTAATATTATTCACTGATATATATTTAACCATGGAAGATATGGCAAAGAATATTAAATTATTTGTTACCACGACCAATTTTGTTGTGGTGACAAATTCATAGGTGAATATTCTTTTATAACTTTAATGCACTATAGTCAATTTGGTCTATGACGATGTATAATTTGGATATTCATTTTCACAATTTCTAATATCAAATCCGTACACTATAAGAAAAACGAGTTATGATCACAGAATAAGGATATGGAAACTTGTGACCACGATAATTGTGTAGGCACTAGTTTCTCGTAGCTACAATTTTGTGATCGAAGTCTTCAAATATGCAAGGAGGATATTTATGCAAGAATTGTGGTCACGACAACTTATGTAATTACTTGTAGTGGCCACGACATATTCGTGGTTAGAGAACTCTCGCGACGAGACTTATAACTACGACGACAGGTCATGACATCTTGTGGTAAGAGCCCAATTCTATGGCCACAAGCCACACATCCATGAGTATAGTTCTGTAACCAAAACTTGTTTTTCTTATAGTGGTAGCGACACATATTTTTCTGATGCAAAATGATTTTTTTCTAGTATTTCTCGACAATTTTAATAAACGCCACTGTAGATTCATGTAACAACAATTATTTGTTGTTTTTTTAATTAAAATTTGGAATCATTTTATTGTAAGAACACGGTCTACACGGTTCTAGAATATCTGTTCCTAAAAGAATCCCAATCCTTCTGAGCTTGGCCCATCTGCCAAGCACACTGTTTTCGATCAAGCAAATGAATCTTGTGAAAAGTTAACGAGAAAGATATCCGTCCTCGAATGATCACAACTTCCTACTCATTCGTTGAATCACAAGTGACATTAAATATATCCAGCAGTGCATTCATGTGCCCACTGCATAAAGGTTAGGAAGCTAACGAAACATGGTGAAATAAGACAAGTAAGCATTTGTGTGTTCCTATCCTATCTATCATGACTTGTAACAGCACCTTGCAAGCTGACCTTAGACCTCGATGCCAAACAAAGGCATGAGAAGACAAGGCATAGGGCCACCAACTCCACCCAACTAATTAGGTCAACCTCCCCACCCCACACATCATGCCCAACTTCCCCATCCCCTGTAGATTCATGCCCTAAATAAATGACACACACTTGCAACTTATAGTTGGCACTATGTGGGTGCGAGTGAGACACACCTCACACCTCGCCCTTTTCCTCTAACAACATTACACGTATCCTTGCTTTTTTGTTCTATGACGTAGCTCAATCGATCTTGACACCTGATTTTAGTCGAATAAGACCTTTGTCTCTCTTTCAAGTTTGGATTTATCATTAATTAGTTATATCATTATAATTTAAATACTAAAAATGTATAATTATGAAGAAGAGAGACTCTTTTAGATACTTGTGATTTATTTCTTATAAGTAGGGCTAAGACTAAATATATGGAGTGCACTTTTGATGGTAGCAACAGTGAAAGAATCGTGAAGAAGGATTCTTTCAGATACTTGGGATCTATTTTGCAACATAATGGAGAAATTGATGGATATTGTAACATTTATACTCTCGAATATAGTCCCACATCTAAAACTCACAAAGTGTGAGGGTGGGTTATAAGCGGTGGACATTACTATTTGACAACTTGAGCTTAAACATTTTGGGTGGTTGTCAACGGGTCCATTTAAATCCAAACCCAACAACTTGTCAGGATCAGTTTTCCTCGATAATGAACCGGAGACCTAAGCATGGGACGTTACGGATATGTTACTAATAGAATAAATACATGTTGGCTAAAGTGGAGACGAGCATCTACTGTTCTCTGTGATAAGAAAAATTCTTTGAAAATTAAAGGAAACTTTTTCAAAGCAGGTGTGCGATCTGCTATATTCTATGGATCTGAATGTTGGCATGTGAACCAAAGGCATGTGTAGAGAATGGCGATAGCAGAAATAAAAAGCTAAGTTGGATGTGTAAGGACACGTAAAGATCGGATTTAGAATGATGCAATCAGAAGAAAAGTTGGTGTAGCTCCGAACGAGGTTAAGATGCAAGAAAATCGCTTAAGATAATTTGGCCATTTGCAAAGGAGGTCAGTTGATGCACCAGCTAGGAGATGCTAGTTTTGGGTTGTTGAGTAAGCTAAGAGTGGGCAATAAGGCCCAAGAAATGTTGGAATGAGACTATACGAAGGGGTCTTAGTTTTTTTAATATAAACTCAAGAATGATCCAAGATAGATCTGAATGGAGGCAAAGAATCTATGTAGCCGTACTTGACATGGAAAAAGACTTTGTTGTTGTCATTGATAATTATGCATACTTATATTATATTTATTTTATGTAAGTTAAATTCATAAGTTAGAATTTCAAAAAAGTATACAAATTATATTAAAAAGGAAAAAAATAAAGCAATACGTCTTATAAATTATTTTCATCAACAGATGAAATAAAAGCAAAAGATTCCAAAATATTTTATCAAAACGTATTTGGTACAATTAACTGCCTCTTTTAGTTACATTCTCATGCTTTATAATATGCATCTGTAAAATATGATGGCATCCTTAAGATAGCGTACCTAATAAAACAAGCTACATATCCTATTAATATTGCTAGTGGGCTTCTTACATCAATGATTACGTTAATAGTGTATGAACAGTCCATGTTACATTTAGAAGTCACATGTGGGATTTTCCTGCTAGGAGTCAAAATATCCCATATCATATACGTAGGGTTGAGCATCAGGTTCGACCACAAGATCCTCTACATTGGTAGACCAGATCGGGGTTCGCGATTTCTTGGCCCAACGAGTTGGCAGGCTCATATGGTCCGAATAACATGGGCCTGTGTTATATTCGGACCGGCCTTTTTATTTATTCAGTTCGGGATGTAGAGAAGAAATATGAGAAGTTGAAGGCACCTCCCATAGTTAATGACCAATTATAATAACTGGATATCACAAAATCTACAAGTGCATAGAATGATGATCCAAGATTAACAATTCAGAGATAAAAGAGTGACAGGAAAAAGTAGTTTGAATTCTCGTTACAATACCTCCTCTGTATATAGAGAGAAAGGAAAAGGAAGCTGTTTTGAGTAACTGTTACACAAAGCAGCCCCCCTCTCGCTTTCCTTTTTTATTTTTTTTCAAAAATAAAATCATGTATATTCATCTATATATCCCTCCTATATGTCATTCGGATTTCGTGAAAATGGAGACTCCTATGCCCTTCATCTAGACCGAGTAAAATTTAACAATCTGAAATTTGTTGTAATCTACCTGTTCTAGATGGAGGACATATGAGTCTCCGTTTCTCACGAAATTTGAATGACATGTAGGAGGGATATATATAATTTTTTTCAAAAAAAAAGGAGAGGGAAACTGCCTTATGTAACAATCAACTTGGTTATTACTTAAAACAGCCTCCCTCCCCTCATATTTATGTATGTATGTATGTATGTATGTATGTATGTATGTATGTATGGGTAAAATGGGGTTGCCTCATAGGAGAGAGCTAACTTGGCTCCCCGCGCCATTTTGTCCATTTATTATTATTTTTGAAAATTTCTTCCGTGGATTTTCATCAAGGGTCATTTTTAGCAATTTTGTTACCGTTAAAAACGACTGTCTATATGGAGGTTGTAGGAGTCTCTGTTTCACATGTATAGTAAATAATATTCACGGAAGATTTTTTCAAAAAAATGAGCGGAATAGCGTGGGGAGCCAAGTTAGCTCCTACCATGGGGCATCCCCATTAACCTCTATATGTATATATGTGTTTGTGTGTGTGTGTGTGTGTATATATATATAGAGAGAGAGAGAGAGAGTAAAATGGTGATGCTCCACCCCCATCCTCCACCCCACCCCCATTTTTTCATTCTTTTGGAAAATAAAAATATGTATATTCATCAAAATATCCCTCTAATATTCCATTAAAATTTCATCAGAAACAGAGACTCATATGCCCTCCATCCAGAACATGTTGATTACAACAATTATAAGACCATTAAAATTACATGTTCTCTTTGTGTGTGTGTGTGTGGGGGGGGGGGGGGGGGGAGGGTGAGGGGTAGAGAAGCTCGGCTCGACACCTTCTCACTCATGGAGGGGCCTTTGCAGGTGGCATAGGAGATTCGTCCAATCCTGCGACCCGTGTTGGGCGACAGCCGTGGGTTCAAGTTCTGGGCTGATGACTGGTCTGAGAATGGGGAACTAGAAGTACATTTCCCGAGATTGTTCGCTTTGGATGTTGACCACGGGGCTTTGGTTCATGAGGTTTGTTGGGACGATCACATTTATACGTCCCATTTTGGATCTGTGCTCTCCACTCAGAGTTGGGGGAGATGCAGGCGATGAGGGACGAGGTCGAGGACGCCCCTGGACCCATGAATGGATGGGACTGTTGGTGTTGGAAGGATGATAGATTCTCTGTTAGTAAGGCTTATGCGGCTTTAAAGGGCCATGTTGCTCACAGCCTGAGTGGATGCGTGTATGACTGCAGGAAGATATGGGGGTGGAGGATCCCTATATATGAAGGTGAAGGCCTTTTGTGGCTACTTAGAAAATGCATGTTGTGGACGGGAGTTAGACTTGCGAGGTCCGTTCCTAGCGTTGATTTAACTTGTTCACGGTGTTGGGAATCGGTGGGAAAGGGAAGAAGACTTAGAGCACCTATTTTTCAGGTGCAGACACTCAGTGGAGGTTTGGTCGGTGTCAGGGTTCTTCGCAAGGCATCTAAATTATCTATCCAATCTTTGGGACTACACTGGGGATGGTTGGAGGAGCACCGAGAAAGACATGACCAATTGCATAGCAATGATTTGGGCAATCTGGTGTGCTATGAACAATAAGATCTTACATCAGGAACGGGTGTATGGTAAAAATGTAGTGGCACAAACTAATGCGCTCGTCGAAAATTGGTTCATGTAATTTTGTACAATCATTGCCCTATCTCGCGGGCTTGTAACCTTTAATGTGGAAGTTTTTTTGGCTAACACCTATACAGTGAATGTCCTTTTTCTTTTAAAAAAATTCATCACCACTAATTTCAATAATTTTTATCTCAAATCTAAACTTCTAACCATTTTGGTATTTTTCGACAATCCACTAGAGATTCTTTCTTTGATCACAGTATCAAAACTTCCTTAATAAGCTTAATAAAACAATCTTACTAATAAGACCTTATTGTTTTGTTATCGGTCAATAGCAATCCATAAATTACAAAAAAGGATGAATTGATAAAAACAACAATGATGTCTGTAACCCTTGACTACCAACCAAAATAGATTTAATCGTCTTTCCTCGTTATACAGATTCCATAACCCTACCCTTAACCTTAATACACATTTCTCCATTGCAACCTAGAACTGGTGGTTCACTCCTTTTATTTTTATTTTTATTTTTACCATCTTTTGTAACCTTTTGTTTTATCGAACATTATGTTGCTTTGGTAGTTTGATAATTAAGGTAAATTCTGTTAGTATAAATACCAGGACATATATGATACTTATTTTGGATGGAACTTTTCTGCTCTACTTTTGGTGAATGAAATGCGATCATTTAAAAAAATATATTGTCAACATTAGACTCAGGAGCATTAACCAAATCGGACTTACAACTACGTATACTCATTTTAAAGTTATAAAATCGAAGAAATGCGAAAAATTAAAATGTCAAAGTAATTAAACTTAATGTAATTCACTTGCATCAATTGCTGTTAAAACAATTCCATCCCTAACAAGTGTAACTGTGAAGCAATTTGAACGGGACATAATAGATAATTTTAAAACTTGTTATTCAATTTGTTAAATGAAGGGTGTTATTTAAGAATATTGTGTTATTACTTTGCTGCTAATGTGATTCTGGTTATTGAAATAAGATTATGTTCGATGTCATGAATGGGAGTTCAAATGTAATGAAATAATCAGCTAACTATTCAAAAGGATATATACTATGATAGGTCATGCTTGCGAAGACGCTAATATATAAAATATAACAGTAGAATCTTTGCACTTCAAAATGAGAATCCATGGCTAAGGTCCGAAACTTGACAAATATTTGAAAACAAAATAGGAACAGTCGAGGACAAAAAAGTACAAAATGTCAAGTGTTGTTTACATCTACAGAACAAAATCCTTGGCTAAAAGAGAAAAAAAAACATACTTATCCACGAGGAACTATAAAAAGAGAACTCAAATTTGGGAACATAGATCACGTACAGCAAATTATAGTTATAGTTGTAATGTCCTAGGCTCAGGTCTCTGATTCTTTATCGAAGAAAATTGATCCCGACAACTTATTGTGTTCAAGTTTAATTGGACACCGTTGTCAACTGCCCAGAATGCTTAAACTCAAGTTGTCAAGTAGTAATCTCTACCACTTATAACCCACATTTGCACTTCATGAGTTTCCGATGTGGGACTATTTTTTTGGAGCTTGGGGTGTTATAACATCTCCACTTATATTCGCAATATTGTGGTTGTGACATGGGTCGTCACTTATTCCCAATGATCGTGGAGGTTGCACGTTTCCAACTTAGGTCCTTTCGGATAGTGCTTTCCACTATTTAAGGAAATATGCTATGAGACCATTTGTAACATTCCGGGCTTAGGTTCCCAGTCCGTTATCAAAGATAACTAGCTCTCATAAATTGCAGAATTTGGACCCAAATGGACATGTTGACAATCACCGAAAATGCCTAAACCTAAGTTGACATGAAGTAATCCCCATCACTTAAAATTCACTATGAAAATTCATTAATTTCCCTTATGGGATTATATATTTGGGGTTGGGATGCTACAACCTTTCTACTCATATTCGTAGCGTTCTTGTTGCGACATGCCCCACCAATTATTCCGAATGACAGTGAGAACTTCACATTCCCGGCTTAGGTCTCTTCAGGTTGCCTTTTTCACCATTAGAGTGGATATGCTCTGATACTATTTGTAACGTCTTCGTCTTAGGCCCTCGATTCCTTATCGAGGTAAACTAGCCCTTATTTTGATTATTTTAATTTCTAGTATTTACTTAAATCCTAATTTAGAGTATTTTTACTTTAAAGATATATAAAAAGTAGCAAAAAAACCTAAAAATAAAAATAGTAAAAAAATCATTTAAAATCCAAAAAGATTTTATTTCCCTCATTTTGATTATTTTTATAAGTATTTATATCTATATTAGTCTATATTGTATATATATCCTATATATAGCTTATATATATTTTTAAAATAAAAAAATATAAAAATATAAAAGAAAATATAAAAATAGAAAATTAAAATCAAAATATAAAAATATAAAACAAAAAAATAAAAAAACTAAAATATAAAAATCACAAAAATAACATATATACAAAGATTTCACAATCACTTTTTGTAATAATTTGCCCAATCTATCCTTTGTGCTCCATATGTTCGACACTCTACAATACTTGCACACTATACACATCTTTGTTGTAGAGTTAAATAAAATAAATTTTAATTTGACATTTTTATTTCATTTCTCGGTTATTTATTGTGGGTTAATTGTTGAATTTAGCAATTTTTTGGAGCAATCAACACATCGACCGCAGTCTTGTCTTGTGAGACCGTATGGCCCTCTACAAAATCGTTATTTCAGTACTTTCCTAAATCAAAGTCTTTATGAGTTAAGATGAGTGTGGATATGATGTGTATCATCATTCTACTATCGCTATTAAAATCCTTCATGAAGCTTCCTATTTTTCATAATTTATGAAAGATATGAAACACGTATACATGTTGAAATGCTCTCAAATTGAAGTCCCTTCAAGGACATGTTCAATGTAAGATCTCCTTTATCTTAAGTAGTGGTTGTTTATAATCAAGGAAGCATAGTGAAAGCATGGGTCTTTCTCATGTAAGAAGAAGGAGAGTCAAAGAATTGACAGTACTTCTGTGACTTCGGCACATATGACATCCAAAGAGTTGAATGAATGCAAATATTACAACAAGCCGATATACTGAAAATATGACCATCCAAACTATCTAGATTCCTTAGAGAAGGATTCCGATAGTGCATTGGCATATCCTACTTATACATCTCATAATTAAAGTAAGATATTATATATTGTTCTTCTACTAACACTTCAATCGGTTGCACATGTTTAGAAGATTGGAAAACTTGATATAATATTCATTTACATGGGATTCGATGCAATTTTACAACAATATCCATAGGATAGATGGACTACTTCTTTTTAGTGAGAGACCCCTTGGTCTTAGAGAATGACTCTATGACCTAGATATTACAATAGATTCATTATTTATTTCTAAATTTATTGAAAACATGCATACATTTTGAGATAGACCTATCATAACGAGTTATGATGGATATATTTCATATGTTAATCTAACATTTAGAGGACTCTACTAAATTAGAATATTAATGAATGCTTCATTAACATTTTAAATACTAAAATAAAACCTTAAAACATCAATAGAAGGATGAAAATCATTTGACAATGATATGGCATCAAGACTGGGACATAAGTCTATTGATAAGGTCAATAGACTAGTAAGAGATAGAACTTTAGATTGTATGAGTGTTCTACATACTTGTGAATATTGTATTCAAAGTAGAATGACGGATGCATCCTTCTCTTGGAATGATGTAAGATGCCAAAATATTCAAGACCTCATATATATTGATGTATGTAGACCCTCTATAGCATAACTAATCGTCTAAGATGATCGGTGCTCGTTGTAGCACAAGCCAATCAGCAATCAACAGAACAAAGTCAAAGATCTTCACAAGGAGGACTCAGCTTAAATTTATAACATGGGCAAGTCCATGGTCAAACACAGGGACACAAGCAATTCTTTGATTTAACCTAGGTGTCAAATATATATATATATATAAGCAATGTCTAGGCTCTCTAGGTTAAACATGATGCAACAAACATAATGCATGCAATTTTCAAATCATTTTGTACATTATATTACATGGGAAAACTATGATGCAATGCAAAACTAACTAAATACACAACACACAAATATGCTTCTGATTAGGAAATTTAATAACTTATGAAATCGGTTAATACTCAAGGAGCAATCAATGTGATCTAAATTCCATTAAATTAAACATGATTTGATTTTTAGGCAATGATAAGACTGAATAGACAAATTGTACTCTATGAATAAATAAATACATATGATAGGTCAAATCAGGAAATGAAATGCACAACATGAAAGAACATAAAATAAGCTCTAAACAATGCTGAATTCATTAAAATTAGATATCATGTTCATAAGATGTTAAACACACATCACATGGCATACAAGAAATAAAAATTGTAAGGTTTTATTACAAATAGGTACAAAATGGACTAAATTGTAAATATAGAAAGCTACTAAAGTTTAATTATAATTACACCAGGTATGGAGGGGCTTATATGTAATTTGAAGAAGTTGGTTGGTGATATTGCAAAATTTCCACCTCACGTGTAGCGCGATGCGTGATGTCTAGATCGAAATGCAATTATGCGAACAAGTAGGGGGTTCTATGTAATAGTTGCTCCCTCACGAGTAGAGAGCTCGTGATCGGTCAGGTTCGGGCACAGTGTAGGGTCGGGCCACATGTTGCTATGGGGTGCTTCATCACAAGCTCGGATGCCCGAACCTAAGGGGGCAAAGTGGTCCTTCGGGTGGAGAGCATGGTGCAAGAAACCGTCAAATCTCACCCAATTTGGGCTAATCCGATGGCAACTACTCGTCGTGGGTGCCCTTTTTATCTTCCGGAGGCGATGGCGAAGGCGGGGCTCTGGCGAGAGCCTACTCCTCTTCTCTTTGTCATATGAAGCTCTTGATATCGAGGGAGGTACCCAGCTCCTCATGAAGATGCTGGTTACGAAATTGAGGGTTGAGGATGTTCCGAACTCATTGGCTATGAAGCACAATCGGAGGAAAAGCCTGAGTTCGGAGAGATCTCGGCCTCTCTGATCAGTGATACGCTCATCCACGTATAGGTGTTAGAACAAAGAACACACATAAACGAGGGTTCTTGGCTCGAAATGAGGTGGATGGGAGGGATTAAATGGATTGAGGAATCAAGCCCTAACTAGGTTCCTCTTCCTTGTATAAAGAAGAATTGATCTACATGCGTACACACATGGAGAAACGCAGGGATTAACTAGAGATGCACACATTAATGATGGAATTGAGATGAAATATTTGTAGGCTTCAGATAGTAGAATGATCGAGAAATGAAGATGGAATAAAAAAGAAACAAAACACAAAGAAAAACTAAGATTACAATCCTACCTTGAATGGAAGGGGAAATGGAGATGAATCGTAGCCAAAATACAAATCTTGAAGCTTTGTCATCGTCGCTTGAAGTTCCTGGCTGAGGAACTAAGCTCAAACATCCGCATATGGTGATGTAGCTTGGCGTAAAATCCAATGATCTCGCTAAAGTAACAACTTTGTTGTCGTTCTCTCACTCATCGGTTCTCGATCACATAAGGGTGTAAGAGGCTCGGAGGGTACTCACACATGGGGCAGATTGGTGGTTGCATGTGATAGCGGAAGAGTATTTGAGGTGGAGGTGGCTGCCGGAGTTGGTTCCAAGGTGGTAGTTTCAATCACTGCCAGAAGTAAAAGAAGTTAGGATTGGTGGTGATTAGATGGTTATCATGGATCGAGAATGTTAGAGGAAGACGCTAGTGGTTTAATCAAAATGGGAGGTTGTCGGAGGTGGATGGGGAAATGATTTGAAGTCAAGTGGCTGAACAGTTGGAAGATACGAGGCACGGAGAGGTGCAACGTAGGAGATGACACCTGGGTGGATTGGAATCCAACGACACTGATTTGAGCACGAACGAAGGGTGGAGATTTGGCTGAGATTGGCTGATCATAGCCAATCCAACAGATAGAAAAATAGGAAACAAAGAATAAGGAGCCAGACACATGGTGTGCTGAGATGGCGTCACGTGGCCCAACAAAAAAAAGAAAATAAGGAAAACATAATAAAATAGAAAAGAAATATAAAGAAGTTGAGTTAGAAAAAGTTGTCAACATGAAAATTGTAGATCTTTATGAGATCTACAACTATCATGCATAACTCAAAGAGAGATAAAGTTATATGTACATAGAGTTAATTTTACAAGTAATAAAGAACACTAAAAATATTAATTTTTATATTCATTTCTTATGTTAAATTAATCATGTGCATTATAAAATTAATTTTTATTTGAATTTTATTAATTACTAAATACATAAAGTATAAGCACAATACTAAGGTTATTAATATACGATAATTAATATTATTTATTTACAACAAGTTAAATGTAAATTAAGATTAATTGTTAACTATAATTAACGAATTTCTTAAGCGAGAGAGATACAACAACAACATCAAAGCCTTTTCCCACAATTAAGTAGGGTCGGCTACATGGACTCTTTGCCTCCATTCAGATCTATCTTGGGTCATTCTCGGGCTAATATTAAAAAAACTAAGATCCCTTCACGTAGTCTCTTTTCAACACTTCTCGGGCCATCCTCGCCCCCTCTTAGCTGGCTCAACATCCCAACACTCGCATCTCCTAAATGGTGCATCAGCTGATCTTCTTTGCAAATGACCAAACCATATTAAACGGTTTTCTCACATCTTATCCTCGATCGAAGATACACCAACTTTCTTTCTGATTGCATCATTCTGAATCCAATCTTTACGTGTGCGTCCACACATCCACCTTAGCATTTTCATTTCTTCTACAACCATTCTCTGCACATGTCTATGGTTCACAAGCTAACACTCAGATCCATAGAGCATAGCAGGTCTCACGATTGATTTGTAAAACTTTCATTTAATTTTTATGTAGATAAATCTTGGATTTATCAAATATTCATTGATGATTATTCATGGCATGCGATTTCTTCCTTACATTAGAAACCTTTAAAATGTTCAAAGATTTCACAATCTTTGTTTAGAACTAAAGTTAGCAGGAAGATGGATAAAATTCAATCTATCCAAGGTGGAAAGTATATTAGATAGATTCAAGAAATACCTTATATAGAAAGGATTATTATTCCCATATCACTCCTCTTAATGCGCCTCAGCACAATGGAGTTGTATGAATCTTAATTAGATCTTGTTTGACATGATCTAATCAATTATGACTATTAGAATGATTACCTCTTAGTTCTCGAGTATATGCAGCAGAGACTGCAATATATATCCTTGATAATATTCCAAGCAAATCTGTTCCCAAAACCCCTCATGAGTTATGGTTTGGAAATAAGCCTACTGCTATACACTATAGGATTTAGGGTTGCTTGGCACATAACAGAAACATGGATGCATATAAGATGGAATCCAACAATACAGAATGATACTTCATTAGATATGTAAAGGAGAGTATTAGATACATACTCTATGACATGAGATTTTTAAAAGATTTTATCTCTAAGGATATGATTCTTAGAGGATGACTTCCTTAATAGTCAAGATAAGAATGAAGTAGAGGGACTCATCGAATCCTAGGAGGATAACGAGGTTCCTAAAATCTGAAACTAAACAACTATAGACGAAATACTCATATCTCTTCAAATTAGTTTGAGGGTGGTAAGACTAGCTAGAGGGTATGGATTCCATGTGTCAGAGAAGTTTGACAATGATCAGACATGTGAGGCTTAGTAAGAGTGTCATTGTGTTCATCGTGTTAAATGTAGATAAAATCCTAGTCATTTGAAATAATATAAGGATGATAATAAGTGTTTAATAATATGATTGTCCCTTACCTCTGAGATAAAAGATTTCAAGGATGCCTCTTATATATTAATTCTGAAGTTATTTCAGAAGCAAAGATAAGAGGGCATTTAGTCTGTCATATTAGGGATACATCTTGGACATATTCTACTTTAGAAATTCCAAGGAACTCTTCATTCCCTTAAGATGTGGTTATGACATATCTAAGGGATTTGGATGTGAATGTTATAGATGTAATCTCTTGTGGATCAACTATAGTAAGCCTAGTATATGCCATAATATGTATGAAAATCGGATCTCCGCCATGCAGTGGGAGTAATAAATTGCTACCAATTCCATGATGGAGATGAAACACTTAATTATAGTGATAACAACATCTTCAATGACACAATAATTTAGAGATAGTGATCTCAAAGTCTTATCTTTAAGAACTTAAGACTTTGTAGATAGTGATCTACATTCTTACCTACAGATACCTTATAAGACTTAAGACTATGTCTTAGTCTAAGGAGATAGAGATCTCTAAGCATAAGGGTATTCTAATAAGAATGATATAAATCCTTTACTAATTATAATATTTGTTTAGTTGTAGTACCAAAGGCTAAAGCTAACAAGATGCAAGGCACTGTAACTACTTTAACAAGATTGAGTATTGGTTGCATAAGATGTAACATTCATATTGGATACGAGCATTATTACCATGGTATATGTAAGCTTGTAAAAGGGCGTAGCATAGTCTCTTGGGATAGAGTATCGAGTCTGCTGACCAAACTATTTGTTTACATGGCTTATGATTAGTTTATAAGTCTAGGTTCAAATATCAACCCATCAATGACTCTTTAAGCTAGTGGAAGATTGTTGAACATGTGATTCCACGACGAGCCATTATGCAATAAAGGTTATTGCAAATCATCCTTAATCTGAAATGAAGAATAACATATTTACATAAGAGGTCCCTTAGTACAATCAATGTTATGTATCATGACCATCTTAATATCATGAAGTTGTTGATCCAAAGGTAGAATCATAAAGGTTGGTGCAAGATTGAATATCTAAAGAGTCAGATCAATAACTCAACCATCTCAAGTAATTATCAAGAAGGGATTTCCAGCATGAGAAGGAAATGCCAATCGTTACTCCAATGATCAAAATTTGACGAACCTCTTTATTCATGTTCTCTACATAAGGAGTAGATATTCGGAGGTGTTGAATGAGCTAAGCCGAAGATTTTACTTTTACGAGATCGAGATAACTAAGTCCTATGTCATATGTTGTCACATATAGGCGTACATCCTCTGATCATAGATAGATGAATTATTATATGTTTAGGTATATACATTAGGCAGATCATTAAGTTGATGACCTAGTCATGGCCTATACACCAGTGAGATAGTTTGCACATGAGGGTATATGAGTAACACGATCTCTCAAAGGGTTCATGCATGTTCACTACTAAATCGAAAAGACATGAGCTCACTCATAAGATATTGGGATAAATCAAATTTCAACGTTGGTTGACTTGTTTTGGAAACAAGACGAGATTTGAAGGTATGATATATGCCTTTAGAAAGTATATGATCAATACCAATTCTCAATGATCAAATGAGAAACTTAATGATAAAACTCTGAAGGAGACATTTCATAGAATACTAGAACTTCAGCTTTACGGGATGCACAAGTATTAGGAATACTTGAGGGTGATGTGATCTTAATTGATTGTATAACCATGACACTTCCATTCCGAGGGAGTGACGAAACATGTTTGAATTTTTGTGACTCCACTCAATCGATTCGTTTTCCAATCTTAGTCTAAATATTAGACATTGATCTGAATATGATTCGGATGTAATGAGAAGATTGAATATTATATTTTACGTGATCAGACATCTCTGAGAGGCCACTTAAATCTGGATATGAGATTAGATCTCACTATCTTAGTTTCTATACATAGAATATATTCGTCGCATCCTTATCTCCAAGTATTCGGGAGAAGGCACACTATTCTTGAAAGAGTTCAAGAAAATTTCAATTATATACACTATCTAATATTGAAAAAAATAAGAGAAACAATTATAATTAAATTAGATTTGATTATCATAAGTAACATGGATATGATTCACATTATTTAGAAATGTGTAGAAAGATACTTAGATAATTAAATTAGATATAATTATCATAGATGAAATTAAAGTGGATAATATTATCCATAATAATGATTCATAATGTGGATACGATCCATAATAACATAGAGATAATTAAGTATGAATAAGATCCACAATTTAAATGTCAATATGAATTGGATTCTCATTAAGAAACTAAATGTAAATGTGATTTACATTTAGTTTTGGATGGATGAATATAATTCATAAATATCAGTGGTTTATTTGTAATTGTCACAAAAAATGTACGAATTAGTTGGTGATATTTTGTTGATAAAATAATTCTATGAATAAATATTTGATGTAATAAAATTACATCAAGGGGATTAGAGAGAGAGTGAATCTCTCTCTAATTCTGTGATGGACATCCATGGTGCAAATGAGGAAGGATGCTATCTCCCTTGCTTATTTTTTAAGGAATCTCTCTCTCTCTTTCTTTCATCTTTATTCATGAGAAAGATTTATTTTGAGATTAAATTTAGGAGCATGAATTAACAATTTATTTAACAATTCTAAATTTTATTTTACTTAGAGCACAAGTAAAATCATTTAACCTCAATCATTGATTATTTATTAAGAGTGCATTCTAGCTATCCAATTTGTTTTAAAAGAGATGTTAGCCTTAGCTCATTTTAATCAATTGATAAATGCAATTGTTGCACACACACACACACACACACACACACACACACACACACACATACACACACACACACACACACTCACACACACACACACACACACTCTCTCTCTCACACACACACACACACACACACACACACACACACACACACCACACGTCTACCCTCTCTCCCTCTCCAATCCTTGTGGCCGTGCGCATGGGGTTTGTGGAGAGTGTGATCATCATCGCATTACCGTTGTGTTGTCGAACTGATTGCTCGTAGATCTTCATGTTCGTTTGCGCCTCTACTCTTGAAGAAGATGGTGGATTTTGTGAGATAAAATAATTAGATTCTTTGCTCAGATTGTTGCCTTAGATTGTGGGAAGTATGCATCTCATCCACGTACTCACAAGTGCTCTCGTCGGATTAGACTTGAGGCATGGGGTCTTTTCTTAGAGGCTTTGATATACGGTCATTATTCAAGCTAATCCTATTACTTTTCTGATCATGATGAAATGACATGGGAATTGTTCCCATGTCATGTGGTTTCATCGAATTTTTTTTAGTTCCGTTGCACCATCGACTAGTATGACTAGTCGACTTAGATTGCGATTCGATCTCCATATTTGCGTGACAGGCAAGCTATCATCTCCCTTCATGAAGAACGCCAAGAATAAAGGGCCAGCGTAGCATGTCAAATGCCTTTTAAAAGGCAATTTTTCGCACAATCCCCTTGATTACCAATCTATTCTGTCATTTAAGAAAGTGGAAGCTGCACTGAAGGCATCAATGAAAGAATGATTTTTAAGAAAAGCCCATTGTTAGGGGGATATGGTGTCCTTCAAGAGTGGGGCCCATCTTTTTGTCAACACCTTTGAAATGACGAGAATAGGAATATTTACCAAGATAAGTGGGCGATAGTTTTCAATTTCACAAGGATCATCTTGGTTATTAATCTAAGAAATAAGGGAATTATTTAGATGTCTGCGATCTCTTCCATCCAAGTAAGTGACTAACATTCTATGGGCAACACCGTGAAGTCTTTCTTAATCACATGCCAACATTGTTGTATGAATTCAATTGTGAGTTGCCATTGTTATACAACAAGTCAGAGAAAGTTAATCATAGATTGGATTATATAAATGTTTCTTTATATAAGTCAAAATAACATGCTTTTAATTAAGTAGTAACTAACCGCTACTGAGTTCCAATGTTATAGAGAAATCCAATAGACAACAATAATAACATGAGCAAAATTTATCAGATCAACAAAAAATAACACCACGATTTTTAATACAGATCTAGTTAATAAAAACATACAAATACATCACAAATTCAATATCAACAACATCTACTGAAGTCGTATAAAGAAGAACACTGGCAAAAACAACAACCATTACAACAATAATTAAAATTTAGTTCTCACGTCTAAGCCAAATTAAACAACACAATAATAACAGTAACTCTGATAAGCATTTACGAAATTATATTCTCAGAATAAAACAGAAAATAAGTGTAGCTAAAAATCCAACATATAATAACACGACTTCAGTTCAAATCGAAGTCAATACCCACCATGAATTTAATACCAATTGCACAAGTAATTAAGAAGCAATTAACACTTAACACTTAGTCGGATTCTTCTCCTACTAGTCTTCTAGTATTGAATAGAACATTCCCATAAATCTTGTCTATTCTACAAATTAAACTCCCTTCCTATATTTTCTCCTCTTATTTTCTGTTATGACATGGCTCATCACTTATTTCCAGTGATAGTGACGGCTGCACGTTTTCGGTGTAGGTTCCTTCACCAAGTGACAGTGATGGTTGCTTGATGAATCCCCATTCATCACTCATTATTCTTTTATTTTAGCTATTTTTCTTGGCAAAACACCATGCACATGATTGTAAATACAATAAATTGTCAATAAGCATGCATTTGTTAATATTCAATAATTAGCATGCATTTGTGCAAAAATAAAAGAATAAAGAAATAAAGAAAAAGAAGGAAATATTTAGAATAAATATTGAGTGACCTAAACCCAAGAGAGGGTCCAACATGGGCCTGATCACCAAACAAATAAGTAGAGAGAGACAGGGCCACTTATCCTTGTACATATCCCCTATATATATATATGTATATACATAATTTATTTTCCCAAAAATAAAAATAAAAATGTGTTTCTATTATCTTGTACATATTTCTAAAAAACAAAAATGAGAAAAATAAAATAAAACCTAAATTAAAAATCATTTCTTCTCTACATTGTACATATGCCATGCATATAAGTATCTATCACTATTTATTTCACCCTTGTAAATAAACCATAAAAATAAAATAAAAATTATTTTATACTCTAAATTTTATGTTTTAAATAAATAAAATATAAAATTTAGATTATTTGTATAAAAAATAAATAAAATAAAAATTAAAAATAAAATAAATAAACATTTTATAGATGCACATAATATAATATAACATATATACCTTAATTTATTTTTCAAAAAAATAAATAAAAATCACTAAAAAATAGTTTGAAAATAAATAAACATTTTTCTTGTTGTAAATATTTTTAAATAAAATAGTTTGCCATTTTATTTTTAATTTCCAAATCTTTTCAATTTCCAATTTCTTATTGGTCCAAAGGGGTTTGTTAATCCCGGTTAACTCCCCTCCTGATCAGTCAGCGCTCGGATCCGTTTTTCACCCGATTTCACCAAATTTCTAGGAGCAGATCTAATCCTTGTTTGCCCCGATTTTTGCGTCCGATCCTTCCCCTTGGATCCACTACCCTCGCAGATCCCTAGGGAAGGTCGGATATCGCTTGGATCGCGTGCCCGTGCCCGGTCCTCATCGTCACTAGGGACATCCTACAAAATCTAGACTTCGATTCCCAGCCTCTCAGCTCGCGCGGCAAGCCTTTCTTTCACCCTAGAGAGTTTCCCCTATGTGACAGCTACCAGAATCCTCCTTTAGTGGTCGGAGAGAGAGCATGGCGCCGTTGCTCAAGGTACGTGGCCGAAGCATCGCCACGTCCGAGCCTCCCAGCATGTTGCAGCTTAGTCGAGGCGACGACCCACTTCGACGCATCCTCTTGGAGCTTAGGATCGATCTTGGACCCTCAGGTAAACCTTCTATCAACCCTAGTTCCCTATTATCGCAAACCCTTCATCGGGCCTCTGCCGGCTCCGCCCTAGTGGTCGGAGCTCCATCTGCCACTTTATCCTCTCCAATAGATGCCCCGTTCCATCATCATCTCTCTTCCGCACTCTGATCACCCTAGACTTGGCTTGTATCGCCAAGATTAGGATCAAAGTTCATCCCTCACTTCACCGAAACTTCAAATCCCGTCCCACCGTCGCTTCCCTCTACTGCTCATCCAATAACCCCTGCCGGAGCGAGCCTCCTAGCGAGAGCTTCTGTTTGCAGGTCAAGGAGCGCAAGAGTACCCCCCAGATCACCTCTCACCCACTTCGATGGAGTCGTCCAGGTCCCATTACCCCCGCCGGGAGATCTGACCGTTGACGACATCATCAGCCACCACCATCCGATGCGGAGGGGACCTACGATCATTTTCCCACCGTCTGATCGTTCATTAGAGCAATCGATCTTCCCCAGTGCTCCGGCAAACCTCGCCCCATATGAGTTCTTCCAGGCCTTTCTGGAGTCGTTGGATCGACGCCATGCACCAGTTTACATCACCACTGTCCATTGTCTGCGCCTTGTCAGTCCGTTAGATCTGGTATCTAACGGCCATCGTACACCTATGTTTGTGCCCGCGGGATGACCGTTGGATCCGCCAGGTGGTTGCACCAGAGCCGCACGCCTTCACCCTACCAGTGAGCGCCACATGGCCACCCATGTGACCCACACACCCTTGGCTGGGTAATTTGCGCCCTTCCTCTGCATTTTCATTATATTCTTGTTTAGTTAATAAAATAAATTAGCACTCTGTGTACTTTTTGCAATTTAGCCCTTGTTTTTTTCATTATTTGCATTTTAGTCCTCCTTGTGAGGTTGCACTTGCTTCGTCACATTCCTATCTAGAACAATTACATGTATGCCCTTGGGATTAATGAGTGTTATGTTTTGTTGATATAGTTTTATATATTTGCACTTATACCTATTTGTGTATTTTATTTGGAAATGTGCTGGAATTGATGTGAAATTGCAAGTGCCCCATGGAACTTTTTATGCGCATTATCATTTAGTCTCGAAAATTAGTTTTTCTTGCATAATAGTCCATGTGTGTTGTGTATCTTTGATTGGTTGAATAAAATATCAAATCATCTCCAAACTTCATGAAATTTGGATACGTGGCTCCTGCCATGTTGTAAAAGTTTCAGTGAATTTTTGGATTTGTTTTGTTTTCATTTTATATTTTTAAAATTCAAAAACCCAAAAATTTGCTTCTGTTCAATTTTACAAATCAACTAAAGATATAAAAAACCCTCTAAAAAATCCAAAAACATTACTGTCTGCTTGTCTTTGGGTGTTTTTGCTTATATCCGAATTTCATTGCATTTGGACTTATAAAACCCTTAAAATTTGAAAAACACTAAAAAAACTTAAAAAAATCATTAAATATTCTAAAAAATTACAATTTCAGTTTCTCTAGTTAGTGTTTTTCTTATAGTTCCTATAAAATTGTTGCTTAACTTTATAGGCTATTTAGACATTTTTAAATAAGCCTTTTGATTCTGGCTACACAGTACCTTTAATTTTTAACCTTATTTCATTTTTTTTAAAATCAACTAAAAATCACAAAAATCTGAGAAAAAGACCAAAAACATCTGAACATATCTAAAATCCAAAAAAATTTAATTGAATTTTCTGACTTGATTTGGTGTGTTGAATAATTGTTGGTTTGTGCCTTTTTTATTCTCTTAATTCATTTTCTTAATAATTAAAAATCCAAAAAAAATATAAAACTGAAAAATCCACCAAAATTACTCATTTTTGATTTCTGACTACTTCGTAGCCATCGCATTCTGTACTCCTTGTGTTCGACCCTGGTAGCTATACTAGGTAAAATAAAATAGCGAGACCGCTATTTATTTGATTTGCCTGATTATTTTCATTTGGTGGTCTTTCTTCTTCTTAATTGAGTCTGGCCCAAGGGTTTAAGTTCACAACGACTATTGATACCTCTTATCTTTAGTCGCTCGAGTCGCTCATCAGAATGGCACCGTTGCTGGAGAGCGCGGCTTAGTAGTCGGTTTTCATTTTCTTTTTCGGCCTTTTGTCTTTTACTTGCATTTTCTAGCAGTCATTTTTAATTCCATTTTTATCATATTTTTATAATAATTTGTATTTGACACATCTCTGTTTGATTTTCTTACGAGGGCCTGAGGACCGAGGTGGCTTTCTTCGAGAAGCAGACGCAATCGCAGGAGTCAGAGGCGGCTTATTTTCTGCATAGAGCTATAGTAGAGAGCGAGAGAGGAGAACATGAGATTGGAGATGTAGATAGTCGTAGATTAGTTTTATTTCCTGCAGACTTGTGTTGTAATAATACAGGGACAGACTCGGACTCTCAGAAACTTTTGGTGTTTTTCGGGGTCTGTTTCGCTGAGCACATGTGTGCTCGGGAAACCTCATCGCGGTTTTCACCGGTTTTGTTTTCATCATCTATTTACTGCTTATCTGATTTTCGAGGATTTAGCCTTAGCCTTAGGATTATATCTGATTGTGAGGTAATTAATTAAAGCTCAACCCTAATTATCTGCATGTACCTATAATTTGATAATTGAACCTAATTAATTAAATCACAAAGAAAAAGTCGGATTAATGAGGAGTCACATACAACATATGCAGAATTCATTGTGGCCAATGATGACCAAAACTGTCCTAATCCAAGACCCGGGTGAAGGTATAAAAACAAGGGTCGTTGCAACCCGGATCTCAGAGACTCACTCAACAAGAAAAAGAGACCACCAAATAACAGTGATCAGAATTGAAATCCGAATAGCGGTCTTCGCTATTTATTTAACCCGGTATAGCGACCAGGGTCGAACTGAAGGAGCACGGATTGGCCGGATCGGCCTACGAAGTAGTCAAAAGATAAAATGAATAAAATATTTCTTGGTGGCTTTTATGTATTTTTAATTTTTTTGTGTTTTTATCTATAGAGGAAATATAAGAAAATGGATAAAAAGAGCAACTCCAACAATTTATTAAACACTTAAAAATGCTCAGACAATTCAAATAAAATTTTTTTGTGTTTTTTTATATTTTTAAGTATTTTTGGTGTATTTTTCAGAATTTACTAATTTTTAGTTGATTTTATAAAAATCAAGAAAGGGGAAAACAATGGATCAAGAAGGCTAATTAAAAATATCTAATTAGCCTCTAAAAATCTGGAGATAAATTTTATGAAAACTAGATACAAAAACTAAGCTACAAAAAAAGAGTTTGCATTTTTTTATTTTATATATTTTTTATAATATTTTTAAGTTTTTTTATTTTTAGAGGTTTTATAAATCCAAATGACACAAAAATTGGACAAAAACTTAAAAACAATAAAACAAGCAATCTCTAATTTTTTTAGAATTTTTAGAAAAGTTTTTATATTTTTAGTTGATTTTCTTTTCCAAACAGTAACAAAAATGAAGGTTTTTGAATTTTTAAAAATAACAAAAAGAAATAAAAAAGTTTCAAAAAATTAGTGAAATTTTTACACAATAGCAGGAGCCAGTGTCCAAATTTTACTTGATTTGGAGTTTATTTGATATTTTATTCAATCACTAAGCAAGGCACAGCACAAAAGGACCTAAACGCAATAAAAGAAAAGTTTTAGGGCTAATTAGACAACATGTGTGAAGACTATAAGGGTATCAGTGCAAAAATCGGATAAATTCCGTACATGCCCAATACTGTACGCACAAGGGCATAAATGCAATTTTTAAAACTTAAATTTCAATCAAGAACAGTTACGAAACTCCAGCCCAGATAATGGAAGTAGCCCAAGATATCACGTGCCTAGCACGTGGTTCACATTTACAGGGATCAAAGTGTAAATCCTATTTTTAAAAATACAAATTGTAACATCCAAACATCATAGGATCAATACTGCAAAATGTTCATACAATCACATGTCGAAGCACGTGTCTCACACAAGCAGGGACTAAATAGCAAATATACAAAACTAGAGGTCCAGATATGCAAAATAACCAAGTGTGCCAATTTATTTCATAGACTAAATAAAGACTAAAGAAAAATGTAGGGGGTTCGGGCGTAAATTACCCAGCTGAGGCGTGTGAGGGGCACGTGCGTGCCAGGTGGTGAACTGTGGATGGATGTAAATGCACGGTCCTGATGAAGCCCTCTGGATGATCCAACGATGATGGAACGAGGGCGAACGTGGGAGGAATGTGGTCGTCAGATCATGGATCCAACGACTGACTGGAGCATGCTACGTGCGGATGAGATACGAACTGGTGCAGATGGGCGATCCGACGGTTGAGAGAGGATCCGAAAGAACTCCTCCTGGGCGAGCTTCTCCGGCGATCTGACGACGAGACGGCCGATGGAAGATCGGAGAGGTGGGTTCTCTTCGCGATGGCATTCCACGTCAGGTGGTGGCCTCCGATGATGGCCCCAACGGTCGGATCCTCCGACGAGTGAGGAGCGACCTGGAGCAGCTCCGACGAAGGGTGGAAGCACGACCAAGGGGGGTCTCCTGCGCTTATTGACCTGCAGAAAGAAGCTCTTGCTCGGAGGGATGCTCCGGCATATGTTATTGGTTAAAAGAGAAAGGGAAGCGGCATGGATGGGCTATGGGGGGTTCCGGCGAAGGCGATGGAGGGATCCCGACTCGATCTGGACTCAGATGGTCCAGCTCTAGGTGATCAGGTCACGCAGGGAAGGTGGTGATGGATCGAGGAGTCGATCTATACGGATAATGTGAAGTGGCGAAGCTCCGACCACTGGGGCGGAGCTAGCAGAGCTGGGATGCGAGAATCGACGATGGGCTATTCTAAAGGAGCTAAAAGATCTACCTGATGATCGAAGTCGACTAGGGAGGAGATGCTGGTTCTCCGGTGATCTTCGCCTCGATGGAGCGTCGCCTCCAGAGGCTCGAGCTTCGTCGGCGACGGAGCACGACGACGAGGGTCGCCGGACCTGGGCTACACACCTCCAAACTCTCTCTCAGACACCCTCCGCACTCGCTTTCACTCGAGGAAGACGATGGAGGTCACAGGGATCGAAGATGGTGGCCGAAGGTAGCATGAAATAGCGGAAGAAGGCAAGGTTTTATACAGGTTGGGGTCCGAGAAGATGAAAGTTGGGTATGCAAATCGATGCTCGGGCCCCTAAGTAGATTCCCGGGCGTGAATCTCGGATGTGAGAGCTGAGCCCGGGGATTGGGTGAGAGGTGACTGGACTGATCGAAGATAAATGGGCAAAGTGGGGTCAGTGACCGGGTCCCAAAGAAGAGGTCGGCGGGGGAGAGTTGACCGGGGGTCAACAATCCCCCGTGGATCAATCAGGTAAATCCTTTTATTAATTATTTGTAAAATCATTTTAAAATAGAAAATGATTTTATTTGAAAATATTTTCAATATGAAAAATGTTTATTTATTTTCAAAGTATTTTTTTGTGATTTTTATTTTTTTGAAAAATAAATTAGGTATTTACATTATATTATTATTATATATAGGTATATTTGCATATGTATTTTTTATTTTTATTTTTAATTATTTATTTTTGTACAATTATCCCTATTTTATATTTTTTATTTACAATATAAAATATGGGATTCAAATAATTTTTATTTGACTTTTATTAATTATTTACAAAGGTAATATATATATATATATATGTATATGTACATATGTACATGGTATATACAAGAGGAAGAGAGAAAATTTATTTTTGTTTTATTTTCATTTTTCTCATTTTTATTTTTAGAAAATAAAATATTTACATAAAGAGGGGTATTTACACCATGTTGAGTTACCCTATCTCTCTCTACTTATTTTGATTTTGCGGTCAGGCCCATGTGGAGCCCTCCCTTGAGTTTGGGTCACTCAATATTTATTCTAAATATCTCCCTCTTTTTCTTTATTTCTTTATTCCTTTATTTTTATGCAAAAACATGCTAATTATGGTTAATTACATGATGCATGCATTTCGACAAATAGTTGTATTTACAACTAATTACATGGCCTTTTGCCAAGGTTTCTAGCTAGAATAAAGGAATAAAGAGTGATGAATGGGATTCATCATCCCCCTATACTTTACTTTTGCTAGTCCCTTAGCAAACACTTATTTGAAAAAGAAATGCAAAAGGGAAAGAAAAAGAAAAAGAGTGGAAATCACAGTTGATTATTAAACTTTCCTTCATTAAATTGAAATATGGAGCTCAGTCAGACCTTTGGATTAATAATTTATAGGAACCTTATTTGGACTTAAGCTTAAAACTTAACAGCCTCTAAGTTCCACCAATCTATGGTCAAGACTCCTTAATAAACCAGATCAGAACAAGTCTACATACACAAACTCTAATGACCATGAATCTTTCCTTGTACTGTGTAAGTGATATGTAGCTCCCCACCTCAGAAGTAATAAAGAAACAACCTCCCTCAACTAGGTAACTCTAATGCCTCGGTCTAGCAACTCTTTCCTCGAGAAGCGGGGTATTCCCTTCTAAGCTCAAGTACAACCGACTCAAGAAGAGGGGGAAGGAGAGATTGGACCATGACCAGTGTAGCCATGTATCCTTGGGAGCTCTAACCAGTGTAGCTGAGTCTCCCGCTGCAAGCTTCATGAGATGGTCATGAGTAACATAAGCTTTGCTTTATTTGACTATATACACTCCGGTGGGATTATTAAATTTTCAATCCTACCTACCACTTTTTTGGAGTTTTCCTTTTTTCACACATTTTTTTTCATGTGCATATGTACAACATATCTACATGGTGTAGCATATATACATAAGGAGTTTTTCCTCTTGAGCCAGTAGACTATCCCTCTGTTGAAGCTTTATTGCAACCCACAGCTTCTGTCTTTAGACTTCATAACCACCAAACCAAGTTGAGACGTACTTCGTTCACTATAAGAAGAACAGAGGTTCTGCCTATGAGTACTACCCTCATATGCTACCCCAAGCCAAAGGAAACTGCCTCCTCACCACCTTATCCGAGGAGAGCTATGTGTAAAGTGCTGGTGCAAGTAAAGCCATTGTCTCTGAGAGCCATGCGTGTGTTGTTAAGTGCTCTACTTAGGCTCATCAAGATGACATATGCTCATAGCCTAGTGGACTCAAAGAATTAAGTACCAAAGGACCTGAAAAGTCTCAATCCTAAGCTCTATACGGTTCCTCTTATAATTAGGTGGATTAAGGTCTTAACCAAGCTCCATTTGTCAATTTTATTCCAGGACAGTTTAAATGTCAACTATGATTTGGAAAACTGTGCAAGTATTTACAAAGATGCAGTTTTACAAATTTTTACAATTGTGCAAAATTTTTGAAAAATGTTTGAAAACATGGATGTATGCATGAATGTGAAGTTTTGCAAAATATTTACAAAAATTTACACAAGGTTTTTGCAAACTTTTTGTTTTTCAAATATTTTACAAAATTTTTTACTATATACATAATTTTGATCTGAAAATATTTACAGGTTATTTACACAAAAAGATTTTACAAACATTTGTACAAAAATAATTTTTACAAATAAATAGGTATGTGCAAGAACAATTTTATGTACAAGGGAAATTTTAAATTTTTATGGATTTTTAGCCATTTTATTTATTAACAAACTCACACAAAGTACGAGTTATGGCTAAAGTATATATGAAATATATACGACACCACCCTATACTTAACTCGAACGATGTCCTCAGAGTGATCAAGAGCGATGAAGAACACATAACTCGTGCTTAGTATAGGGAAGTGAAAAGAAATGGTATATACAAAGACGAATCAAAGAATAGAATAAAGAAGACTCGGTGTTTCCCCCTATACTTAGGATCAAGTAATCCTAAGTATAACAAGCTGTACATGAAGGGAAATCCGAGTGGAAGGATGTACAGGGCCTACCCCCCCATACTTAGGGTAAGATATCCCTAAGTATAGGCAGCAAAACAGAGGTAGAAAGAATGAATCGAATACTCGAGAGTCCTATACCCTCCCTATACTTAGGGTAAAGTACACCCTAAGAATAGCATAATCATAGGATGAGAAAAGGGGTGTGGGACTAAAGAATAGAGTGATACGGACAACTGGATCTATACAAGTCGGAAGAACAATGATAATCAGGCATGAGGTGCAATAGATGTGAGTCAAGAGACCACATCTCACGCAAAGTGAATCGGGGCAACGTCAACGACCCGCGGCTCATGATATAGATATGGCTTGAGCCGCTGGCCGTTAACACGAAAGGTAACATCAGAAGACAACTCAGATATATCAATACTCCCACTGTCATGTACCTTTCTAACCAAATAGGGTCCCTTCCATTTACTATGTAGCTTCCCTGGAAATAAACAAAGCCTAGCATCAAATAGCCATACTCTCTGTCCTGTCTCAAACTGCTTGTGGCTGATATGAGAATCATGCCACTCTTTCACTCTCTCCTTATAATGTAGGCTGTTTGAAAAGGATGTATCACGAAGCTCCTCCAGGGCTGCTAAGTCTGCCCTCTGCTGATCTCCTACACACACTGGATCCAAAAGTATACGAGTAACAACCCAAAGTGACCTATGTCTCAGCTCAACAGGTAAATGGCAGGGCTTGCCATAAACGAGGCGAAAGGGAGATGTACCCAAAGGAGTCTTGAAAGACGTCCTATATGCCCACAAGACCGAGTCCAAAAGCTGTGACCAATCCTTTCGATCAGGGCGGACGACTTTCTACAATATAGTCTTGATCTCCCTGTTCGACACTTCAGCAAGACCATTCGTCTGAGGGTGGTATGGAGTGGCTACTCGATGGTCTATGCTGAACTCTAGCAAGGGCCTTTACCTTGTTGTTGACGAAATGAGATCCCTCGTCAGATATCAACACTCGAGGTACCCCGAACCGTGAAATGATGTTCTTCCTCAAAAATCTGCAAACAATCCTAGCATCTGCGGTTCGGGCGGGGATGGCCTCAATCCAACGACTCACATAATCCATGGCCAACAGAATGTACTCAAATACCTAACTCCTAGGGAATGGACCCATGAAATCGATGCCCATGTGTCAAAAACCTCACAGAAGTGTATGGACTGCATCAACATCATATCACACTGTCCACAAGTGCCCATCCTCTAACAGTCAGTACATCTCTTCACGAACTCATCAGAGTCCTTGAAGAGAGTTGGCCACCATAGGCCGGATTGGAGGACTTTCTGTGTCGTTCTCCTCCCAGAATGATGTCCTCCTGCCTCAAGCTTGTGGCAGTAAGTAAGGACGCTGTGGTGCTCCTCCTGAGGAATGCACCAACGCCAGATACTATCCCCTCCCTCATGATAAAGGACGGGATCCTCCCAATGGTAAAACTTGGCCTTCGCGAGGAAGGTCTCAAGTTTCTGCCTGGGCCAATCTTGTGGAACTTTCTTGGCGACAAGATAGTTCACAATATCGGCACACCATGGGAGACATGCGATAGCAAGGATTGCCTCATCTGGGAAGGTCTCACAAATAGGCTCAGTCTGCTCAGAATTCTCAAGATTCTCCAATCGGGAGAGATGATCCGCAACCACATTCTTGACTCCAGGCTTATCCTTAATCTCTATATCAAACTCCTGGAGTAGAAGGACCCATCTGTTCAATCTGGCTTTGGCATCCTTCTTTTCCATGTGGTACCTGATGGCAGTATGATCAGTATAGATGGTCACTCTAGATCTAATGATGTAAGATCTGAACTTATCTAGGGAGAAAACTACGGCTAGCATCTCCTAGTCAGTGACTATATAGTTTTGCTGGGCGATATCCAATGTATGGCTAGCGCAGTGAATAGCAAATGGGACTCCATCCCTCCTCTGTCCTAGCATGGCCCCTACGGCAAAATCGGAGGCGTCCGTCATGATCTCGAATGGGAGAGACCAATCAGGTGGCTGGAGAACAGGAGCCTCTACAACATGGCTCTTGAGAGTCTCAAATGACGATAGACACTTATCATCTACGAGGAACTCGGTGTCTTTCATCAGCAGATCAGTCAACTGTCGGACAATCCTACTAAAATCATAAATGAAGCGCCTGTAGAAACCGACGTGCCCCAGAAAAGACCTTACTGCCGCAAGTTGGATGGTGTATTGAGTTTTCTAATGACATCCATCTTGGTCGGATCAACCTCCATGCCCCTATTGGAGATGATATGGTCAAGCACCGTCCCCTGAGTCACCATGAAGTGACTCTTCTTCCAAGACAACACAAGGTGAACCTCAATGCATCGCTGAAGGACTCGGTCTAAGTAGTCAAGACAAGAATCGAATCTGTCGCCGTAGATCGAGAAATAATCCATGAAGACGTTCAAGCACTCCCCCACCATGTCCGAAAAGATGGACAACATGCATCTGTGGAATATCGTCGGAGCGTTGCACAATCCTAATGGCATGCGTCTGAAAGCATATGTCCCGAAGGGACAGGTGAAGGTGGTCTTGTCCTGGTCCTCGGGCGCGATGGCCACCTGATTATAGATGGAGTACCCATCCAAAAAACAATAATGGCTCTTCCCTGAAAGCCTCTCTATAATCTGATCAATAAATGGCAGGGGTTAATGATCCTTCTTGGTGGCCTGGTTCAATCGTCTGTAGTCCACACAGACCTGCCAAGAAGTGGGTACCCGGGTAGCGATCTCCTCTCCAAACTCACTAACAACTGTGGTGATGCCCGTCTTCTTGAGCACCACATGCAATGGACTGACCCACTTGGAGTCGGAGATGGGGTAGATAAAATCAGCACTTCACCATTTCGAGATATCCTTCATGACAACCTCTCGAAGATTCGGGTTCAGTCGCCGCTGGAACTCACGCGACGGCTTTGCCTCCTCCTCGAGATAGATATGGTAGGAGCACAGGGCCGGACTTATCCCCTGGAGATCGGCTACACTCCTTCCTATCGCCTTGCGATTCTTTTCAAGAACCCCCATCAGACGGGATTCCTGCTCTCCAGTCAGATCAACGGTGATAATGACTGGGTACATCTCATGCTCACCCGCAAGGAACCTATACTTCAACGACGACGGTAGCGGCTTCAGCTCTGGACAAGTAGGCACTAGCGGATCTGGCCCCTGAAAACTCTGAGTGAATGCTGCCAAATCTGTATGGGAGAATGAGAACTCTCGCTCACAATCTGAATCTGGAGAAGGCTGCTCTATTGGACTGTCTCTGATCTGCATGGAATCGGCCTCCTCCCTAGCTGTAGGCTCAGTAGAAGTCAGACATGGTATCAAATCATCAAACTCTGCCCAATCAATATCTGACTTCGAGGGATCTGTATCAGACTCACAAAAATCTGTCTCGCGATCGGGAACCGGCTCTACTGCCTGAGATGTATCCTGGATCAGGAATACGCTCTCCAAGCCCTCCTCTGCTAGCGTCTCTATGTCAGTGAACTCTGAGGGTGAGAGGATGGCCCGTGCAACTGGATGTGCCCAAACTGCCTCATCATCTGTAATCACAAAATCACAGTCCTGGTGGATGTCTCGCCCTGCCTCTGTCATCAGCTCTGAATCTGTAGTAGGTTTTGAGCAAGCCGAATCTCTGGATCTAGTCTCCTCGACCGTCTCTATTTGTATACTCTCGCCCTCGATGCGAAAGTACACCTTCTCACTATCATGGTCGGACACTGCCTTGGCTGTGGCCAAGAACGAGCGTCCTAAAGTGATGGGGGTATCGGTCACGGACTCAGGGATCTCCATGTCCAACACACCAAAGTCCACGGGGAATTTCAGGCCTTGAATCGTGATGACAACGTACTTCAGCAACCCCTTCGGCCTCTTGACAGATCGATCAGCAAATTGAAGGACTGTCCTACTCTGTCGGAGAGGGCCCAACTCGAAGCAGTCGAGAAGGGCTGCCAGAAGTAGGTTGATCGAAGAACCGTTGTCTAATAGAGTGCGATCGAACCTATGCTCATGGATGTGGCATCTGACATATGGGGCTTGGCTAGCAGACGGTTCTGAATCGTGAAACAAGTGGCACGAGTAAGCACATGGATCTCTGACTGATGGTTCCGCCTCTTCCTCCTAACTGTGGTCATGTCTCTGAGTGATCTCTGGAGTAGAGGTATGTGCTCTAAGGCCTCCCGTAGAGTCAGCTGTATGTGGAATCTATCTATCATCTGCTGGCTGAACTCTCTCTGATAATTCTTTTTTTGATTTTCTTTTTTCTGCCCCTTACCCAAATGGAGCGCTCTGAGAAAGTGGACTACCAGATTCTTCTCAGATGAAGGACTAGGAGAGGGTCTAGCATGCTCACAAACAGTAGAATCCACACTATCATCATCATGCAACACATGTGGATTAGAAAATAACAAACCCTTTCCTTTATTTGCAGAAATGTCCTAAGATACATGTACGGAAGGGAAAACAACAGTATTAGAAGAACTGGAAATGGTGGCCTCAGTACTACCCTCGACATCTGGACTCGCGACGTCGGTACCGCACTCTGGCTCAACAACTATAATGGTAGCGTTAGTACCACCTCCTCCAACTGGTGAAGCAACGTCCTCAGTACCATCGGTGGGATCAACATCCATGGTGGCGTCCACACCACCGTCATAATCTCTCGTGTCATCAGTACCACGCTCCTCCTCACCTGGTGCTCCTAGAGTGGCGTGGGATCGTCGCTCAGATGAGGCGCCGCCTGCTGGCATCCTACTGCTCCTAAGTGTAACAAAATCAGCATCAAACGTGTATGCTGACATATTACCAAGTGAAGCACTAGGAGTGGTAATCTCAGTGAACTCTACCTGCTCAGACTTCCTCTTGAGGTTTTCGGGTTCGGCTCAATCTGGGCAGGGATGGTGGCCTTCCCTCTCACAATCTCCCGCATCTCCTGGCGGAACTCATCCATCTCCCGTCAAAAAGTAGCCTACTGCTCGATCATGAGGCGGGCTATATCATCCAAGGCATGGCTCTCTTAGGTCGGCCCATGTGAACCTGACGGGTGGCCTCGCTGGTAGTGAGGTTGCTGCTGCGGAGGCTGCTCACGCCTCCAAGACTGTCCCTGCTGATAGGGACGAGGACCGTACTGCTGGTGCTGCGATGACTGCTGCTGCTGGTGTACTGGGGGTTGGGGCTGCTGGTGCTGCTCATACTGCTGGCCATACTGGCCACCCTGAATTGGAGGCTGTTGCTCGGAACTGGTGCAGCCGGCCGACCAGCGGAATCCGGGATGGTCTCGTCGGATACCGGGTTGGAGTCGGTCGTACCAAATCCCGTTGACATCCATCAACAGCTCCGGATCGTAGGTGGGTGGAGGGAGTACTGCCAGGGGCTGATCCGGGCTGATACACCACCATCGGAGTGTTCTGGGATGGTGGTGGCTGGTGAAACTACGGTGGCTCCTGGTACGACTCCGCCTGTACAAGGTGAACCTATCTAGGCTGACTGGAGTACTGGGATGAGCTACCACTGCTGCTCGGATCTCCTCGTAACTGAAGACGGGGCTGAGAAGCCGTCTATGCCTCTTGGAAACACATGAGCTGTGTCTTCAGGTCACTCAGCATCTGTGCCATCTGATCCATCTACGATATGCCCTGACACTGCTTCTTCTCGATCACCTCAATCTGGTCCAGCTTCTCGCTGATGATACCCATGTCTGCGATGTAGACTCGGCCTGTGCGGCTGTTGCGGACGAAGTAGAAGGATCGGCATCGACCCGTGCTATCCTCTGGTACTGCACGATCTGTGGTTGGGGGTGTCCTTGAGTGTAGAGACGGGTCTGGGACATCACTGTATAGTTCTTGGCCATCTCCTCATAGACGGACCGGACCTGATCCTTGTCCTTGACGAAGTAGGAACCGCCACAAGAAGCATTCACCAGGCCCTACAGCTCTGGTGTCAGTCCATAAAAGAAGCTCTAAACTAGGTTCGACTTTGTGATGTCGTGGTGCGGGCATCTGTCGGTAAGCTCTTTTAACCTCTCCCATTCCTCGTGGAACTGCTCGTTGGGGAGCATGGATAAGTTGCTGATCAGGGTCCTCACTGCATTGGTCCGCCCGAGTGGATAGTACTTGTTCAAGTACTCGGTGCGGAGCTGCTCCCAGGTGTAAACAAATCTCCCCAAATGCTTCAGCCAATTGGTTGTTCTGTCCGTAAGGGAGAAGGGGAAGGCGATCATCCGGATAGTGTCCTCGTCTACCTAACGAACGTGGACAGTGCTGCATATCATCTCAAATTCCTAGAGATATAGATGGGGCTTCTTAGTGGCGAGCCCGTGGAAGCGGGGGAGAATCTGAAGTGTTTGTGGGGGGGAACTTGAAGTCCCCCACGATCGCCGGAAGTACCACCCACCAGTGTGTTAGTGTCGATCCAGGGTTGTGCAACTCCTGCATCGGCCTCGACTGCTCTGCTGCTGCTACCGGCTGATCTGTCTCCTCTGGCTGATCTGGGTCTCTCCGTCCCGCGGCTCTCAGCTGCTCTCGTGCGGTCATCAGCCTCTCTATATCTCTCCTCATCTCTACCATGAAGGCTCCCTGATTCCGTATCTGTCGCTGCATAGTCTCTAGGGAAGCTAGCATGGTGATGTTGAATGCACCCTGGTCCAATACGTAAGTAGTCGTCTCTGGTCTCTGACCCTCGGTGCACTCCTCACTGCTGGCAATGGTCTCTGCAAAGGCAAAAGGCCCAAACTCAGGTGCCGATAAATCATCTGTCTGCTGTCTCGCATCTGGAACTAGTTGTTGAAAATGCAAGCCCACGACGAGCCATTTTGCAATAATTGTTATTGCAAATATCATTCCCTGATCTGAAATGAAGAATGAATAATTTGCATAATAGGTCCCTCAGTATAATTAGGGTCATGTACCATGGCCATTTTAATAATCATACAACTATTGATTCAATTATTGAATCATAGAGGTTGGTGCTTGGATGAATATCTAAGGGGTTAGATTGAGGACTCATCAAGCACCGTCAAATTATTGTTAAGAGATGATCTCTAGCCTGAGTAGGAGATGGCAATCCTTATCTCTAAAGGCTGATATCTGACCGACCACTTGATGCAGGTCCTCCGCATAGGAATAGAGGTCCGGAGGTGTCAGATTAGTTAGGTCAAAGAGTTGACTTAACGAGATCGAGATAACCAAAGTCCTATATCGTATGTTGTCATGATATAGGCACGCATCCTCTGACCGAAGACAGATGTGTTACTATATGTCTGAGTATGTACATTTGGCAGACCAATAGGTTGATGGCCTAACCAAGGTCTATACACCGGCGCGTTGGTGTGCATGTAAGGGCATATGAGTAATACGATCTCTCAAAGGGATCATACAGGTTCATTTACTAAATCGGAAGACATGAGCTTACTCATGAGATATTGGGAAGAATCAAATTCCGTGCATGGTCGTCTCGCTTTGGAAGCTTGACTGAATTTGTAGGTTTGATATATACTTTTGGAAAGTATATGATCAAGACCTAGGTATGATATATGCTTTTGGAAAGTATATGATCGATACCAACTACCAATGATCGAATGAGAAACTTACTGATAAAACCATGAAGTAGACAGTATAAAGTTGATCAAATACCTCAGGTTTATTCTGAGTCTTCCAGTATGCAAGATGTACAGGTATTGGGAATACCTGAGGGTGTTGTGATCATAAACGATTGTATAACCATGACACTTCCATTCCTAGGGAGTGATGAAACGGGTCTGGATTTTAGTGACTACTCTCAGTAGAGAAGTAATCTGATCTTAGTCCAAATATTGGACATTTATCTGAATGTGATTCAGATACAATAAGAAGATTAGATTTGCGGTCTTGATTTAATCAAGCGTCTATGGGAGGCCCGCGATCTGGAATTGAGATATGATCTCAATATCCAAGCCACTATACGTGGAACAATACAATCGCCCTATCCTTATCTCCAAGTATTCGCGGAGAAAACACATTATCCTTGAAGGGGTTCAGGATAAATTTCATTATTGATAATATGTATCCGAGCATTGAGAAAATTGATAATTAAATGTGATTTAATTATCATGAGTAATATGAATTTGATTCATATTATAAAGAGAGTTATCTTAGATAATTAAATGTGATTTAATTATCAAAGATGTAAATAATGTGAATGTGATTCATATTATTTGGACACAAGAGAATAGAGATCCAAGATGATTAAATATGATTTATTTATCATGGATATGAATAATGTGGATAGCAATATCCATATTAGTCATATATATTATAAATGTGATTTATAATATATAAGAGAGAGCTATTTGTAATTTACATTTGTTAATTAAATGTTAATGTGTATTGGATTCACATTGGACATTAAATTGAAAATGTAATTTACATTTTATTTTGGGTTGTGAATGTGATTCACAAATTTCCAATGGCATGATTGCAAGTTCACAAAATAAATTGGATTTATTTTTGTGAAATAATTTGCAACAAAAGTTGTTGCAAATATTGGAGATATATGCAATCTTGGAGATTGCATTGGAATCTCCCTTTCCTAATAGGAGAGGGGGGACGACCACCAATATAGAAGGGAGGAGCCTCCTTTCCATTATCTCCAATGTGGATTGATTTAATTTGGTGATTGAATTATGTTGATTTATCAATATAGATTTAATCTAAATTAAATTAATTGTTGTTGTGTTTTTAGCAACAAATCATGACCATTGAAAGAAACATAAATTAATGTGAACCATTGGATTTGTGTTGTCCCATGGATTGAGATCCATGGATCCCAAAACCCTATATAAGGAGAGGCACCCCATTGCTCTTTTTTGACAAATAATGCTTGAGAAGCAAATCTCTCTCTCTCTCTCTCTTTCTCTCTCTCTCCCTCTCATGGCTGTCCACCATGGATGCCCTAGAGAGATTCTACATTGTCGCGGCATCGTTGTTATGCTGCCCGATGGTTTGCTCGTGGATCTCCATCTCCTTCGGTGCGCCCCGCTCGTAAAGAAGACATCGGATCTCGTGTGTCGAGATCAGGAGATCCGCCGCTTGGATCATCAACATGGATTGCGAGAAGCATGCGGTTCATCCCCGCGCTCGCAAGCGTCTCCTCCGTCGGATCGGACTTGAGGCAGGAGGTCTCTTTGTTTAGAGACTCGATCGCAACCATGCTTCAAGAGGTAACCCTAATACTTGTTTGTGGTTTAGACGAAACGATCCGAGAAGTGTTATTGGATAATGTGATTTCGTCACATGAAAAAAAATTTTAATTTCCGCTGCATAGAACAACTAGTGCGACTAGTCGTTCTTTGTCGTATCTGATACGACGATCACGCTTCCATGAAGCGCTTGAGGATCTAACCATATCCTTCAAGTGGTATCAGAGCCTTAGGTCGACGGTTTCGAATATGATTCGAAAACCGAGGACGACTTGGGTTCGTTAAGGTCGCGAAAGTTTTTTATCGCATTTGATTTCGCAGATCTGTTTAGTAAATAATTTGGGCCATATTTAAAATGTTCAAGCACGGATTATTTACTTGAATAATGTTCCCCATTAAATAAGTAAACCATAGGATCTGAGTTTACGTAAATCGGATTTCGTATGCTCAAGATATGGTTGTTTTAATGAGCATGTATGTACTGTTGCGGGAACAGTAGATTTTGACATGATTAAAGAGTTAATTACTGTTATTATCTGCCTCTCGAAATGCGTGAAACATCACTTGTATTCTATCCTAAATCAAGTTAGCAATCTTTGAAAATTGATTTTGTCTAATTTGGATTTAAATTGATTGAGATATGTTAATTTTAGTGAGTAGGGGTCACTACTGAAATTACAGTCCTAATCTAGAATCAAGTGATTGTCAATTAGTGAAATTAAGTGTTAATTTCGTGAAATAATCTTGGAAATATTTGTGAAATATTGGAACATGATTATTTGCCTAATTTACTTGGCCTCAACCAATAAATTTATTGGATGTGATCCAAATCATAATTGGAAACACAATCTTCAAACTTGATGCTTGAATATGATTGGGAATTTGTGTAGCAAATTTCCTTATAATCAAAAATTGTTTTGATTACTATATGGTATAAGTTCGGTTGAAAAACCGATGAGCATCTCAAGTACAAATTGATATATCTGACATTATGCTTTCCCGAGGTGGATATGGTGTCTAGTCGGAGAGCATTGGGGTTGCGGGTTGCAACGTATGTGGTCCGTCCCACTCTCGTCATACTGGCCATGACAGCGGGTAGGGACTATATAATGCCGGAGATAATCAAGGTGTATTTTTCTAATTATTAAAATTCGAATTAATACGTATTTTGAGATATTATCATATATATATTCAAGTAAAAATAATCAAGTTTGTTGATTGAATTGGATTGATAATTAATTTAATATGATTAAATTGATTATGTCCAATTGAGACACTCTATTATGAATAGAGTTATTATTTCCCTTGGAAGAATTAATTATATGAATGTGATTCATGATAATTAATTAAAATTTGAATATGATATGGAGGATCACATAAGTGACATCCATGGTCTCCCGTCAAGGCGAAGGGTTCCGTCGCCAGATATTGTATGTAGGAGACACCTGTCCGAAGTGACAGCTCCTGCATACGATCCATTTGGATCGGGCTCTTCGCTTCTCGAAAGAGTAAGGACGTGTGCGTAGTGACCCCAATATCGGATCCTCATATTATTGAGGCGATATTGGATTGTGCATAGCGAGTTGTATTCCTGGTTACGATTGGTTCAATTAATGACGGGTCAACATTGCCTTAGGGGTGGTGGTCCCGGGTGTTAAAGACCGAAATGGGAGATGCAAGTTGGACTTGCAAGGAGGAATGTGTTCTCGCTTCTTTTTATCCGAGTTGTAGGTTCTCATATTATTGGGATGCAACAAAGATAAGGAAGGAGATCCCAGATCTTGCTTGAGATATAATGGTAAGTATATCTCTTACATTGAAAGTGATTAAGGGAATGAACTTTCAGTGTTGACAAGGCAAGACAACTTTGATATAAAAATTCCTAAATCAAAGTAAAATATGTATATATAAATTTATGCAAATTTCTTATTTCAGATAATCCTTCATTAAACCCACTCAACATTATACTCCCTGATAACCAGTAAAATATCATGGATTGGACTCATGATCCAGATATTGTACTTGCATTTGGACACATAATGTATGTGGTTGCAATGTGCAAGTTTCCTCATAATATTGAGGAATGACAATTAAATAGATAATAGGACTACAACCCTAGGGTTTGTATGTCTCTATAGTCTTGATGTCATTGGATGTACTTTAGAAGTGACATGTCGATGATGATCACAGTTGTCAATTAATCCTTATAAAAATCTAAGAAGATGTTCTGTCATACATATGTGCTCTCAACATTTAATCATGAATGACATGGTTCTCTGCATCATGCATAATGGTGGCTCCATAAGAGATGATGTATTCAAAATATTTGAATACCTACCTGAACCAAAGTTTCAAGAGTCTAGATGGATGCAGACATGATGAGTGTCATCATTCTACTGTCTATACTCTAGTCATTCATGAAGCTTCATAGTATTCATATTGTATGAATTTAATGAAGCATGAATAAAGGTTTAAATGCTCTTACATCGAATTCTTTTGAATTTAACGTAAGAGATCCTTAGTCTTAAGCAATGGTTTCTTATAGATAAAGGGAGCGCAGTGGAAGCATGGGTTGGACCCGATTAGAAGTATGGTCAGAGTTGACTGTACATCTATGACTTCCATATGTCATCCGAAGAGTTGGATGAATACCAATACTGCAATAAGTTGATGTGTTGATAGTATGACTATCAAGTCTGTCTAGAATCCTTAGAGAAGGACTCGGATAGAGCATCAGAATAATCTACATATAAATCATTGAAATTGACTTGCATAAGGTCTTGTAATTGTATCTCAATCATCTACAACACTTGCATTGTGTTTCATATGTTTTGGAAGAATAGAAATTTTGATCTTAAGACTTATAGTCATACACATGGATATTGATGCAATTGTTGCAACAATCTATAATGGATTCAAAGGCTTCATAATTTCAGTGGGAGAGCCCTTAGTCTTAGAGAATGTCTCTATGACCTGGATATTAGAATACATTCATTATTTATTTCTAAATGTTGGAAATAAACAAGAATTCTGTAATAAATCTATCATAAAGAGTTATGATGGAGATATTACAGATAGTAATCTAAAATCTAATGGACTCCACTAAATTAGAAAATTAATGAATGGTTCATTAACATTTCTAAATACTGAAATTAAACCTTAAGATCAATAGGAGGATGAAGATCTTTTGACAATGATCTAGCATCAAGCCTTGGACATTTGTCTATTGATTTGATCAATAGACTAGTAAGAGATGAAACTTTAGAATGTCTAAAATTTCAAAACTTACATACTATGAATATTGTATTCAAAGTAAAATGTCCAATACACCCTTTCTTTGGGAATGGTGTAAGATGTCAAGGTATTCAGGATCTCATACATATTGATGTATGCAGATCATCTATATCATAGTAAACATTATGGATATGTAATATCTACTGATGATTATGTATGATATGAGATTTCTTCTCTTCACTTAGAAACCTTTGAAATGTTCAAATATTTCACATAATTTTGGTTTACAACCAAAGTTTGAAGGAAGATAAAATGAATTTGATCTAATCTAGGTAGCTTGTACCTGTTAGATGAATTCAAAGAATGCCTTATGGAGATATGAATATCATTTCTATCTCAATCCTCCTAACACACCTTAACTCAATAGAGTTATAGGGAGATACAATTGGATCATGTGTGACATGATCTTATCAATGATGAATTTTAGCATAAGTATCCCTTAGTTTCCAGGTATATATATGTGTAGTAGAGACTACAATATATATCCTTAATAAGGTTCCATGCATGCTGGAATCTAGCACTTGAGAGTGCTGCTTCATTAGGAAAATAAAGGATGGTATTGGATACCTACTTTATAACCTTGAGATTCTTAAAATATCTCATCTCTGAGAATATGATTCTTAGAGGTTGAGACTCTTGAGAATCAAGATGAAAATGAAGTGTAGGAACTCATTTAATCTTGAGAAGATAATGAGGCTCCTGAAATTGGAAACTAAAAGGACAATTAAAGATGAAACACTAAAAACTTTTCAAATGAGTTTGAGGAAGGATTCCATGTGTCAGAGAAATCTGACAATGATCGAACTTCATGTGATGAAGCTTCTGAAGATCATAGCATGGATAGATGGATGTTAGCAGTAAAAGTCTAATGTAGACTTCATATACAAGTGTTGTATATGGACCCTCGAGGATCCACCTATATGGGTAAGACCTTAAAGGTGTAAATGGATCTTCAAGAGAAAGGGAACCTGATGAGAAGGTAGAGACCTTCAAAGCACGGTTCATAGCCACGAGCTATACACCGGAAGAGAAGACATTGCTTGCAATGAGACTTGCTCTTCGGTGACCATGCTTAAAATCATCGGAATATTGCTAACCTTGGCTACACAACTTGACTATTGCATCTTCAAGATGTAAGTCAATATTGCATTCCTCTATGAATATCTCTCTGAGGATATTCACATGAAGTAGCCCCAGGGCTTCATGGTTGAGGAAAGCAAGGTGTGCACGCTAAGGAATCCATCTATGGACTCAAATAAGCTTCTTGAAGTTCGACCATACGATTTGATGAAATTATAAATGTTATGATTTCAGATGGAATCTTGATGAGCCATGCGAAGCTTAGTGGGAGTGCCTTTGTGTTCATCGTGCTAAATGTAGATGATATCCTAATCATTAAAATAATAAAAGGATAATAATAAGTGTTTTATAATCTGGTTGTTCCATAACTTGAGATATGATCTCTAGGAAACCTCTTGGATCTTAGTTCTGAAGGTGTTCAGGAGCAAAGAGAAGAGGGTATTGGGACTATCACATTAGTAGTACACCTTGGACATATTCCATTTTATGGAAAATTCTAAGAAAGGCTTCCATCCCTTAAGATATGGTACTGACCTATCTAAAGGGATATCACCTCAAAGAGTTGAGGAAGTGAATGCTAGAACTACTTGCACTTGTGCATTAGTTACGAGAAGCTGAGTATATGCTAAATGTGTACATAAGCCAGATATCTGCTATACAGTGGGAGTAGTAAAGTGTTACTAATTCTACTATAGAGATAAAACACTTGATTGCAGTAATAACAAAATCTTCATAGATGATGAGATTTTTGAGATAATGATCTCAACGTCTTATCTTCAAGAGTTTAAGACCTTGTAGATAGTGATCTATGAGGGTCTTAACCCTAGATACTTTTGGAGATAGAGATCTTCAGAAATAAGGGTATTCTGATAAGGATTATGGAAATATTGGTTATGATAATTGTTAAGTTGTAGTGTCAAGGACACTATGACTAACAAAATTGAGTATTGGTTGCATGAGATGCAACATTCGCATTAAATGCGAGCACTGTTACTGGGGATATGCAAGTGCCGTAAAAGGACTTGGCATAGTCTCGCAGGAATAGAGTGACTGATCAGCTTACCTAGCTATTTTCTAAATAGCCTATGATTGTCACATGAGTGCAGGTTTAAATGATTAGCCCATCAATGGCTCTTTGGGCTAGTGGAAGATTGTTGGAAATGCGAGCCCACGGCGAGCCATTTTGCAATAATTGTTATTGCAAATATCATTCCCTGATCTGAAATGAAGAATGAATAATTTGCATAATAGGTCCCTTAGTACAATTAGGGTTATGTACCATGGCCATCTTAATAGTCATACAGCTATTGATTCAACTATTGAATCATAGAGGTTGGTGCTTGGATGAATATATATGGGGTTAGATTGAGTACTCATCAAGCACCGTCAAATGATTGTTAAGAGATGATCTCCAGCCTGAGTAGGAGATGGCAATCCTTATCTCTAAAGGCTAATATCTGACCGAACTCTTGATGCAGAATCTCTGCATAGGAATAGAGATTCGGAGGTGTCAGATTAGTTAGGTCAAAGAGTTGACTTAACGAGATCGAGATAACCAAAGTCCTATATCGTATGCTGTCATGATATAGGCACGCATCCTCTGACTGGAGACAGATGTGTTACTATATGTCTGAGTATGTACATTTGGCAGACCAATAGCTTGATGACCTAACCAAGGTCTATACACCGACGCGCGGGTGTGCATGTAAGGGCATATGAGTAATACGATCTCTCAAAGAGATCACATAGGTTCATTTACTGAACCGGAAGACATGATCTTACTCATGAGATATTGGGAAGAATCAAATTCCGTGCACGGTCGTCTCGCTTTGGAAGCTTGACTGAATTTGTAGGTTTGATATATACTTTTGGAAAGTATATGATCAAGACCTAGGTATGATATATGCTTTTGGAAAGTATATGATCGATACCAACTCCCAATGATCGAATGAGAAACTTACTGATAAAACCATGAAGTAGACAGTATAAAGTTGATCAAATACTTCAGGTTTATTCTGAGTCTTCCAGTATGCAAGATGTACAGGTATTGGGAATACCTGAGGGTGATGTGATCATAAACGATTGTATAACCATGACGCTTCCATTCCTAGGGATGAAACGGGTCTGGATTTTAGTGACTACTCTCAGTAGAGAAGTAATCTGATCTTGGTCCAAATATTGGACATTTATCTGAATGTGATTCATATACAATAAGAAGATTAGATTTGCGGTCTTGATTTAATCAAGCATCTATGGGAGGCCCGCGATCTGGAATTGAGATATGATCTCAATATCCAAGTCACTATACGTGGAACAATACAATCGCCTTGTCCTTATCTCCAAGTATTCGCGGAGAAAGCGCATTATCCTTGAAAGGGTTTAGGATAAATTTCATTATGGATAATATGTATCCAAGCATTGAGAAAATGAATAAATGTGATTTAATTATCATGAGTAATATGAATTTGATTCATATTATAAAGAGAGTTATCTTAGATAATTAAATGTGATTTAATTATCAAAGATGTAAATAATGTGAATGTGATTCATATTATTTGGACACAAGAGAATAGCGATCCAAGATGATTAAATATGATTTAATTATCATGGATATGAATAATGTGGACAGCAATATCCATATTAGTCATATATATTATAAATGTGATTTATAATATATAAGAGAGTGCTATTTGTAATTTACATTTGTTAATTAAATGTTAATGTGAATTGGATTCACATTGGACATTAAATTGAAAATGTAATTTACATTTTGTTTTGGGTTGTGAATGTGATTCACAAATTTCCAATGGCATGATTGCAAGTTCACAAAATAAATTGGATTTATTTTTGTGAAATAATTTGCAACAAAAGTTGTTGCAAATATTGGAGATATATGCAATCTTGGAGATTGCATTGGAATCTCCCTTTCCTAATAGGAGAGGGGGGACGGCCACCAATATGGAAGGGAGGAGCCTCCTTTGCATTATCTCCAATGTGGATTGATTTAATTTGGTGATTGAATTATGTTGATTTATCAATATAGATTTAATATAAATCAATATAGATTTAATATAAATTAAATTAATTGTTGTTGTGTTTTTAGCAACAAATCATGACCATTGAAAGAAACACAAATTAATGTGAACCATTGGATTTGTGTTGTCCCATGGATTGAGATCCATGGATCCCAAAACCCTATAAAAGGAGGGGCACCCCATTACTCTTCTTTAACAAATAATGCTTGAGAAGCAAATCTCTCTCTCTCTCTCTCCCTCTCATGGCCGTCCACCATGGATGCCCTAGAGAGGTTCTACATCGCCGCGGCATCGTCGTTATGCTGCCCGATGGTTTGCTCGTGGATCTCCGTCTCCTTTGGTGCGCCCTGCTCATGAAGAAGACATCGGATCTCGTGTGTCGAGATCAGGAGATCCGCCGTTTGGATCATCAACATGGATTGCGAGAAGCACGCGGTTCATCCCCGCGCTCGCAAGCGTCTCCTCCGTCGGATCGGACTTGAGGCAGGAGGTCTTTGTTTAGAGACTCGATCGCAACCACGCTTCAAGAGGTAACCCTAATACTTGTTTGTAGTTTAGACGAAACGATCCGAGAAGTGTTCTCGGATCATGTGATTTCATCACATGAAAAAAATTTTAATTTCCGCTGCATAGAACAACTAGTGCGACTAGTCGTTCTTTGTCGTATCCTATACAACGATCATGCTTCCGTGATGCGCTTGAGGATCTAACCATATCCTTCACTAGTATCTCTGGACTGGTAGAAGAGTGGTCAAGGGGGCACAGTACGGAATCGAACTCGGGTTCGGAGAGCGGGTCTCGGCTCTCACGAACTAACCTAGATCAATGGACTGGAGTGCTAAAAAGCGGTGCAGCCAGAGGCTGCCTAAGAGACCTCCTGCCCATCATCCTGATCTATCGAGTCGGGTGGATGAGATCTGGAAACACACAAGATGAGCAGACAAACCCCAAGTTCACCTACTCAACACTGAACTGAAGACTGTAAGAGATCGATCGATTATCTTCTCAATTTTATTTAGGTGATAATCTTAGTCTATCAGAGCGATTACGCGAGCTGATGGGAATGTAAGCCGCCTACCAGACTGTCCCGTATAAAAGGCCGGTAGTCTGATCGGGGTTCGGATATGGCTCTAGCCTAGGGTGCGGGCCACTCTCTCGCTCATCCAAACCAGACAAAGAGGGGGTTGCTCTCCCCAAGAAAAGTTTTTATGTGAGGTGTCTTTTAGGGTCAAGTGTGTTTAGCAGTCCCAATTTTATAGTTTTTCTTTTTATGTATTTTTCAAGCAAACAACGCCCAACGAATTTTTCGGTTCTTCTGATTATTTAAGTCCGAAAATAGGGGGAGAAGATGAAAAAGCTGATGCGCGATAAAATCAATGATGCATGCAGAGTAAGTGATGCGTACCTGACTCCAGCAGTCTATATGCAAAATGATCCGCACATAAATGTAAAGACTGAAAGTAAATTACCTATATGATGCACGAGAAACCGGCCTTAGACGAAGCAATTTCTACACGTAAAGCACAGTAGTCGGGTAATCAAACCTAAGTCCGGAGTCCTATCTTGGGAGCCACTCGGTGTCCGCCACAAGGGATCCTGCACGTGCTGTTTGTGACTCCTCAAGGCACGTGGACTAGAGTCTAATTAATCTGCCTTTTTCTTATGAGTTAATTAATCAAGTCCAATTAAGAGCTAATAGGTGAAGGTAGATAATTAATGTTTGGATCCTAATTAATTACATCACAATCAGAGAAAATCCTAAGCTAAGGTCAAAACCGCGTAAATCAGATAAGCAGTAATGAAATACAATAAAACCAAAACTGGCGAAAAACCGCAGTGAGGTCCCCCGAGCACCGGTGCTCGGCGAAACAGACCCCGATATCACCAAAGTCCAAGTTTGTTCATGTATTACTACAAAAAAATGTTCTGCAGAAAAATAAATCTAATCTACACTATGGCTATCTACATGGCTATTTTGCGGCTCCTGCACTCCTGCTCAGTTTCTCGTGTCCTCTTATGGATCTATGCATAAAAGAGCTGCCTCCGACTCCCGCGGTTGCTTCGGCTTCCGAAAAAGCCGCCTCGGTCCTCGGGCCCTCGCAAGAAATTAAACAGAGATGTATGTCAGACCAGATTATCAAAAAAAATTATGCAAATAAATCAGATAAAAATATCTATACAATTATGGACAAAAAGCCGCGAAAAACAACGAAAAATCAAAAGACTACTAAGCAGTGCTCCCCGGCAACGACACCATTCTGATGACCGAAACTGTCCTAATCCAAGACCCGGGTGAAGGTATAAAAACAAGGGTCGTTGCGACCCAGCTCTCAGAGACTCAGTCAACAAGAAAAAGAGACCACCAAATAACAGTAATCAGAAATGAACTCCGAATAGCGGTCTTCGCTATTTATTTAACGTCGTATAGTGACCAGGGTCGAACTCAAGGAGCAGGGATTGGCTGGATCGGCCTACGAAGTAGTCAAAAGATAAAATGAATGAAATAATTTTTGGTGGCTTTTATGTATTTTTAAATTTTTTTGTGTTTTTAATTATAAGGGAAATATAAGAAAATGGATAAAAAGAGCAACTCCAACAATTTATTAAACACTTAAAAATGTTCAGAAAATTCAAATAAAATTGTTTTTGTGTTTTTTTTATATTTTTAAGTGTTTTTAGTGATTTTTTCAGAATTTTCTATTTTTTAGTTGATTTTATAAAAATCAAGAAAGGGGAAAAAAGTGGATCAATGTGCAGCCAGACATGAAAGGCTAATTAAAAATATCTAATTAGCCTCTAAAAATCTATAGACAATTTTTATAAAAACTAAATAAAAAACTAAGCTACAGAAAAAGAGTTTGCATTTTTTGTATTTTTTAGATTTTTTAAAAAAATTTATAAGATTTTTAGGGTTTTGTGTTTTTTAGGAGTTCTATAAATCCAAACAACAAAACAAGCAATCCCTAATTTTTTTAATTTTTTTATAAAATTTTTATATTTTTAGTTGATTTTCTTTTCCAAACTGTAATAAAAATGAAGGTTTTTGAATTTTTAAAAATAGTAAAAAGCAATAAAAATGTTCCAAAAAATTAGTGAAATTTTTACACAGTGGCAGGAGCCACGTAAATTTCACTTGATTTGGAGTTTATTTGATATTTTATTCAATCACTAAACAAAGCACAACACACAAGGACCTAAACGTAATAAAAGCGAAGTTTTAGGGCTAATCAGACAACACGTGTGGAGACTATAAAGGTATCAGTGCAAAAATCGCATAAATTCCGCACATGTCCAATATTGTACATACAGGGGCATAAATGCAATTTTAAAACTTAAATTCCAATCAAGAACAGTTACGAAACTCCAGCCCAGATAATGCAAATAGCCCAAGATATCACGTGCCTAGCACGTGGTTCACATTCACAGGGACCAAACTATAAATCCTATTTTTAAAATACAAACTGTAACATCTAAAAATCATAGGATCAATACTACAAAATATCCATACAATCACGTGTCGAAGCACGTGTCTCACACAAGCAGGGACTAAATAGCAAATACACAAAACTAGAGGTCCAGATATGCAAAATAACCAAGTGTGCCAACTTATTTCATAGACTAAATAAATACTGAAGAAAAATGCAGGGGGTTCGAGCGCAAATTACCCAGCCAAGGCGCGTGAGGGGCGCGTGCGTGCCAGGTGGCGAAATGTGGATGGCTGCAAATGCACGATCCAGATGAAGCCCTCTGGATGATCCAAAGGTGATGGCACGAGGGCGAACATGGGAGGAATGTGGCCGTCAGATCATGGATCCAACGGCCTGGCAAGAGCGGGCTACGTGTGGATGAGATACGAATTGGTGCAGAGGGGCGATCCGACGGCTGAGAGAGGATCCGGAAGAACTCCTCCTGGGTGAGCTTCTCCGACGATCCGACGACGATCCAAATGGCCGATGGAAGATCAGAGAGGTGGGTTCTCCTCGCGATGGCATTCCGCGTCAGGTGGTGGCCTCCGATGAAGGCCCCAATGGTCGGATCCTCCGGCGAGGGAGGAGCGACCTGGAGCAGCTCCGGTGAAGGGTTGAAGCGCGGCCAAGGGGGGTTTCCTGCGCTTATTGACCTTCAGAAAGAAGCTCTTGTTCGGAGGGATGCTCTGGCATATGTTATTGCTTAAAAGAGAAAGGGAAGCGGCGTGGATGGGCTATGGGGGGTTCCGGCGAAGGCGATGGAGGGAACTCGACTCGATCTGGACTCAGATGGTCCAGCTCGAGGTGATCAGCTCGCGTAGGGAAGGTGGTGATGGATCAAGGAGTCGATTCATATGGCTAAGGTGAAGTGGCGGAGCTCCGGCCACTGGAGCAGAGCTAGCGGAGCTAGGATGCCAGAATCGACGATGGGCTATGCTAAAGGAGCTAAAAGATCTACCTGATGATCGAAGTCGACTAGGGAGGAGATGCTGGTTCTCCAGTGATCGTTGCCTCGATGGAGCGTCACCTCCAGAGGCTCGAGCTTCGCCAGCGGTGGAGCACGATGACGAGGGTCACCGGACCTGGGCTACACACCTCCAAACTCTCTCTCAGACACCCTCCGCACTCATTGTCACTCGAGGAAGACGATCGAGGTCACAGGGATCGAATATGGTGGCCGAAGGTAGCATGAAATGGCGGAAGAAGGCCACATTTTATATAGGTAGGTGTTCGAGAAGATGGGAGTCGGGCACGCAAATCGATGCTCGGACCCCTAAGAAGATTCCCGAGCGTGAATCTCGAATGTGAGAACTGTAAATGGAGCCCGTGGCTTGGGTGAGAGGTGATCGGATTGATCCAGGATAAATGGGCAAAGTCGGGTCAGTGACTGGGTCCACGAAGAAGAGGTTCGCGGGGGAGACTTGACCGGGGGTCAACAATCCCCCGTGGACCAATCAGGTAATTCCTTTTATTAATTATTTGTAAAATCATTTTAAAATAGAAAATGATTTTATTTGAAAATATTTTCAACATGAAAAATGTTTATTTATTTTCAAAGTATTTTTTTGTGATTTGTATTTATTTTTTTGAAAATAAATTAGGTATTTACATTATATTATTATTATATATAGGTATATTTGCATATGTATTTTTTTAGTTATTTATTTTTGTATAATTATCCCTATTTTATATTTTTTTATTTATAACATAAAATATGGGATTCAAATAATTTTTATTTGATTTTTATTAATTATTTACAAAGGTAATATATATATATATATAGGTACATATATACATGGTATATACAATGGGATGAGAGAAAATTTATTTTTGTTTTATTTTCATATTTCTCATTGTTATTTTATTTTTATAAATATATACAAAATAAAGGGAACACATAAATATTTTTATTTTTAGAAAATAAAATATTTACACAAAGAGGGGTATTTACACCATGTTGAGTTACCCTATCTTTCTCTACTTATTTTGATTTTGCGACCAGGCCCATGTGGAGCCCTCCCTTGGGTTTGGGTCACTCAAAATTTATTCTAAATATCTCCCTCTTTTTCTTTATTTCTTTATTCCTTTATTTTTGTACAAAAACATGTTTATTATGGTTAATTACATGATGCATGCATTTTGACAAATAGTTGTATTTACAACTAATTACATGGCCTTTTGCCAAGGTTTCTAGCTAAAATAAAGGAATAAAGAGTGATGAATGGGGATTCATCAGCGGACACCGAGTGGCTCCCAAGATCGGACTCCGGACTTAGTTTGATTTCCCGACTATTGTGCTTCTCGTGTAGAATTGCTTCGTCTAAGGCTGTTTTCCTCGTGCATCATATAGGTAGTTTTATTTCTGTCTTTACTATTATGCGCGATCACCTTGCATGTAGAGAGTTGGAGTCAGGTACGCATTTCTTACTCTGCATGCATCATCATGTTTAATCGTGCATCGGCTTTTTCGCCTTCACCCCCAGTTTTAGGACTTAAATAACCAGGAGAATCGAAAAATTCGTTAGGCATTATTTGATTTGAAAAATACTTAAAAGAACTATAAAATTGGGACTGTTAATCACACTTGACCCTAAAAAATACCTAACTTAAAAAATATGTCTTGGGAGAGTAATCCCCTCATTGTTTGGTTTGGATGAGCGAGAGAGTGACCCGCACACTAGGCTAGAGCCACATCCAATTTCCGAGCAGACTACCGGTCTTTTATACAGGACAGTCTGTTGAGAGTATTGGATTCCTATCAGCTCGCTTAATCGCTCTGAAACACTGATTGATCACCTAATAAAAATTGACAAGATAATTGAATGAACCTTTACGGTCTTCAGCTCCGCGTTGAGTAGGTGAATCGGGGGTTTTGTTTCTCATCTTGTGTGTTTCCAGATCTCATCCGCATTCACTCGCCAGATCGAGATGATGGGAAGGAGGACTCTTAGGCTGCCTTTGGCTGCACCGCTTTATAGCACTCCTGCTCGCTCATCTAGGTTGGTTCGTGAGAGCTGAGACCTGCTCTCCGAACCCGAGTTCGATTCCACCCTGTTCCCCCTTGACCACCCTTCTAATACCAGTTCTGAGGTACCCGTACCCGATCAGAGAGAGAAGCAGCCAGTTGATTTATCGGCACCTGAGTTTGGGTCTTTTGCCTTTGCAGAGACCATGGCCAACAGCAAGGAGCGCACCGATGGTCCTAGAACAGAGCAGACTTGTGTTTTGGACCGGGGGTGCGATCAACAACACCCTGTTAGCCTCCCTTGAGACGATGCATAGATAGATTCGAGATCAATGAGCTTTCATGGTTGAGATGCGCCGGTAGATGGAGAGACTGAGAGCAGATAGAGATCAGCCGAGAGCCGTAGGAGAAGGAGATATTCCAGACCAACCTGAGGAGCCAGTCTAGCCAGCACCACCAGCCAGACCGATGCGGGAGTTGCACAACCCCGAATCGATGCTCACACATAGATGGATTGTGTTTCCAACGATTGTGGGGGACTTCAAGTTCCCCTCTTAGACGATTCAGCTTCTTCCCCGCTTCCATGGGCTCGCGACTGAGGAGCCACACCTTCATCTCTAGGAGTTTGAGATGATCTGCAGTACTGTCCACGATCAGCATGTGGATGAGGACACCATCCGGATGATTGCCTTTCCATTCTCCCTCAGAGACAGAGCAGCCAACTGGCTGAAGCATCTAGGAAGATTTGTTACCACATGGGAGCAGCTCCGAACCGAGTACTTGAACAAGTACTAGCCACTCGATCGGACAAATGCAATGTGGGCCTTAATCAGCAACTTCTCCATGCTCCCCAATGAGCAATTCCACGAGGCATGGGAGAGGATCCGAGAGCTCACAGATCGGTGCCCCCACCACGACATATCCAAGCCCATCCTCGTCAAAGCTTTTTCTGCGGGCTTACACCGGAGCTGCAGGGGTTAGTGAATGCATCCTGTGGAGGCTCGTATTTCACCAAGGATGAGGATCAGGTATGGGCCATCTACGAGGAGATGGCCGAGAACTACACGGTGATGTCCCAGACCTGCCTCTACACTCAGGGAGACCCCAGCCACAGGCACTGTCCTATCAGAGGATAGCACGGGTCGACGTCGGTCCTTCTACTTTGTCTGTGGCAGCAACACAGGTAGTGTGGACAGCCGCCAACATGGGTATCATCTGCGAGAAGCTGGATCGCATCGAGTTGATAGAGAAGAAGCAGTGCCAGGGCATGACACAGATCGATTAGATGGCACATACGTGAGTGACCTGAAGACACATATCATGTGTCTACAGGAGGCATAGACGGCTTCTCAGCCTCGTCTCAGGTCACGGGCACACAATGGCAGCAGCAGCAGTTCGGCCCAGCCCACCGCCCAGTACCGACAACTTCACCTTGCTCAGGCAGAGCCCTACTAGCCGCAACAGCAGTACGTCCAGTCGCCACCATCTCAGGACAACCAGATGGTGGTGTATCAACCAGACCAGCCCCTGGTAGTACTCCCCCCACCGACTTAAGAACAGGAGCCATTGATGGATGTCAACGGGATTTGGTATGACCGACCCCAGCCTGGGATTCGATGAGACCATCCCGGATTTCATTGGACGACCGGAGGTACCAGTTCCCAGCAGCAGCCTTGATGAATCTACATTTCATCATCTTTATTCTGTCATTTTGGCCTTAAAACCCCTAGTAAATGAGTGTAAATAGCGTTAATTCAAGCATTTTATCATCCATGCATATTTGTGTAAATATTGTATAAATGCATTTTTAAAGCCAAACTTATAGAATAAAGAAAAGAAAAGAAAAATAATAAAATATTGTAAATATTTTATGATCCGAAACCCTGAGACCAAGGCATCTCGATGACTAGATCGATAAGGAATAAAGTAGGGGGAGATAAGGGCCAAAATACAACAAAAATACCTTTTATTTAATTCATTCTTTATTCATTTTGGGACCTATTTTTGGTTCCACTTTTTATACCTCAAAATAAAAAAACTTTGTACATGAAAGTTGTAGATAATTAAATATATAAAAATACAAAATTGATTTCACTCAAAAGTAATACACAAATAAAAAGTAATGATTGAATAAAATCCAGAATCCCAGAATTCCCAGTCCTATATCTCCCAAATAAAAACTCGAAATGCATCAAACTCACTTTAATTGTATATAATTTAAAATAAGCTATTTTGGAATGGAGTGGTTTTCTTATTTTCGTTTTTCCGGAGTTACGGTTTGAAAGTTGAGTTTTGGACCCTCCTTGTATACTTGTACATATTAAAATATTCATTTTATTATTTATTCATTATTTTTATAATTTTATATTTTATAATTGTGTAAATATTACTTATAATATATGTGTACAATAAAACAGGAATAAAACAATAATAAAACACAAAATAAAATGCTTGTATATAACATACATAGGTATAAGACCTATAAGTATACATGTATAATTTATACTTATATTTTATTAAGTGTACAAAAAACTTTAGAAAAATAAAAATAAAATATATTTAAGTATATAAAAATATTTTATAATTATATAAAATAATAAACAAAATTAAATAAATTAAATTTACAAAATAAAAATAAAACAATAAAATATATAAATATTTACCTATAAAATGTATAAAAGGAAACTTGTAATTTTTAAGCTCGAAAAAATAAATAAAAATCATAATTAATTACTTTATAAAATAATAAGCATTTTTTATTTAATAACCGAAAAATAATAAAATCTTTTACTATTTTAAATGAAATTTAGAAACATTTTTTCCAGGCTTTTTCCTGGTTGGTCAACGTGGACCAATCAGGAGGGCTGGAGAGTTGACCTCGGGTCAACTGTTTGCCCAACGCCCTGCCTTGTGTCAGAGCCTTGTTTTGTCTCTTCTTCTCGGATTTTTTCAAGGCCTGATCTTTCACCATTTCGCTTCGTGCTCTTCTTGACATCTCTTCCCCTTGCATCAAGGATACTCGCCCAGGGATTATCGTGGGGCGTGTATCATTGACGCGCTCTTTTTGCCTCGATCTTTGAGCCTCCAAAGCCACCCATTCAAAACCTTGCCAAGTCTTCCATCCTTCGTTGAACCCTCTTTTGTCCTTGGTTTCGCTTCTTCTCGCCGAGCTCTGGACTGGAGGCGTGACTGGCATCCTCCAGCTAGCGGGAGGATCCCAGCCAAGGGCGAGGAGCGGCTCCACAACCCCATCTCCGGCGAGTCACCGTGAGGTTCATCACGGGCATTCTTGACCTCGAGGTCTGCTTTCCTTGCTATTTTCTTTCATTTTTTTACTCTCCTATACCCTTAGGATCGATTCCTAGCGACATCTTCGTGTTGTGCAAGTCTTTTCACCTTCATTCGCCAGTACGCCTAAGTTCGCTCCGGCGAGCTCTCCACCTCGCATTCTCCGCTCCATTCAACCCTTCTAACAGGACGAGGTAGTTTTCCCTCATCCCCATTTGCTTCTGTGTAGGTCCCGGTGCCCAAAAGAGTTATCTGGAGTCGTTTTGAGCCTCGTTAGTGGACCCGCACGCCGCCGTGCGACCTTGTCCCTGCTGGTGTTCCTCGGGCTCCGCCGAGGTGTATTGGAGCTTCCAGATGAGAGAGGACGTCCCCAGGAGGAGATTGAGCGATTTTGGAGCGCCAAATGTCGGCCGGGAGGGAAGATCTGGGCAGGAGAAACTCGCCTTCCCGCGAGTTCCTCCCTGTTCTTCGTCAACCCCATTCCGTCATCCGATGAGCTCCATCCCTCCAGGCCAGCAGAAGCCGTAGGATCCCCTGCATCCCAGGTCATCCGATCAATCAAGATCCATCTAATCATAGCCGTCGGCGGGTGAAGGGGCATCGCACGATCTGGGCACGACACGTGTCAAGTGAAGAATCGTTAGCCGTCCGATCGCTAGAGCGGGGTATTTTGCATCCTTTGCCTCGCGAAATTTTGTAATTTATATTCAAGACTTAATCTTTCATCTGCTTTTAAAAATGGTTGTAATATTTGCGAACTGACCCCGACATTCTATGATATTATCGGGTAGCCCCAGCCAGGTCACGTGCCTCGTGCACGTGACTTGGCGATTTTGCAGGGAAGCCCTCTATTGTTTGGGTATTGCGCTTTGGTCCACAAACCTTTAATTGCAGTTAAATATTTCTGGACATTTTACGAAGTAGCCCTTCATAGTTTTTGATATTACGATTTAATCCCTGTTAGTCATGTGCCCCGTTCACGTGGCTTTGAGAATTTTGCGAAGACACCCTTGGAGTTTTGGCTATTTGTGATTGGTCCAGAAGGTTTTTGATTAGTTCTAGTCTTTTTGGAGATTTTACACTCGGGTCCTTAAACTTTCTGATATTTACAAAAAGGCCCCCGCTAGTAGTATAGTTTCTCTTTGCTTCTAGTATTTATTTCATGTATCCATAAATTGCTAAAAAATCCACAAAAATCATCTTAAGTTCCTGTCGCACAGTTGATTCACACCATATTTTTATTTTGCACTTTTATTGCATTTTAATATTTATAAAAATTCAAAAACAAGCATTTTCAACACTGTTTGCATTACAAATCCATAAAAATTATAAAAATATCTCAGAAAACTCCCAAAAAATACATTTTCCTATTTTAGTGTCTTTTAACATCAGTCCAAAAATCATAAAAAATACGAAATAAAACTCCGAAAAAGTATAAAACCTCAAAAAACATTTATAAAAATCTTAAAAATTCTATAAAAATCCTAAAAATGCAATTTCAGTTTTTATATCTTCTTTGATTTATTATCTTTCAATTAAAATTAATTTGAGGAATTTTGGACACCATTTGATATTTTTCATCCTCATTTTAATTTCGTCCAGCAAGTTGTTTCACTGTTTAGTATTTTTGACTTTAAAAATATCCAAAAAAATTAGGAAAAATCTAGAAATATCACAAAAACATTAAAAAATACAAAAAGACCAAAATACTTTATTTCCTGATTTTTGATTATTTTTACTTATTTTTATAAATACTCTATTCCTCTCTTTCTTACTTTGTATATATATTCTATTATTTAAAAAGAAAATATAAAAATATAAAAAAGAAAAAAGAAAATATAAAATCAGAAATTAAAAATCAAAATATGAAAATATAAAATCCAAAAAATGAAATAAAAAATACAAAATAAAAAACCCACAAAAACATAGCATAGGTAGATACTTGATCACATTCACATTTTTGAGCATTTTTGCCTCGTTCTACCTTTATGCTCCCTGTGTTCGACATCTATATGTACTTGCACCTATACACATCTTTGTTGTAGAGTTATAATAAATTTTAACTCCACATCTTGCTTTACATTGTTCCATCATTGTTGTGGGTTAATTGTTGTTTGAACTGCGGATTTCGCGTGGTCGATTCAGCGACTGAGTTCCCGCCTTGTGTGGAACTCAAGATCACCGATTTTTGCGTTCAACAAATGGCGCCGTTGCTGGGGAGCAACAGCGCGTACTTCAGGTTTTTACTTGTGCTTGTGAATATTTGTCGATTTTTGTGGCTTTTATTTATTCTATTATTTCCCTTATTTGTCATATACATTGTTGAATTGTCTAACCACTCTCCTTGTTTGGATTTTGTGTGAGGTACGCAGATCGAGGGAGGAGCCCCTCTTGGAGCACCTGAGCACCCACGTGAGGTGGCTTAGAACTAGCACAAAGGAGGACTTGGAGTGTCTGAAGACAAATTTTGAGCATTTTATCTTATTGCATTTACTTGTGTAATTTTTGTGAGAGAGGGATCATTTTATATTTGTAATAATACAGGTACTCAGGACACTTGGACATTCGGGCCCAATTTCCAAGTAATTGTTCACTTGGGGGCACACCGCGGCTTTTTAAGGTTTTCATCGAGTTTTTTCCCTTTGTTTTCCGATTTTGTTTTCTTTATTTTGTGTGATTGAGCCTTAGCCGTAGGAGTTGCTTGTCGATAGATTAAGGCCAAACACCTAATATATTTGCCTATGCCTATAGTGACGTTTGGACTTAGTCGAATTAAATTGCTTCACACTTAGTCTCGGAACCACCGCGTCGGGAGGGGTTGTATATAGCGCGTGCAGGATCCACTGTGGTGGACACCGATGGGCCCCCAAGATCGGACTCTTCGGTTCTATTCTAAGTCATGAGCATTGGTTCTTAACGTTAATAGCAGCTTCTCACCCTAGGGTGATTTCATCGGCTTGCATCTGCATATAGTTTAGGTTTCAATTCTGCTAAGCATCTTTGCATGTAGAGTGATGGAGACAAGGTGAGCATTTACACTTTAGCATCCATCATCGTTTACCGCTTGCATTGCTTTTTCGCCTCTACCTCTGATTTTTTATCACCTAGGTTCATAAAAGAATTGACTCCTTGTTAGGATCGTGCATTTCTCACTAAAAATCCAAAAAAAGTGATAACCAATAAAATTAGGACTGCAAACATTATTCGACCGTAAAATCAACTAAAAAGAAAATCTTGTCTTGGGGCGAGTAATCCCCTCATTGTCTTCATTTTACTTGCTCGCGCACACCCTAAGGACTAGGGCTCAAATCCCATTTCAGCCCCCTAAGTGTGTGTGTGTGTGTGCAATTTTTGACTTCTCACCTAACTCTAAAACAGACAAGATAAAAAGACCGCATTTCACGGTCTCTACTGAGTTGAGTAGGTGAATTGAGGGCTTGTTTTGTGTGAGTTTGCTTGTGATTGTTTGTGTGCATTTCTAGATCGCCTCTGCACATTTGCGCCCTTTCTCCACTTCTCTTGACTTGACCACTGTGCTCTCCCGATCATTGTCTTTTGTTTTCGAGATGGACCCCTGGAGCGTACTTTATCCGGACTTTGCGGATCCCTCGTTCACTCCAGTCCGTCCACCTCCTTTTTTTCCAGGAGAACTTTGCTCCTGATTTTTGTACATATCCGACCAACCCATTATTTCAGGATTCGGACTTTGACCTTCACCAATCATTTCCACCACCATCACCCTCACATTTCGACAACCCGCTCTTCCTTGAGTATCTTGATCCGGAATGTGATTTTTATCCACACCCACCACGCACATTCGACACACCTGATCCTAAGATTTTGGAGTCACCTTTCATGATATCCACACTTGAGACCTTGAATCAGATGATGGAGCATATGAACTGGAGGATGAATGATATACTTAGCATAAATAAGATCCAGGATGTAGCTCCATTCTTTGAGGTTTTGGATTCACTTGAGGATTATCATGAGGGCTTGCAATTGCCCAAAATACAAAAAATGAGAAAATTTTAAAAACACAAAAAGATTTCGGGAGACACGTGATCGAGTCAGACTGTGAGGAGAGTGCCCACTTGCCAGATCCTTTGTCTACACAACCTTTCACACCTTGTCCCACCTTTGACCCCGAGGATGCCGCTGTATAGACTGCTCTTGGCATGCCTCGTGTATATGCTGATTCCGACTTCCTCCCTTGTATGGAGGAAGTCCAAAAATTCAAAAAGATGTTGACCGAACCCGAAGTGGTGGCCGCTATTCAAGAGATCATCCGTGCCCCACTTCCCACGAAGAGAAAGCGGAGGAGCAGATCTGAGCTTCATATTCTGACCATGGCCACTGCCCACGCCATCACACACCGTCCCATTCCTAGAAAAAGAACACTGCCACACCTTTCATTAGCTGCACCATCTCTAACTTTACATGTAATCACACTCTCCTCGGCGGTGGTGCTTCGATTAGCATATTACCCTTCTCGTTGGTATAGTCTCTTCACTTAGGGCCTCTCAAGAAAACCAAGATGATCATTCAATTTACCGATGGATCCATTAAGAGGCCAAAGGGTATCCTAGAAAATGTCGTCATCTCGATTCAGGGCACAAGCTACCATGTTGACTTTGTTGTGTTGCCCATGGAGACCTCCACAGGGGAGCACTCTCTAATCATCCTGGGACAACCATTCCTCGCCTCTGGGAGGGTCGTTATTGATTATGGATCAGGAGAGATTCGCTTTCGTCCTGCTGACGAGAGCGAAGTGTTGATCACCGCACCCACTGCCGACCAGAGACCTGCACCTGATGCGACTTACCTATCTTGGATGACCTTGAGGACCATGACCTTGATGAGACTACCAGAGAATTTTGTTGCTTATTGGATTCCACTGAGACCCAAGAATTCCTCTCCCAGAAGGAAGACTTGGAAAGCATGGACCTCGGAGTTCCTTCTTCTGGGACTTGGTGCTGTGTTGATGACATCCGCGGGATTTACACGATTGATACCATTGAGCGGAGGGTAGATTTAGAGACTAGACAGGACGGACATGACTCGACTATTTTCACTAATGAGTCCGCTCCTGTTCATTTAGACACTAATGAGACAACGACCGAATTTGATTTAGTTGCTTTTATTCGGGAATTCGGGCCTTTTGCTGAGAAAGATGATCCGGTTGAGATTATTAAGGTCAAACAGAGTTCGACTACTTCCACTGACGAGTTCGCTCCTTTTGGTTTTGACCTGGACGAGACCTCGCAGGACGACACTGAGTACACTTCTTCCGATGAGGATGAGTTCGTCCCATTCCACTTTGATACTAGCGAGACTCCCAAGGACGGACCTAGTCGTACTTCTTTCATTGATCCGTCTGTGCCTTCACACCCTAGGGCCACTGAGGACCATCACCCTGTCGACCATGATCGGTTTGCATCATCTGAGGACCCCGATGTCGACCTGCATCATACCAGATCCATTCCTCAGCGGTCCCGCAAGAAGGTTCGCTTTCAACCTTCTTGACCATTTGTACATCCATCTCTATTGTATATTCTCTTGTGTGTACCTCTGTTCTCTCCACCGTATTGCCCATCCACCCATTCTCGTGTTTGCCTTGCTTAGGACGTACTTTGTCCTAAGTATAGGGGGTGGACGAGCCGAGTGTTCATTTTTCGTTCCGTCTCATCGCTCCTGTTGTTGCCTATACTTAGGGCTTCTTTTACCCTAAGTATAGGGGGAGTGATGCGTACATTCTTATCTATCTTACTCCACATGTTGATATCTTTTCTTCTTTTCTTCTTCTATCTTCTCTGTCTACCGAAAAGGTGTCGCCCCTTTTTGTCAGACTTCTATACTTAGGACGTACTTTGTCCTAAGTATAGGGGGTGTGCACCCCGAGTTGATTCTATTCTTCGATTCTCTCCATTGTCTCCTCTTTTTATATATACTTAGGGATATCATACCCTAAGTATAGGGGGAGACAGTCTGAGTACGATTTGTTCATTCCCACCCTTGACACTCCCTGCTTTGTGTACAGTCTGCTATACTTAGGATTATTTGATCCTAAGTATAGGGGGGACGGTCGACTTCTCATTCGTTTGTTCATTCGTCTTTTATTCATTTATTCTTTAGATTTTCCTATACTCAATATGATTTATGTCTTCTCTTTTCTCTCTAATCTATGAGGACATAGCTAAAGCTCGGTATAGGGGGGTCGTATATACTGCGTATATACTTCAGCCATAACTCATACTTTCGTATTTTTCATTAATAATTATACTTAAAATTCATTATAAACTTAATAAAAAGATGTGGTTATTCCTCAAATACTTTTTGTACTTACTGATTAATAAATCAGGTGAAAATACTTTTTGCAAAATGTTTGGAAAATAGTTGAAAACCTTTGAGAAAAATCTTTTGAAAACTATTTTGAAAATGTTTTGTTACATGTTTTCAAACTTTGTAAAAACATTTTGATTGTAAAATTATTTTCTTTGTGTTAAATAAAAAGTTTGAAAAATGATTTGCAAATGGTTTGAAAAAATAGTTGCAAAAATATTTGAAAAATCTATACATACTGTTTGGAAAACCTTTGCAAAATGATTTTCAAATGTGTGTACATGTTTGTAAAAACTGCTTGTAAAAATTATTTTGGACTATAGTTTGCAAAATTATTTGGAAAACCTTTTCAAATAAGTTTAGGAATATATACATCACACCAAAAATTCTCTATATATATACCTATAAAATCGACCACACATCCTTGTAAATTCTTAAAATCCACTTCTTGTACATATAAGATGCATCACCGTGTAAATATTTGTACCTAGTTTTCAACCAAAACCTTTTTGTTTTCAAAAAACCCAAAAACATTTGCAAAATTAAAATACCAAAACCATTTGAAAAAAACTTTTTGAAAAATACAAAAATATGCATATGCATCATCTTTTCAAAAATCCATAAAAAGTTCAAAATCATTGAAAATTGCATCACAAAAATATTTTCTGCATGGCATTTGCATAACATGAGCATTTTTCGGATTGAGTTTGATAGTTGAATGAGTCTAAGTAAAATCCAAAGATTGGAGCTTGGTTGGACCTTAAAATCTACCTAATTAACAGGAACCTTATAGGAGATGGAATTGAGGTACTTCAGGTCTAGTTGACTTAATTCTTTGAGGATCACGAGACTTGGTTCAATGGATTCTTGACTGTCTAAGTAGAGTATTTCGGAGCACACGTACGACTCTTGTTGATAATGACCTAACTTGGACACCTGTACCTTTCACATGGCTCAACTCAGTTGGAGTGGTGAGGGGGTTGGATTTGCCGGTTTGAGACGCACACAGGTGGAAACACTTGTCCGCCGCTAGGGAGGGAAGTGCATCCCAACCCGTCCAGTGATGATGAGTTTCGAGGATAGGAGATCGTGGGTTGCAATAAAGCTTCAAAGGAGGGATAGTCTACCGGCTCAAGAGGAAAACTCCCTATGTAAATGCAGCTGTATATAGTATTTCAAAAAAATAAAAAGAAAAAAAGAAAAAAAGAGAAAAAGCAAAAATTCCAAAAAAGTGGACAGGCATGTACAAAAATAAAAATGCCTGCCGGAGTATACATATGTGTAAAGTCAAATAAGCAAGCTTGAGCTTCAAAGTCAAACAATGTGAGCCTGTAGCTGGATGACTTGACTACACCGGTATTGCATCCTAGGATAGGTAGCTACATTGGCTACCGTCCATTCTTCTCTTCACCCCCCTCCTCTTGCGCTGGTTGCCACTTGAACTTAGAAGGGAATACCCTGCTCCTTGAGGAACGAGTTGTTGGATTGGGGAATCATTGGGTTGTCATATTAGAGAAGTCAGTCTCTTTATCATTCTAGTTGGGGAGAGCCACTACCACTTACACTATACGAGTTAGATTCATAGTCGTAAGAGTTTGCGTATGAGTTGAAATATTTCTGACCTGGCTATTGAGGAGAATTGAGCAGAGTTTTGGGATTCTCAAAGGCTGTTGGATTTCAAGTCCGATTCTCATTAAGGTTCCGCCCGCACTAAAATTCCAAAGGTCCGACTTAAGCACCAAACTTTGATTTTGGGAAGACAAGTTTGATAATTAAACTTAATCTAATTTTCTTCTTTTTCTTTTCTTTGTTTTTTCTTTTCTGCACTTATTGCATAAGTATTTGCTAGGGACTAGCAAAGGCAAGTATAGGAGGATGATGAATCTACGTTTCATCATCTTTATTCTATCATTTTGGCCTTAAAAACCCTAGTAAATGCGTGTAAATAGCATTAATTCATGTATTTTATCATCCATGCATATTTGTGTAAGTATTGTATAAAATAAGGTTTTTAAAGCTAAAATTATAGAATAAAGAAAAGAAAAGAAAATTAATAAAATATTGTAAATATTTTATGATCCGAAACCTCGAGACCTAGGCATCTCGATGACTAGGTCGACGAGGAATAAAGTAGGGGGAGATAAGGGCCAAAATACAATAAAAATACCTTTTATTTAATTCATTCTTTATTCATTTTGGGACCTATTTATGGTTCCACTTTTTATACCTTAAATAAAGAAACTTTCTACATGAACTTGTAGATAATTAAATATATAAAAATACAAAATTGATTTCACTCAAAAGTAATACACAAATAAAAAGCAATGATCTGAATAAAAATCCAGAATCCCAAATTCCCAGACCTATATCTCCCAAATAAAAACTCGAAATGCATCAAACTCACCTTTAATTGTATATATTTAAAATAAGCTATTTAATGGAGGTGGTTTCGTATTTTTCAGAGTTACGGTTTGAAAGTTGAGTTTTGGACCCTCCTTGTATACTTGTACATATTAAAATATTCATTTTATTATTTATTCATTATTTTTATAATTTTATATTTTTATAATTTTGTAAATATTACTTATAATATATGTGTACATTAAAACAAGAATAAAACAATAATAAAACACAAAATAAAATGCTTGTATATAACATACATAGGTATAAGACCTATAAGTATACCTGTATAATTTATACTTATATTTTATTAAGTGTACAAAACACTTCAAAAAATAAAATAATAATATATTTAAGTGTATAAATATACTTTATAAATATATAAAATAATAAACAAAATTAAGTAAATTAAATTTACAAAATAAAAATAAAACAATAAAATATATAGATATATATACACCTATGAAGGGTATAAAAGGAAACTTGTAATTTTTAACCTCAAAAAATAAATAAAAATCATAATAAATTACTTTATAAAATAATAAGCATTTTTTATTTAATAACCAAAAAATAATAAAATCTTTTACTATTTTAAATGAAATTTAGAAGCATTTTTTCCAGGCTTTTTCCTGGTTGGTCCACGTGGACCAACCAGGAGGGCTGAAGAGTTGACCTCGGGTCAACTCTGCCCAACGCCCTGCCTTGTGTCAGAGCCTTGTTTTGTCTCTTCTTCTCAGATTTTTTTCAAGGCACGATCTTTCACCATTTCACTTCGTGGTCTTCTTGACATCTCTTCCCCTTGAATCAAGGATACACGCCCAGGGATTATCTTGGGGGGTGTATCATTGACGAGCTCTTTTCGCCTCTATCTTTGAGCCTCAGGAGCCACCCATTCAAAACCTCACCAAGTCTTCCATCCTTCGTTGAACCCTCTTTTGACCTTGGTTTCGCTTCTTCTCGCCGAGCTATGGACTGGAGGCGTGACAGGCATCCTCCAACTAACGGGAGGAGCCCGCCAAGGGTGAGGAGCGGCTCCACAACCCCATCTCTGGCGAGTCACCGTGAGGTTCAGCTCGGGCATTCTTGCCCTCGAGGTCTGCTTTCCTTCCTAATTTCTTTCATTTTTTTTACTCTTCTATACCCTTAGGGTCGATTCCCAGCGGCATCATCGTGTTCCGCATGTCTGTTCACCTTCATTCGCCTACGCGCCTGAGTTCGCTCCGACGAGCACTCCGCCTTGCCTTCTACGCACCATTCAGCCCTTCTAACGGGACGAGGTAGTTTGCCCTCTCTCCAATTTCTTCTGTGCAGGTCCTAGTGCCCAAAAGTGTAATCCGGAGTCGTTTTGAGCCTCGTCAGTGGACCCGCGCACCGTCGTGCGACCTTGTCCCCGCTGGTGTTCCTCGGGCTCCGCCGAGGTGTTTTGGAGCTTCCGGAAGAGAGAGGATGTCCCTAGGAGGAGATTGAGTGATTTTGGAGTGCCATGTTCCGACCGGGAGGGAAGATCTGGGCAGGAGAAACTTGCCTTCCTGCGAGTTCCTCCCTGTTCTTCGTCAACCCCAATCCGCCGTCCGATCATCTCCATCCCTCACGCCAGCAGAAGCCATAGGATCCCTTGCAGCCCAGGCCGTCCGATCAATCAAGATCCATCTAATCACATCCGTCGGCAGGTGAAGGGGTATCGCGCGATCTGGGCATGACACGTGTCAAGTGAAGAACCGTCAGCCGTCCGATCGCTAGAGCGGGGTATTTTGCATCCTTTACCTCACAAAATTTTGTAATTTATATTCAAGACTTAATCTTTCATTTGCTTTTAAAAATGGTTGTAATATTTGCGAACTGACCCCTGACATTCTGTGGTTTTATCGGGTAGCCCCTGCCAGGTCACGTACCTCGTGCACGTGACTTGGCGATTTTGCAGGGAAGCCCTCGGTTGTTTGGGTATTGCGCTTTGGTCCATAAACCTTTAATTGCAGTTAAATATGTTTTGACATTTTGCGAAGTATCCCTTCATAGTTTTTTATATTACGATTTAATCCCTGTTAGTCACGACATTTTGCGAAGTATCCCTTCATACCATATATGTATATAAATAAAAGTATTTATTTAACCCTTGTAAATAATTAATAAAAACAAATAAAAATACCCCTTTATTCCTAATTTTATACTATAAATAAATAAAATATAAAATGGGAATAAAAATGTACAAAAATAATTAATTTAAAATCAAAAAGAAAAAATCAATATTGTATATATACCTATATATAGCACTATATTGTAAATACCTAATTTATATTTCAAAAAAAGAATTAAAAATCACAAAAAATAGTTTAAAAATAAAGAAACATTTTTTATGTTTTAACTTTTTCAAAATTCGACCATTTATTATTTATTATTCAATTTCTAAATTTTTAATAAATGGCTGCACCTGATTGCTCCACGGGGGATGTTGACCCCCGGTCAACTCTCCCCCACGGACCCCCTCCTTGCGGATCCAGGCAACCGACCTGACTTCTCTGAATTTCTGCGCCTCGATCCGACTTCCAAACTTCGAAACCCCGAGCTCCGACTACTCCTCGATCATCCCTGACCTTCGCTCGGTAGGAGTTCTCGGGATCCGTGCTCCGATCATCACGCCCGACTCCCATCTAGCCGGACCCCTAGACCTATTTAGTCCGAGCTCTGCCGCGCTTTTCAGGCATCTTTGGCTCGTCTCTCTTCACCCTAGGACCTCCATAGCCCTCGCAGGAGTGAGAGCTTGCGTTCGGCCGTGTTGCAGCGAGGAGGGAGCAGCTGGACCACTGATCCGGCGACTTCACGCTGCCGTGCGCCGCCTCGACCTGGTGCTCGAGCCTCGGGCATCGACGGCCCTCAAGGCTAGGACCTAGAGCTTCCCCAGCTCTTCCCATGTCGATCTCATCCAGTAGGTAGCCTTCTTTCCTTCTCTATTTTTTTAATGTAGCTTTTCGCCCAAATCGACCCATCGCCGACGAGCCCCGATTCCGACCACCCTAGCCCACCTTTCGATCATCAGAGTCGACCCACACTTTCGCACTCCTCCCGCGCACCTTCTTCTCCCATCCATTCACCCCAGTTCGCACAGGAACTAGGTATCGAGCTTCATCGTCGTCGCTCCGCCGGAGCTCGTTCGCCCCGCCGCACCGTTCATTTCCACCACCGCTAACCGGGTCGAGGCACTTTGCCCTCGACCCAGGAGCTTGTTGCCGTGCTTTGCAGATCCAGGAGAGCCCATCTGAGGGCTCGACGTTCTAGAGCTGCAGCTCCACCTCCGCCGGCGTCGCCTGAGCTCTCTGGAGCTCCGCCGCGTCATCGGAGGAGCTCGTCAGACGCGGGAGGCCCAGACATTCCTTCTCCGATCACCAGCAGCCCGCGAGGAGTGTCACCGTTCGTGCATAGGGCCGGTGAAGTTCGCCGGCCACTTGTTCGTCGTGCACCCTCCAGAGACGTCCGATCCAGCCCTCCAGCTCCAGATCTTCATCGAGCCATCCATTCGAGCAGCAGCAACAGCCGTTTGATCTTCAGAGGGTGGACCAGGACCGTCAGATCGGTGAGGCTTAGCCACAGTGCATAGGAGGCATTCGATCATCCACGTGGCTGAGCCTCACCCGTTCGATTCGTGCTGAGACCCTTCGTTCGCCCATGTCGCATCCCAGCCGTCCGATCTTCCATGTGGGGGACTCCCAGCCGTCCGATCTGTACCGAGGATTCCTTTGTTGAGTGTCGCGCCTTCTCCACCGTTCGATTCATACGTGGCGCTCATCCGACAATCTGCATATAACAAGGGGTAATTTCTTGTAGGCCCCTTTAGTTTTTGCATTTGATATTTAGTCATGTAATTACATTTAGTAGTTGTTTTTAATTTGGAACATTTGCACTTAGGATCCTTCTGTTTGCTTGATTTGCATCTTTACCCCTGTAAATGATGGACACGTGCATCGACACGTGAGCTTTTGGTGAAATTGCATTATTTGCCCTGTGTTTTCGTACGTTATTGTTTGCATCTTTTAAAATTAGAATGACAAAAAGGTCCTTCCAGGCCTGAGTCACGCGTATCGTGCGTGGGCCTCAGGGACTTTTGCGTTGTTGGCCCTACACTTTCCTTGCATGTTATTCAAGGGGTCCAGAACTTTATTGTATTTGTAGATAGGTCCCTGTGCATTGTACCCTTGTATTTGATTTTAATAAAATATCCAAATTCCTCCAAATTCGATGAAAATTGAACACATGGCTCCTGCCATGGTGTAAAATTTTCTCTAATTTTTAGAGACATTTCTGAGCATTTTTATTATTTTTAAAAATTCAAAAACACGCATTTTTCTTATAGTCTAGTTCTAAAAATCATAAAAAATATTAAAACACCTTTAAAAATTACAAAAAAATAGTTATTCTGTGTCTTGCAGTGTTTGATTTTCTGACCAATTGTGGTCATTTTTGGACTTATAAAAAGTATAAAAATTACAGAACCCTTAAAAACCCATAAAAATTCTAATAAATAATTGAAAAATCCAAAAACAATATATCCAATGCCTAATTTTTCCTTGTATTTTACACTTTACAGGAAAATTACCTTCAGATTTTATTAGGGCCATTTTGCATTTTAATTTGGCCCTTGAAACCTGACTGGACAGTACCTTGCTTTTTCAGCCTTGTTTTATTTTTATAAAATTCCATAAAAATTAGAAAAACCCCAAAAATTATTCAAAAACATAGAAAAATATAAAAAACATAAAAACATTTTTGTTTGAATTTTTGGACTAAGTTTGAGTAGTTAAATAATTGTGTGATGTTGCTTGTTTCCTTGACTTTCTTATTTTCCTTATTATTTGAAAATCCAAAAAAATGAAAAATATTAAAAACCCACCAAAAAATTGTTTGTTTATATTTTATTCTTTTAGACTATTCGAAGGCCGCATGGCCATCACGTGCTCCCTGAGTCCGATCCTGGTCGCTATACCAGGCTAATCTAATAGCCAGGGCCACTGTTGAGTTTCTTTGATATTTATATTGTTTTGGTGGTATGAACCCACATTTTTTCTAGATTGAGCTGAGTTTCGAGTGACTAAGGTTGCAACGACCTTCGCTAGATTTTATTCACCTTAGTGAAGGATATGGTTAGATCCTCAAGCGCATCACGGAAGCGTGATCGTCGTATCGAATACGACGAAGAACGACTAGTCGCACTAGTTGTTCTATGCAACGGAATTTAAAAAACATTTTCATGTGACGAAACCACATGATCCAAGAACACTTCTCGGATCGTTTCGTCTAAACCACAAACAAGTATTAGGTTTACCTCTTGAAGCGTGGTTGCAATCGAGTCTCTAAACGAAGAGACCTCCTGTCTCAAGTCCGATCCGACGGAGGAGACGCTTGCGAGCGCGGGGATGAACCGCGTGCTTCTCGCAATCCATGTTTGATGATCCAAGCGGTAGATCTCCTGATCTCGACACACGAGATCCGACGTCTTCTTCACGAGCAAGGCACGCCAAAGTAGACGGAGTTCCACGAGCAAAACATCGGGCAGCATAACGACGATGCCGCGGTAATGGAGAGCTTCTCTAGGGCATCCATGGTGGACGACCATGAGAGGGAGAGAAAGAGAAAGAAAGAGAGAGAGACTTGTTGTCTCACTTATGTGTTAAGAAGAGCAATGGGGTGCCTCTCCTTTTATAGGGTTTTGGGATCCATGGATCTCAATCCATGTGTCAACACAAATCCAATGGTCCACATTAATTTGTGTTTCTTTCAATGGACATGATTTGTTGCTAAAAACACAACAATAATTAATTTAATAAAAATCAAATATATATTAAATATAATTTGATTTATATCAAATCAATCTCCATTGGAGAGATAGGAAAGGAGGCAAGCCTCCTTCCATAAGGAGGGTGGACGGCCACCACATTCCTTATGGAATTGTGGCCGTCCCCTCTCCTCATTAGGAAGGGAGCTTCCTTTTTCCTATTACATGAGATTATATTATATCATGATTCTCTCCAATATTTGCAACAACATTTGTTGCAAATTATTTCACAAAAATAAATCCAATTTATTTTGTGAACATTGCAATCATGCCATTGGAAATTTGTGAATCATATTCACAACCCAAAATAAAATGTAAATTACATTTTCAATTCAATGTCCAATGTGAATCCAATTCACATTAACATTTAATTAACAAATGTAAATCACAAATAGCTCTCTCTTATATATTATAAATCACATTTATAATATATATGACTAATATGGATATTGCTATCCACATTATTCATATCCATGATAATTAAATCACATTTAATCATCTTGGATCTTTATTCTCTTGTTCTCAAATAATATGAATCACATTCACATTATTCACATCTTTGATAATCAAATCACATTTAATTATCTCAGATAACTCTCTTTATAATATGAATCAAATTCATATTACTCATGATAATTAAATCACATTTAATTATCCATTTTCTTAATGCACGGATACATAAATCAACAGTAGAATTATCCATGAACTTCTTCAAGGATAATGCGCTTTCTCCGCGGATACTTGGAGATAAGGACAGGGCGATTGTATTGTTTCACGTATAGTGACATGGATATTGAGATCGTATCTCAAATCCAGATCACGGGCCTCCCATAGATGCTTGATTAAATTAAGACCGTAAATCTAATCTTCTCATTGTATCTGAATCACATTCAGATCAATGTCCAACACTTGGACCAAGATCAGATCACTTCTCTACTGAGAAGAGTCACTAAAATCCAGATCCGTTTCATCACTCCCTAGGAATGGAAGCGTCATGGTTATACAATCGTTTATGATCACATCACCCTCAGGTATTCCCAATACCTGTACATCCTGCATACTGGAAGACTCAGACTAAACCCAAAGTATTGGATCAACTTTATACTGTATACTTCATGGTTTTATCAGTAAGTTTCTCATTCGATCATTGGGAGTTGGTATCAATCATACACTTTCCAAAAGCGCATATCATACCTAGGTCTTGATCATATACTTTCTAAAAGTATATATCAAACCTACAAATTCAGTCAAGCTTCCAAACCGAGACGACCGTGCGCACGGAATTTGATTCTTCCCAATATCTCATGAGTGAGATCATGTCTTCCGGTTCAGTAACTGAACCTGTATGATCCCTTTGAGAGATCGTATTACTCATATGCCCTTATATGCACACCAGCGCGCCGGTGTGTAGACCTTGATTAGGTCATCAACCTATTGTTCTGCCAAATGTACATACTTAGACATATAGCAACACATCTGTCTCCGGTCAGAGGATGCGTGCCTATATCATGACAGCATACGATATAGGACTTTGGTTATCTCGATCTCATTAAGTCAACTCTTTGACCTAACTAATCTGACACATCCAAATCTCTATTCCTATGCAGAGGACCTGCATCAAGAGGTCGGTCAGATATCAGCCTTCAGAGATAAGGATTGCCATCTCCTACTCAGGCTGGAGATCATCTCTTAACAATCATCTGACGGTGCTTGATGAGTCCTCAATCTAACTCTTTAGATACTCATCCAAGCACCAGCCTCTATGATTCAATAGTTGAATCAACAGCTGTATGATCATCAAGATGGCCATGGTACATAACCCTAATTGTACTAAGGGACCTATTATGCAAATTATGTATTCTTCATTTCAGATTAAGGAGTGAATTGCAATAACATTTATTGCATAATGGCTCGCCGTGGGCTCGCATTTCCAACAATCTCCCACTAGCCCAAAGAGCCATTAATGGGCTAATCATTTAAACCCGCACTCATGTGACAATCATAGGCTATTAAGAAAATAGCTAGGTAAGCTGATCAGTCACTCTGTTCCCGCGAGACTATGCCAAGTCCTTTTACGGCACTTACATATCCCCAGTAACAGTGCTCGCATCTAATGCGATTGTTGCATCTTATGCAACCAATACTCAATCTAGTTAGTTAAAGTGTCTTTGACACTACAGCTTAATAATTATCATAACCAGTATTTCCATAATCATTATCAGAATACCCTTATTCCTGAAGATCACTATCTCTTAAGGTATCCACAATTAAGACCTTTTAGATCTCTATCTATAAAGTCTTAAGTTTTTGAAGATAAGACTTCGAGATCACTATCTCAAAAATCTTGTCATCTATGAAGATTTTGCATTTACTGCAACCAAGTGTTTTATTTCTATAGTAGGATTAGTAACAGTTTACTACTCCCACTGCATGGCAGCCATCTGGCTTTTGTACACATCTAGCACATACCCGGCTTCTCAGAACTGATGCCCAAGGGCAAGTAATTCTAGCATTCACTTCCTCAACTCTTTGAGGTGCTATCCCTTTAGATAGGTCAGTACCATATCTTAAGGGATGGAAGACTTTCTTGGAATTTTCCATAAAATGGAATATGTCCAAGATGTACTATTAATGTGACAATCCCAATACCCTCTTCTCTTTGCTCCTGAACATCTTCAGAACTAAGATCTAAGAGGTATCTTTGAGATCATATCTCAAGTTATGGAACAACCAGATAATAAAACACTCATTATTATCCTTATATCATTTTAAATGATCAGGATATCATCTACATTCAGCAAGATGAACACAAAGGCACTCCCACTAAGCTTCACATGCCTCATCGAGATTCTATCTGAAATCATAACAATTATAATTCCATCAAATCTTATGGTCCAACTTCAAGAAGCTTATTTGAGTCCATAGATGGATTCCTTAGTTTGCACACCTTGCTTTCCTCAACCATGAAGCCCTGGGGCTACTTCATGTGAATATCCTCAAAGAGGTATTCGTAGAGGAATGCAATATTGACTTACATCTTGAAGATGCAATAGTCAAGTTGTGTAGCTAAGGTTAGCAATATTCTGACGATTTTAAGCATGGTCACCGAAAAGCAAGTCTCATTGCAAGCAATGTCTTCTCTTCCGGTGTGTGGCTCATGGCTACGAACCGTGCTTTGAAGGTCTCTACCTTCTCATCAGGTTCCCTTTCTCTTGAAGATCCATTTACACCTTTACAGGTATTACCCATATAGGTGGATCCTCGAGGGTCCATATACAACACTTGTATATGAAGTCTACGTTAGACTTTTATTGCTAAAATCCATCTTTCCATGTCATGATCCTTAGGAGCTTCATCACATGAAGTCCGATCATTGTCAGACTTAACTGACACATGGAATACATCCTCAAACTCATTTGAAGAGGTATTAATGTTTCATCATTAATTGTCCTTTTTAGTTTCCAATTTAAGGAGCCTCATTATCTTCTCAAGATTAAATGAGTTCCTACACTTCATTTTCATCTTGATTCTCAAGAGTCTCAACCTCTAAGAATCATATTCTCAGAGATGAGATACTTTAAGAATCTCAAGGTCATAAAGTAGGTATCCAATACCATCCTTTATTTTCTTAATGAAGCAGCACTCTCAAGTGCTAGATTCCAATATACATGGAACCTTATTAAGGATATACATTGTAGTCTCTACTACACATACATACCTGGAAACTAAGGAATAATTATGCTAAAAATCATCATTGATAAGATCATGTCACACATGATCCAATTGTATCTCCCTATAACTCTATTGAGTTAAGGTGTGTTAGGAGGATTGAGATAGAAATGATATTCATATCTCCATAAGGTATCCTTTGAATTCATCTAACAGGTACATGCTACCTTGATTAGATCAAATTCATTTTATCTTCCTTCAAACTTTGGTTGTAGACCAAAATTATGAAATCTTTGAACATTTCAAAGGTTTCTTCAGGTGAAGAGAAGAAATTTCATATCATACATAATCATTAATAGATATCATAAATCCATAATGTTTACTATGATATAGATGATCCGCATACATCAATATGTATGAGATCCCGAATACCTTATCATCTTACACCATTCCCAAAGAAGGGTGCATTGGACATTTTATTATGAATACAATATTCATAAGCATGTAAGCTTTGAAATTTTAGACATTCTAAAGTTTCATCTCTTACTAGCCTATTGATCAAATCAATGGACAAATGTCCAAGGCTTGATGCTAGATCATTGTCAAATGGTCTTCATCCTCCTATTGATCTTAAGGTTTAATTTCAGTATTTAGAAATCTTAATGAACCATTCATTAATTTTCTAATTTTGTGGAGTCCACTAGATTTTATATTACTATCTGAAATATCTTCATCATAACTCTTTATGATAGTTCTATCTCAGAATTCATGTTTATTTCCAACATTTAGAAACAAACAATGAGTGTATTCTTATATCTAGGTCATAGAGACATTCTCTACGACTAAGGGCTCTCCCACTGAAATTAACAAGTCTATCAATCCGGCAGAGATTGTTGCAACAATTGCATCAATATCCATGTTGATAACTATAGTCCTTAAGATCAAATTTTCTGGTCTTCTAAAAACATATGCAACCTATTGCAAATGTCATCAGAAGATTGAGATACAATGATTTGACTTTATCTTATCAAATAAGAAAGTCAATTTCAATGATTTATGTAGATTATTTTGATGCTCTATCCGAGTCCTTCTCTAAGGATTCTAGACAGACTTGATAGTCATACTATCAACACATCAACTTATTGCAGTATTGGCATTCATCCAACTCTTCGGATGACATATGGAAGTCATAGATGTACAGTCAACTCTTTGACCATACTTCTTACTCGGGTCCAACCCATGCTTCCACTGCGCTCCCTTTATCTATAAGCAACCATTGCTTAAGACTAAGGATCTCTTATGTAAGAGCATTTCAACATTTATACATGCTTCATTAAATTCATACGATATGAATATTATGAAGCTTCATGAATGACGAGAGTATAGATAGTAGAATGATGACACTCATCATCTACATCCATCTAAACTCTTAAAACATAGGTTCAGGTAGGTACTCAAACAATTTGAATACATCATCTCTTATAGAGCCACCATTCTGCATGATGCGGTGAACCATCTCATTCATGTTAAATGTCAAGAGCACATATGTATGCCAGAATATCTTCATTAATTTTATAAGGATTATTTGACAATTGCGATCATCATCGACATGTCACTTCCAAAGTACATCCGATGAGAGATCAAGACTATAGAGACATACAAACCCTAGGGTTGTTGTCCTATTATCTATTTAATTGTCATTCCTCAATATTACGAGGAAACTTGCACATTGCAACCACATACATTATGTGTCCAATTGCAAGTACAATATCTGGATCATGAGTCCAATCCATGATATTTTACTGGTTATTATTGAGTATATCATTGAGTGTGTTTTAATGAAGGATTATCTGAAATAAGAAATTTGCATAAATATATAAATATATATATTTTACTTTGATTTAGGATTTTTATATCAAAGTTGTCTTGTCATGTCAACACTGAAAGTTCATTCCCTTAATCACTTTCAATGTAAGAGATATACTTACCATTATATCTCAACAAGATCTGGGATCTCCTTCCTTATCTTTGTTGCATCTCAATAATATGAGAACCTACAACTCGGATAAAAAAGAAGCGGGAACACATTCCGCCTTGCAAGTCCAACTTGCATCTCCCAATTCGGTCTTCAACACCCGGGCCCACCACCCCTAAGGCAATGTTGACCCGTCATTAATTGAACCAACCGTCAACAGGAATACAACTCGCTATGCGCAATCCAATATCGTCCCAATAATATGAGGACCCGATATTGGGGTCACTACGCATACGTCCTTACTCTTTCGAGAAGCGAAGAGCCCGATCCAAATGGATCGTATGCAGGAGCTGTCACTTCGGACAGGCGTCTCCTACATACAATATCTGGCGACGGAACCCTTCGCCTTGACGGGAGACCATGGATGTCACTTATGTGATCCTCCATATCATATTCAAATTCTAATTAATCATTATGAATCATATTCATTATGATTAATTCTTCCAAGGGAAATAACACATCTATTTATAATAGAGTGTCTTAATTTTTTTTATTGGATTCCAATTAATCTAATCATATTAAATTAATGATCCAATTAATTTCCAACAAACAATTTTTAATTGTTACTTGAATTATGGTATTATCTCAAATACGTATTATTTCAAATTTTAATAATTAGAAATACATCATGATTTCTTAAGCATTATACTAACCCTACCCGCTGTCATGGCCAGTACCGACGAGAGTGGGACGGACCACATACGTTGCAACCCGCAACCCCAATGCTCTCCGACTAGACACCATATCCACCTCGGGAAAGGATAATGCAAAATAGATCATTTTGTACTTGAGATGATCATCGGTTCTTCAACCGAAATTATACCATATAGTAATAATCAAAACAATTTTGATTAACATTATAATGAGATTTGCTAAACAAATCCCAAGTCCTATTCAAGCAACATGTTTGTTGGAATGTTGATCATGTAGATCATGTAACCAATCTTGATCTAGATCACATCTAATCATTTGTTGGTTAGGGAAAAGTCATTTAAGGACATAATTATCATTAAATATTTCACAAATATTTATGCATAATTATTCCAGGAAATTAAACAATTTAATTTCACTAATTAATTAAATGACAATCACTAGGTTCTTGATTAGGAAAGTATTTTCAGCAGTGACCCTCACTTACTAAAAATACCATATCTCAATCAATTTAAATCCAAATTAAGCAAAGTAAATTTCTAAAGTTTGCTAACTTGATTTACAACAGAACCCAAGTGATTTGCATGCATTTCAAGGCGTTTCAAATCCGCAATTAGCATCTTAATTACGTCATGATCCGCAGTCCCCGAAACAGTGGATACATGTTCACTAAAATGAGCATATCTAGAGCAAACGGAATCAAAATCACGCAAACTCAGATCCTATGATGTCCTTATTTAATGGGGAATAAAATCCAAATATTATTTTCGTGTTTAAACAATTTAAACAGTGCCGAAAATAATATCAAAACAGTTCCTTATTTAATGGGGAATAAAATCCAAATATTATTTTCGTGTTTAAACAATTTAAACAGTGCCGAAAATAATATCAAAACAGAGATGCGAAAATGAAATGCAAGAAGACTTTCGCAAACCCTAATGAACCCAAGTCGTCCTCGGTTTATGGATCGTATCCAAAACCACGAACCTGGCTCTGATACCACTTGAAGGATATGGTTAGATCCTCAAGCGCATCACGGAAGCGTGATCGTCGTATCGAATACGACGAAGAATGACTAGTCGCACTAGTTGTTCTATGCAACGGAATTTAAAAAACATTTTCATGTGACGAAACCACATGATCCAAGAACACTTATCGGATCGTTTCGTCTAAACCACAAACAAGTATTAGGTTTACCTCTTGAAGCGTGGTTGCAATCGAGTCTCTAAACGAAGAGACCTCCTGTCTCAAGTCCGATCCGACGGAGGAGATGCTTGCGAGCACGGGGATGAACCGCGTGCTTCTCGCAATCCATGTTTGATGATCCAAGCGGTAGATCTCCTGATCTCGACACACGAGATCCAACGTCTTCTTCACGAGCAAGGCACGCCAAAGTAGACGAAGTTCCACGAGCAAAACATCGGGCAACATAACGACGATGCCGCGGCGATGGAGAGCTTCTCTAGGGCGTCCATGGTGGACGGCCATGAGAGGGAGAGAAAGAGAAAGAAAGAGAGAGAGACTTGTTGTCTCACTTATGTGTTAAGAAGAGCAATGGGATGCCACTCCTTTTATAGGGTTTTGGGATCCATGGATCTCCATCCATGTGTCAACACAAATCCAATGGTCCACATTAATTTGTGTTTCTTTCAATGGCCATGATTTGTTGCTAAAAAACAACAACAATTAATTTAATAAAAATCAAATATATATTAAATATAATTTGATTTATATCAAATCAATCTCCATTGGAGAGATAGGAAAGGAGGCAAGCCTCCTTCCATAAGGAGGGTGGACGGCCACCACATTCCTTATGGAATTGTGGCCGTCCCCTCTCCTCATTAGGAAGGGAGCTTCCTTTTTCCTATTACATGAGATTATATTATCTCATGATTCTCTCCAATATTTGCAACAACATTTGTTGCAAATTATTTCACAAAAATAAATCCAATTTATTTTGTGAACATTGCAATCATGCCATTGGAAATTTGTGAATCAAAGTCACAACCCAAAATAAAATGTAAATTACATTTTCAATTCAATGTCCAATGTGAATCCAATTCACATTAACATTTAATTAACAAATGTAAATCACAAATAGCATTCTATTATATATTATAAATCACATTTATAATATATATGACTAATATGGATATTGCTATCCACATTATTCATATCCATGATAATTAAATCACATTTAATCATCTTGGATCTTTATTCTCTTGTTCTCAAATAATATGAATCACATTCACATTATTCACATCTTTGATAATCAAATCACATTTAATTATCTCAGATAACTCTCTTTATAATATGAATCAAACTCATATTACTCATGATAATTAAATCACATTTAATTATCCATTTTCTCAATGCTCGGATACATAAATCAACAGTAGAATTATCCATGAACTTCTTCAAGGATAATGCGCTTTCTCCGCGGATACTAGGAGATAAGGACAGGGCGATTGTATTATTCCACGTATAGTGACATGGATATTGAGATCGTATCTCAAATCCAGATCGTGGGCCTCCCATAGATGCTTGATTAAATCAAGACCGTAAATCTAATCTTCTCATTGTATCTGAATCACATTCAGATCAATGTCCAACACTTGGACCAAGATCAGATCACTTCTCTACTGAGAGGAGTCACTAAAATCCAGACCCGTTTCATCACTCCCTAGGAATGGAAGCGTCATGGTTATACAATCGTTTATGATCACATCACCCTCAGGTATTCTCAATACCTGTACATCCTGCATACTGGAAGACTCAGACTAAACCCGAAGTATTGGATCAACTTTATACTGTATACTTCATGGTTTTATCAGTAAGTTTCTCATTCGATCATTGGGAGTTGGTATCAATCATACACTTTCCAAAAGCGCATATCATACCTAGGTCTTGATCATATACTTTCCAAAAGTATATATCAAACCTACAAATTCAGTCAAGCTTCCAAAGCGAGACGACCGTGTGCACGGAATTTGATTCTTCCCAATATCTCATGAGTGAGCTCATGTCTTCCGGTTCAGTAACTGAACCTGTATGATCCCTTTGAGAGATCGTATTACTCATATGCCCTTATATGCACACCAGCGCGCCGGTGTGTAGACCTTGATTAGGTCATCAACCTATTGGTCTGCCAAATGTACATACTTAGACATATAGCAACACATCTGTCTCCGGTCAGAGGATGCGTGCCTATATCATGACAGCATACGATATAGGACTTTGGTTATCTCGATCTCGTTAAGTCAACTCTTTGATCTAACTAATATGACACCTCCGAATCTCTATTCCTATGCAGAGGACCTGCATCAAGAGGTCGGTCAGATATCAGCCTTCAGAGATAAGGATTGCCATCTCCTACTCAGGCTGGAGATCATCTCTTAACAATCATCTGACGGTGCTTGATGAGTCCTCATTCTAACTCTTTAGATACTCATCCAAGCACCAGCCTCTATGATTCAATAGTTGAATCAACAGCTGTATGATCATCAAGATGGCCATGGTACATAACCCTAATTGTACTAAGGGACCTATTATGCAAATTATGTATTCTTCATTTCAGATTAAGGAGTGAATTGCAATAACATTTATTGCATAATGGCTCGCCGTGGGCTCGCATTTCCAACACTTAGTTCATTCGTAGATTTTTCGGCTCATCAGAATGGCGCCGTTGCCGGGGAGCACAGATTAATAGTCGCTTTTTGATTTTTCCCGTAGTTTTCTTTTCTGCGACTTTTGTGCATATTTTTTGTATATATATCATTTATTTGCGTAATTGTTCAAATAACCTTGTCTGATATACTCTTCTTGTTTTCTTGCGAGGGCCCGAGGACCGAGGCAGCTTTCTTTGGAAGCTGAAGCAACCGCGGGAGTCGGAGGCAGCTCTCTTCCCTACAGAGCGCAGGAGGACGCGAGGAGCGAGCAGGAGTGCGGGAGCTGCGGAATAGCCGCGAGATTAGTTTTGTTTAGATTAGATTTACTTTTCAGCATTTATTTGAACTATTGTAATAATACAGGGACATCAGGAAACTTAGACTTTTTAGACTTTCGGGGTCTGTTTCGCCGAGCACCGGTGTGCTCGGGGGACCCCTCGATTTTACGTGGTTTTTCGCGATTTTGTTTCCTTTACGGCATTTTCCGGTTTCTTGCAGATTTTCGAGCCCCTAGCCGTAGGATTTTCTGCTTGACTGTGACGTAATAATTAGGATCCAAATACCCTAATATATCTGCATGTACCTATAGATCGGTAATTGGACCAAAAATAAAAAAATAATAAAATAGTTTATTCACCACCTTCGAGCCTACGCGCCGCGAGCCCACCCCGTCAAACGCTACTCCTGAACTCGACCTGTCGAGAAGTGGAGGGGTGGGTCTAGACCGGACTCTCTGGATTGGAGGCTAGTAGTCAGCTAGTTGTTCTTTCAAGTAGCACTGCCGTTTAGGGACTCGGTTTTCCGCCTGCACCATTTAGGTAGTTTATTTCCTGTCTTTCAATTCTGCGCGGATCATTTTGCATGTAGACTGCTGGAGTCAGGTACGCATTTCTTACTCTACATGCATCATTGATTTTCGCGCATCGGCTTTTTCGACTTCTCCCCTTGTTTTGGATTAAAATAACCAGGGGAACCGAAAAATTCGTTAGGCGATTTGTTTGATTATTGAAAAATATCTAAAAAAGAAAAAACATTACAATTTGGGACTGCTAACACTATCGACCCTAAAAGACACCTCACTTAAAAAATTATCTTGGGGAGGGCAACCCCCTCATTGTCTGGTTTGCTTGTGCGAGAGAGTGACCCTGCATCCTAGGTAGAGCCCCCCTGATATTTTTCTCGATTGATACCGGCTATTTCTATATGGGACAGTCGGTTGAGAAAATATCAGGTAACCCAACAGGTCACGTAATCGCTCTGCTATCCTGACTAACCACCAATATAAAATTGACAAGATAATTGACCGAGCCTTTACGGTCTTCAGCTCGTGTTGCGTTGGTGAATTGGGGGTTTGCTTGTGATCATTGTTGTTACCAGATCTCATCCGCACTACTCGCCAGATCACGATGATGGGCAGGAGGTCTCTTAGGCAGCCTCTGGCTGCACCACTTTTTAGCACTCCAGCCCACTCATCTTGGTCGGTTCGTGGGAGATCAGATCCGCTCTCCGAACCTGAGTATGACTCCACCCTGTTCCCCCTCGATTTCCCTTCTTCTGAGACCGAGATATCAGTACCAGAGGAGAGACAGACAGATGATTTATCGGCACCTGAGTTTGGATGTTTTGATTTTGCAAAGACTATGGCCGGCAGTAGTGATGATCACACCAGAGGTCTGTAGCATGAGCACTTCGTTCTGGCCCAGGGTGCGATCAACTCCACCCTGATCGCCTCCCTCAAGACAGTTCAACAACAGTTGAGGGATCAGGGCGAATTCATGTTGGACATGAGGCGCGAGCTTGAGCAGATGAGAGCCGACCGCGAGCAGCGCAGCTCAGGGGGAGGACCCGACGATGCAGCAGCAGCCGCAGCAGCCGCAGCCGCGGCAGCAGCTACCGCAGCCGCAGTAGGAGCAGCAGGACCTCCGAGACCGATGTGGGAGTTACACAACCCCGGATCGACTTTGATGCACCGTTGAGTGGTACTACCAGCGATCGTGGGGTACTTTAAGTTCCCCCCAAACACCTTGCAGCTTCTTCCCCGGTTTCATGGGCTGGCTGCTGAGGAGCCCCATCTCCACCTTCAGGAGCTCGAGATGATATGCAGCACTATCCACGATCGTCAGGTGGACCAGGATACCATACGGATGATTGCCTTCCCCTTCTCCTTAGCAGACAGAGCAGCCACCTGGCTGAAGTACTTGGGGAAGTTCGTCTACACCTGGGAGCAGCTCCGCGCCAAGTACTTGCACAAGTACTACCCACTCGGGCAGACGAACACTGCTAGAGCCCTGATCAGCAACTTCTCCATGCTCCCCAACGAGCAGTTCCACGAGGCATGGGAGAGGTTCCGAGAGCTGACCGACAGATGCCCGCACCATGACATTTCCAAGCCGAACCTTGTTCAGAGCTTTTTCAGCGGGTTGACACCAGAGCTTCAGGGCTTGGTGAACGCTTCTTGTGACGGGTCTTACTTCGTCAAGGATTACAATCAGGTCTAGGCCATCTATGAGGAGATGGCCGAGAACTATATGGTGATGTCCCAGACCCGATTGTACACTCAGGGCAGACCCTAGTAGCCACAGACCGTGCAGTACCAGAGGATAGCACGAGTCGATGCCGGTCCATACAGTTCGTCAGCGGTAGCAGCAGCATAGGCCGAGTCCACAGCCGCCGACATGGGGATCATCAGCGAGAAGTTGGATCAGATGGTGATTATTGAGAAGAAGAAGTGCTAGGGCATCACGTAAATGGAGCAGATGGCACAGACTCTGAGTGATCTGAAGACACAGCTCATGTGTCTCCAGGAGGCACAGACAGCTTCACAGCCTCGTCTTCAGGCACGAGGCGATCCGAGTAGCAGCAGCAGCTCGTCCCAACGCTCTAACTCACACCAGCAGCCTAGACAGGTCCATCTTGTACAGGCGGAGCCGTGCCAGCAGCTGCAGCTCACCTACCAGGCACCACCATCCACTGACACTCAGATGGTGGTATACCAGCCGGATCAGCCTCTGGCAGTACTCCCGCCAGCCCCTTATGATTCAGAGCCGTTGATGGATGTCAACAGGATTTGGTACGATCGCCCCCAGCCAGGTATCCGACGAGACCATCACGGATTCCGTTGGGCGGCCGGAGGTGCCCAGCCCCAGCAGCAGCCGTCAGGACAGGGTGGGCAGTACAGCCATCAGAGGGATCACCAGCAGCAACAGTCCCCAGTATACCCACAACAGCAGCCACAACAGTCACCGCAATATGGTCCTCGTCCCCATCAGCAGGGACAGTCTTGGAGGCGTGATCAGCCTCAGCCGCCGTATCATCCCCAACAGTACCCCTCACAGCACCAGCAGCAGCAGCCTCATCACCAGAGAGGCTACCCGTCAGGTTCTCATGGGCCATCCTATGAGAACCCCGCCTTGGATGACATAGCCCGCATCCTCACAGATCAGCAGGCTACCTTTCGATGGGAGATGGATGAGTTCCTCCAGGAGATGTGGGACATCATGAGAGGGAAGGCCGCCATCCCTGCCCAGATAGAGCCCAATCCGAACAATCTCAAGAGGAAGTCTGAGCAGGTAGTTTGTACTGAGTATGCCACTCCGAGTGATGTTCTTGGTGATATGTCTGCATATCTTTTTGATACTGACTTTGTCACACTTAGGAGCAGTAGGATGCCAGCAGGCGGCACCTCATCTGAGTTACACCACGAGGACACTTCCAGAGCGCCATACGAGGAGGAGAGCGGTGCTGATGTCGCAAGAGATGATGACGGTGGTACTGATGCCACCATGGATGCTGATCCCACCAGCGTTACTGATGCCTCCATTTCACCAGTTCGAGGAGGTGGTACCGAGGCCACCCATGTTGCCGAGCCAGAGCATGGTACTGAGGCCGTGAGTCTTCCAGCCGAGGGTGGTGTTGATGCCACCAGTTCTTCTGAGAGTCGTGTAGTTTTTTCTTTTGTTGATGTATCTCGAGACACTTCTGTGAATAAAGGAAAGGGTTTACGTTCTTCTGGTCCCACTGTGGTGCTTGATGTATGTGTGGATCCGTCCGTCGAGCCGTCTAGACCCTTTCCTAGTCCTTCATCTGAGAAGGACCCTGTGATCCCTTTCCCTAGAGCTCTCCAGATGGGGAAGGGGAAGAAAAATGAAAATCCAAAAAAGAGGCAGCAGGAAGAGTTCAGCTAGCAGATGATAGATCATTTTTACACACAGCTGACTCTTCAGGAGGCTTTGCAGCACATCCCTCTTCTCCAGCGTTCCCTTAGAGACAGGACTGTAGTCAGGAGAAAGAGGAGGAACCACCACTCAGAGATTCATGTGCTAACGAGAGCCACTTGTTCCACGATCCAGAACCGTCTGCCGGCCAAGAGGCCAGATTCAGGAGCCCCATATGTCAGATGCCATATCAATGAGCAGAGGTTCGACCGTACTCTATTAGATAGCGGATCGTCGATCAACCTACTTCCGGCAGCCCTTCTCGACCGCTTCGAGTTGGGCACTCTTAGAAAGAGCAGGACAGTCCTTCAGTTTGCTAATAGATCTGTCAAGAGGCCGAAGGGGTTGTTGCGAGACATTGTCATCACGATTCAGGGCCTGCAATTCCCTGTGGACTTCGTAGTGTTGGACATGGTGATCCCTGAGTCCGTGACCGATACCCCCATCATTCTCGGTCGCCCGTTCTTGGCCACAGCCAAGGCAGTGACTGACCATGATAGTGGGAATGTATACTTTCGCGTCGAGGGCGAGAGTGTACAAATAGAGACAGTCGAGGATATCAGAGTCAGAGATTCAGCATGCTCAGAGACTACTTCCGATACAGAGCAGATGACAGATGCCGGCTAGACATCCACCAGGACTGCGACTTTGTGATTACAGATGACGAGGCAGTATGGGCAGATCCAGATGCACATGCCATCCTCTCACCTTCAGAGTCCGCTGATGCAGAGACGAGCAGAGGAGAGCTTGGAGAGTACATTCCTGGTCCAGGATACTTTTGAGGCAGCAGAGCCGATACTAGACTGCGAGACTGATTTTTGTGATGATGGTGGTACTGAGGCCACCTTGGATGATACAGATCCCTCAGAGTCTGATTTTGATTGGGCGGACTTTGACGATTACATACCAGATCTGACTTCCACTGAGCCTGCAGTTAGGGAGGAGGTAGATGCCAAGCAGAGCAGAGACAGTCTATCAGGGCAGCCTTCTCCAGATTCAGAGAGTGATAGAGAGTTTCAGTTCCTCCCATGCGGATTTGGCAGCCTTCATGCAGAGTTTTCAGAGGACAGATCCACCAGCACCCAGTTGTCCAGAGCTGAAGCCGCTTCCTACGTCGCTGAAGTATAGGTTCCTTGCAGGTGATCATGAGATGTACCCAGTCATTATCTCCGCCGATTTGACTGGAGAGCAGGAATCCCGTCTGATGGGGGTTCTTGAAAAGAACCGCAAGGCGATAGGATGGAGCGTAGCAGATCTCCAGGGGATCAGTCCGTCTCTGTGCTCTCACCACATCTATCTCGAAGATGAGGCAAAGCCGTCGCGTGAGTTCCAGCGGTGGCTGAACCCGAATCTGAGGGAGGTTGTCATGAAGGAAATTTCGAAGTGGTGGAGCGCCGATTTTATGTACCCCATCTCCGACTCCAAGTGGGTCAGCCCTTTGCATGTGGTGCCCAAGAAGACGGGCATCACTACAGTGGTCAGCGAGTCTGGAGAGGAGATTGCTACACGGGTACCCACTTCTTGGAGGGTTTGCGTTGACTACAAGAGACTCAACCAGGCCACCAAGAAGGATCATTTCCCCCTGCCCTTTATAGATTAGATCATTGAGAGACTGGCAGGGAAGAGCCACTATTGTTTTCTGGATGGGTACTCGCGCTACAACCAGGTGGCCATCGCTCCCGAGGACCAAGACAAGACCACCTTTACCTGTCCCTTCGGCACATACGCCTTCCGACGCATGCCATTTAGGCTATGCAATACCCCTGCAACTTTTCAGAGATGCATGTTGTCGATCTTTTCGGACATGGTAGGGGAGTGCTTGGAGGTCTTCATGGATGATTTCTCGGTTTACGGCGACGGATTCGACTCCTGTCTTGACTGCCTAGACCAAGTACTTCAGCGATGTATAGAGGTTCGCTGGTTCTATCTTGGGAGAAGAGTCACTTCATGGTGAGTCAAGGGACGGTGCTTGGCCATATCATCTCCAACAGGGGCATGGAGGTTGATCCGGCCAAGGTTGATGTCCTTAGAAAACTCGCACCACCGTCCAATTTGTGGCAGTTACGGTCTTTTCTTGGGCACGTCGGTTTCTACCGGCGATTTATTCATGATTTCAGTAGGATTGCCCGACCATTGACTGACCTGCTGATGAAAGACACCGAGTTCCTTGTCGATGACAAGTGTCTTTCGTCGTTTGAGACTCTCAAGAGATGTGTTGTTGAGGCTCCTATTCTCCAGCCGCCTGATTGGTCTCTCCCATTCGAGATCATGATGGATGCCTCCGATTTTGCCGTAGGGGCCGTGCTGGGACAGAGGAGGGATGGATTCCCATTTGCTATTTACTATGCTAGCCGCACATTGGATTCCACGCAGCGGAACTACACAGTCACAGAGAAGGAGATGCTAGCCGTAGTCTTCGCCCTAGATAAGTTTAGATCGTACATTATTGGATCCAGAGTGACCTTGTACACAGATCATACCGCCATCAGGTACCTCATGGCAAAGAAGGATGCCAAGGCCAGACTGACTAGATGGATCCTTCTACTCCAGGAGATTGACATAGAGATTAAGGATAAGCCTGGAGTCAAGAATGTGGTGGCGGATCATCTCTCCCGATTAGAGCATCTTGAGGATTCTGACTTGATTGACCCTATTTGTGAGACCTTCCCAGATGAGGCGATCCTTGCTATCGCCTCTCTCCCATGGTATGCCGATATTGTGAACTTTCTTGTTGCTAAGAAAGTCCCACAAGATTGGCCTAGGCAAAGGCTCGAGACCTTCCTCGCGAAGGCCAAATCCTACCATTGGGAGGATCCCGTCCTTTACCATGAGGGAGGGGATAGTATCTGGCGTAGGTGCATTCCTTAGGAGGAGCACCACAACGTCCTCACTTACTGCCACAAGCTTGAGGCAGGAGGACATCACTCAGGGAGGAGAACGGCACAGAAAGTGCTCCAATCCGACCTATGGTGGCCTACCTCTTCAAGGACTCTGATGAGTTCGTGAAGAGGTGTACTGACTGTCAGAGGATGGGCACTTGTGGAAAGCGTGATATGATGCCGATGCAGCCCATTCACTTCTGTGAGGTTTTTGATGCATGGGGCATCGATTTCATGGGTCCATTCCCTAAGAGTCAGGGATTTGAGTACATTTTGTTAGCCGTTGATTATGTGAGCCGTTGGGTTGAGGCCATCCCCGCCCAAACCGCAGATGCTAGGAATGTTTGCCGATTTTTGAGGAAGCATATCATTTCACGGTTTGGGGTGTCTAGAGTGTTGATATCAGACGGGGGGTCTCATTTCGTCAACGACAAGGTAAAGGCCCTTGCTAGCGAGTTCAGTATAGACCATCGAGTTGCCACTCCATACCACCCTCAAACGAATGGTCTTGCTGAAGTGTCGAACAGGGAGATCAAGACTATATTGCAGAAAGTCGTCCGCCCTGACCGAAAGGATTGGTCACAGATTTTGGACTCGGTCTTGTGGGCATATCGGACGTCTTTCAAGACTCCTTTGGGTACATCTCCCTTTTGCCTCGTTTATGGCAAGCAGTGCCATTTACCTGTTGAGCTTATACATTGGTCGCTTTGGGCAGTTACAGATATTATTTTGGATCCAGATAGTGTAGGAGACCAGAGGAGGGCAGAGTTAGCAGCCTTGGAGAAGTTTCGTGATACCGCCTTCTCAAACAGCCTACAGTACAAGGAGAGAGTGAAGGAGTGGCATGATTCTCATATCAGCCACAAGCATTTTGAGCCTGGACAGAGAGTATGGCTGTTTGATGCTAGGCTTCGTCTATTTCCAGGGAAGCTACAGAGCAAATGGAGGGGACCTTACCTTGTGAGAAAGGTACATGACAACGGGAGCATTGATATATCTGAGTTGTCTTCTGTGAGTACCTTTCGAGTGAACGGCCAGCGGCTCAAGCCATTTCTAGATCATGAGCCGCGGGTCGTTGATGTTGCCCCTATTCATTTTGCGTGAGATGTGGTCTCTTGACTCACATCTATTGCATCTCACGCTTGATTATCACCGTTCTGCCGACATGTATAGATCCAGTTGTCCATATCACTCTTTTCTTTAGTCCCACATCCCTTTCTCACCTTATGATTATGTTATACTTAGGGTGTACTTTACCCTAAGTATAGGGGGATGTAGGACCTTCGGGTATTCTTTTGATTCTTTCTACCCATGTTTTGCTGCCTACACTTAGGGATATTTTACCCTAAGTATAGGGGGGTAGACTCTGTACATCCTTCACTCGGATTTCCCTTCATGTACAGCTTGTTATACTTAGGATTACTTGATCCTAAGTATAGGGGGAAAACACCGAGTTCTCCTCATTCTATTATTTCATTCATCTCTTTATTCAGCCATTTCTTTTCACTTCCCTATACTAAGCACGAGTTATGTCTTCTTCATCGCTCTTGATCACTCTGAGGACATCGTTCGAGCAAAGTATAGGGGGGTGTGTATATATTTCATATATACTTTAGCCATAACTCGTACTTTGTGTGAGTGTGTGAATAAATAAAAATGGCTAAAAACATAAAAATTAAAAATTTGTCCTCGTATATAAAATTCATCTTGCACATAATTATTTATTTATATAAATTATTTTTGTACAAATGATTGTAAAATGATTTGTATAAAGGATTTGTAAATATTTTCATATCAAAATTATGTATATCGTACAAAATTTTTCCAAAATATTTTGAAACACAAAAAGTTTTCAAAAACCTTGTGTAAATGTGTGTAAATATTTTGCAAAACTCGCATTCATGCATACATCCATGTTTTCAAACATTTTTCAAAAAAATTTTGCACGATTGTAAATATTTGTAAAGTGCACATTTGTAAATAGCATCTTTGTAAATATCTGTATAGTTTTCCTGGATTCTAGTTGACATTAAACTAGCCTGGAATTAAATTGGGAAATGGAGCTTGATTAAGATCTTAATCCACCTAATTCTAAGAGGAACCTTATAGGGCTTAGGGTTAAGGCTTTTCAGGTCCATTGGGACTTAATTCTTTGTGTCCACTAGGCTATGAGCATATGTCATCTTGATGAGCCTAAGTAGAGCACTTAACAACAAACGCATGACTCTTAGAGACAATGGTTTGACTTGCACCATCACCTTACACATAGCTGTCCACGGATGAGGTGGTGAGGAGGCAGTTTCCTTTGGCTTGGGGTAGCATATGAGGGTAGTACTTCTAGGCGGAACCTCTCTTCTTCTTTTAGTGAAGGAAGTGCGTCTCAACTTGGTCTGGTGGTGATGAAGTCTAAAGACAGAAGTTGTGGGTTGCAATAAAGCTTCAAAAGAGGGATAGTCTACTGGCTCAAGAGGAAAAACTCCTTGTATATATGTTGCACCATGTAGATATGTTGTACAGTTGCACGTGAAAAAAAAGTGCAAAAGGAAAAGAACTCCAAAAAAGTGGTGGGTCGGATTGAAAATTTAGTAACCCCACCGGAATGTATATAGTCAAATAAAGCAAAAGCTTATGGTATACATGTTACATCTCATGAATCTTGCAGCAGGAGACTCAGCTACACTGGTTGAGCTCCCAAGGATACATGGCTACACTGGCCATAGTCCATTCTTCATCTTCTTCCCCCTCTTCTTGAGCCGGTTGCACTTGAACTTAGAAGGGAATACCCTGCTTCTCGAGGAAAGAGTTGCTAGACCGAGGCATTAGAGTTACCAGGTTGGGGGAGGTTGTTTCTTTGTTACTTCTGAGGTGGGGAGCTACATATTACTTACACTGCATGGAAAGATTCATGGTCATTAGAGTTTGTGTATGTAGACTTGTTCTGATCTGGTTTATTGAGGAGTCTTGTCCATAGATTGGTGGAACTTAGAGGCTGTTGAGTTTTAAGCTTAAGTCCAAATAAGGTTCCGACACATTAATAATCCAAAGATCTGATAGAGCTCCATATTTCAATTTAATGAAAGCAAGTTTAATAATCAGCCTTAATCCATGTATAGTCTCCTCTTTTTCTTTTTCTTTCTCTTTTTTCACTTCTTTTCCAAATAAGTGTTTACTAAGGGACTAGCAAAGTTAAGTATAGGGGGTGATGAATACCCATTCATCACTCTTTATTCTTATATTTTAGCTACAAAAACCTTTGCAAATACATGTATATCTCTGTAAATACAAATAATTATCAAAGTACATGCATTGTGTAAAAATCAATAATTAGCATGTTTTTGTGCATAAATAAAAGAATAAAGAGACAAAAGAAAAAGAGGGAGATATTTATTGAGCAACCTAATTCCAAGGGAGGGCTCATCATGGGCCTGACCGCATAAAGGCCCAAGTAGAGAGAGATAAGGAAGCTCATGTGTGTAAATATACTTGTAAATAGAATAAAAATATTTTCCTCTAAAAATAAAAATAAAAATGATTTTGTATATATCTGTATATATTTGTAAATACAAAACCAAAATAAAAAGATTAAAAAAAATAAAATAAAAACATCCTTCCATGTGTATATTCACCACGCACATAAGATCATGTATATATTTATTTTACCTTGTAAATAAATAAATTAAAATTCCATAAAAATATGTATATATTCCCTTATCCCATAAGGTATGTAAATAAAATAAAAATCACAAAAATAAAATAAAAATAAAAAGAAATAAAAAATGAAAACCAAAATCATATTGTATATATACCATATATGTATATAAATAAAAGTATTTATTTAACCCTTGTAAATAATTAATAAAAACGAAATAAAAATACCCATTTATTCCTAATTTTATACTATAAATAAATAAAATATAAAATGGGAATAAAAATGTACAAAAATAATTAATTAATAATCAAAAAGTAAAAATCAATATTGTATATATACCTATATATAGCACTATATTGTAAATACCTAATTTATATTTCAAAAAAATAATTAAAAATCACAAAAAAATGGTTTAAAAATAAAGAAACATTTTTTATGTTTTAACTTTTAAAAATTCGACCATTTATTATTTATTATTTAATTTTTAAATTTTTAATAAATGGTTGCACCTGATTGGTCCACGGGGGATGTTGACCCCCGGTCAACTCTCCCCCGCGGACCCCCTCCTTGCGGATCCAGGCAACCGACTCGACATCTCTGAATTCCTGCGCCTCGATCTGACCGCTAAACTTCGAAACGCCGGGCTCCGACTACTCCTCGATCATCCCTGACCCTCACCCGGCAAGAGTTCTCGGGATCCGCGCTCCGATCTTCACACCCGACTCCCATCTAGTCGGACCCCTAGACCTATTTAGTCCTAGCTCCGTCGCGCTTTTCAGGCATCTTTGGCTCGTCTCTCTTCACCCTAGGACCTCCATAGCCCTCGCAGGAGTGACAGCTTGCGTTCGATCGTGTTGCAGCGAGGAGGGAGCAGCTGGACCACTGATCCGGCGACTTCACGCCGCCGTGCACCGCCTCGACGTGGTGCTCGAGCCTCGGGCATCGATGTCCCTAGAGGCTAGGACCTAGATCTTCCCCAGCTCTTCCCCAATCGATCTCGTCCAGTAGATAGCCTTCTTTCCTTCTCTATTTCTCTAATTTAGCTTTTCGCCCAAATCGACCCATCACCGACGAGCCCCGATTCCGACCACCCTAGCCCACCTTTCGATCATCGGAGTCGATCCACACCTTCGCACTCCTCCCGCGCACCTTCTTTGCCCATCCATTCACCCCAGTTCGCACAGGAACTGGGTATCGAGCTTCATCGCCATCGCTCCACCGGAGCTCGTTCGCCCCGCCGCACCGTTCACCTCCACCACCGCTAATCGAGTCGAGGCACTTTGCCCTCGACCCAGGAGCTTGTTGCCGTGCTTTACAGATCCAGGCAAGCCCATCTGAGGGCTCGACGTTCTAGAGCAGTAGCTCCACCTCCATCGGCGTCGCCTCAGCTCTCCAGAGCTCCACCGCGTCATCGGAGGAGCTCGTCATACGCGAGAGGCCCAGACGTTCCTTCTCTGATCACCTGCAGCCCGCGAGGAGGGTCACCGTCCGTGCACAGGGATGACGAAGTTCGTCGGCCACTTGTTCTTCGTGTACCCTCCAGAGACGTCCGATCCAGCCCTCCTGCTCCAGATCTTCATCGAGCCGTCCATTCGAGCAGCAGCAGCAGCCGTTTGATCTTCAGAGGGTGGACCAGGACCGTCAGATCGGTGAGGCTTAGCCACAGCGCACATGTGGCGTTCGATCATCCACGTGGCTGAGCCTCACCCGTTCGATTCGTGCTGATACCCTTCGTTCGCCCACGTCGCATCCCAACCGCCTGATCTTCCACGTGGGGGACTCCCAGTCGTCCGATCTGTACTGAGGATTCCTTTGTTGAGCGTCGCGCCTTCTCCACCATTCGATTCACACGTGGCACTCATCCGACCATCGGCATATAATAAGGGGTAATTTCTTGTAGGCCCCTTTAGTTTTTGCATTTGATATTTAGTCCTGTAATTACATTTAGTAGTTGTTTTTAATTTGGAACATTTGCACTTAGGACCCTTTTGTTTGCTTGATTTGCATTTTTACCCTTGTAAATGATGGACAAGTGCATCGACACGTGAGCTTTTGGTGAAATTGCATTGTTTGCCATGTGTTTTCGTACGTTATTGTTTGCATCTTTTATAATTGGAATGACAAAAAGGTCCTTCCAGGCCTGAGTCACGCGTATCATGCGTGGGCCTCGGGGACTTTTGCATTTTGGCCCTACACTTTCCTTGCATGTTATTCAAGGGGCCCAGAACTTTATTGTATTTGCAGATAGGTCCCTGTGCACTGTGCCCTTGTATTTGATTTTAATAAAATGGCCAAATTCCTCCAAATTCGATGAAAATTGGACATATGGCTCCTGCCATGGTGTAAACTTTTCTCTAATTTTTGGAGACATTTCTGAGCATTTTTATTATTTTTAAAAATTCAAAAACATGAATTTTTCTTACTGTCTAGTTCTAAATATCATAAAAAAATATTAAAACACCTTTAAAAATTACAAAAAAATCAGTTATTATGTGTCTTGCTGTGTTTGATTTTTTGACCAATTTTGGTCATTTTTGGACTTATAGAAACTATAAAAATTACAACACCCTTAAAAACCCATAAAAATTCTAATAAATAAATGAAAAATCCAAATACAATAAATCCAGTGCGTAATTTTTCCTTGTATTTTACACTTTATAGGAAAATTACCTTCAAATTTTATTAGGGGTCATTTTGCATTTTAATTTAGCCCTTGAAACCTGACTGGACAGTACCTTGCTTTTTCAGCCTTGTTTTATTTTTATAAAATTCCATAAAAATCTGAAAACCCAAAAATTAACCAAAAACATAGAAAAATATAAAAAACATAAAAACATTTTTGTTTGAATTTTTGGACTAAGTTTGAGTAGTTAAATAATTGTGTGAAGTTGCTTGTTTCCTTGACTTTCTTATTTTTCTTATTATTTGAAAATCCAAAAAAATTGTAAAATATTAAAAACCTACCAAAAATTTGCTTTTTTATATTTTATTCTTTTAGACTACTTCGTGGGACGCAAGGCCATCACATGCTCCCTGAGTCCGACTCTGGTCGTTATACCATGCTAATCTAATAGCTAGGGCCACTATTGAGTTTCTTTGATATTTATATTGTTTTGGTGGTATGAACCCACATTTTTTCTTGATTGAGCTGAGTTTCGAGTGACTGAGGTCGCAACGACCTTCGCTAGATTTTATTCACCTTAGTTCATTCGTACATTTTTCGGCTCATCAGCCCTCTACGATAGAGCAGGACGGTCCTTCAGTTTGCAGATCGATCTGTCAAGAGGCCGAAAGGGTTGCTGAAGGACGTTGTCGTCACGATTCAGGGCCTGAAATTCCCGTTGACTTCGTTGTATTGGACATGGAGATCCCTGAGTCCGTGACCGATACCCCCATATTTTAGGATGCATGTTCTTGGCCACAGCTAAGGCAGTGTCCGATCATGATAGCGGGAAGGTATTCTTTCGCATCGAGGGCAAGAGTATACAAATAGAGAAGGTCGAGGAGACTAGATCTAGATATTCATCTTGCTCACAACTGCCTTCAGATTCAGAGCAGATGACAGAGGCAGGGTAAGACATCCACCAGGACTGTGATTTTGTGATTACAGATGATGAGGCAGTTTGGTCTGATCTAGTTTCACGAGCCATCCTCTTACCTTTAGAGTCTGCTGATGCACAGATGCCAGCAGAGGAGAGCTTGGAGAGCACATTCCTGGTCCAAGATACATTTCTAGCAGCAGAGCCGGTTCCCGATCACGAGGCAGATGATTTGATTGATTCAGATTCAAATCCCTCAGAGTCAGACATAGATTGGGCAGAGTTTGATGACATAATTCCTTGTCTAATTTCCCCAGAGCCTACAGCTAGGATGGAGACTTATTCCATTCAGAGCAGAGACACACCAGCAGAGCAGTCCCCACCCGATTCAGATTTTTAGTGAGAGTTCTCATTTTCCCATGCAGATTTGGTCGCATTTACTCAGACATTTTAGAAGCCAGATCCACCAGCTCCCAGTTTCCTAGATAGTAATACCTTGCCGTAGTCGTTGAAGTATAGGTTCCTTGCAGGTGAGCATGAGATGCACCCAGTCATTATCTCAGCATATTTGACTGGAGAGCAAGAGTCTCGTCTGATGGAGATTCTTGAAGAGAACCGCAAGGCGATAGGATGGAGCGTAGCCGATCTCCAGGGGATAAGTCTGGCCCTGTGCTCCCACCATATCTATCTCGAGGAGGACGCGAAGCCATTGCATGAGTTCCAGCAGCGGCTGAACCCGAATCTTCGAGAGGTTGTCATGAAGGAAATTTCGAAATGGTGGAGCACCGATTTTATCTACCTTATCTCCAACTCCAAGTGGGTTGTCCTTTACATGTGGTGCCCAAGAAGACAGGCATCACTACAGTTGTGAGTGAGTCTGGAGAGGAGATTGCTACCTGGGTACCCACTTCTTAGAGGTTCTGTGTGAACTACAGACAACTGAATCAGGTCACCAAGAAGGATCATTTCTCGCTGCCTTTTATTGATCAGATTATAGAGAGGCTAGCAGGGAATAGTCATTATTGCTTTTTGGATGGGTACTCTGGATACAATCCGATGGCCTTGCGCCAGAGAACCAGGACACGACTACATTCACATGTCCCTTCAGGACATATGCTTTCAGACGCATGCCCTTTGGTTTATGCAACGCTCCGACGACATTCCAAAGGTGTATGTTGTCCATCATTTCAGACATGGTGGGTGAGTGCTTGGAGGTCTTCATGGATGACTTTTCGGTCTACGACGATGGGTTTAATGCTTGTCTTGAATGTCTAGACCACGACCTACAGCGATGCATTGAGGTCGACCTTGTTTTATCTTGGGAGAAGTGTCACTTCATGGTGACTCAAGGGACAGTGCTTGGCCATATCATCTTCAACAAGGGTATGGTGGTTGATCCGGCTAAGGTGGATATCATTAGAAAACTCAATTCATTGTCCAACTAGCGACAATTATGGTCTTTTCTGGGGTACGTCGGTTTCTACCGACGATTCATTCATGATTTCAGCAGGATTGTCCGACCGTTGACTGATTTGCTGACCAAGGACACCGAGTTCAGAGTTGATGATAAGTGTCTTGCATCATTTGTGGTTCTCAAGAGTCTAGTTGTTGAGGCTCCTGTCCTCCAGCCACCTGATTGGTCTCTCTCATTCGAGATCATGACGTATGCCTCCAATTTTGCTGTGGGGGTCGTGCTAGGACAGCGGAGGGATGGACTGCCTTTTGCCATTCACTATGCTAGCCATACATTGGATGTCGCGCAGCGGAACTACACAGTCACATAGAAGGAGATGCTAGTCGTAGTTTTTGCCCTGGATAAGTTCAGATCGTATATCATTGGATCTAGAGTGACCATTTACACCGATCATACCGTCATCAGGTACCTCATGGCCAAGAAGGATGCCAAAGCGAGATTTACTAGATGGATCCTTTTACTCCAGGAGTTTGATATTGAGATTAAAGATAAGCCTGGAGTTAAGAATGTGGTGGCGGATCATCTCTCCCGATTAGAGCATCTTGAGGACTCTGAGCAGATTGGCCCTATTTGTGAGACCTTCCTAGATGAGGCGATCCTTGCTATCGCCTCACTCCCGTGGTACGCTGACATTGTGAACTATCTTGTTGCCAAGAAAGTTCCACAAGGTTGGCCTAGAACGAGACTTGAGACCTTCCTAGCGAAGGCCAAGTCTTACCATTGGGAGGATCCCCTCCTTTACCATAAGGGAGGGCATAGTGTCAGGCGACGGTGCATTCGTCAGGAGGAGCACCATAGCATCCTCACCTACTGCCACAACTTGGAGGCAAGAGGACATCACTCTGGGAGGAGAACGGCACAGAAAGTGCTCCAATCCGGCCGATGGTGGCCTAATCTCTTCAAGGATTCTGATGAATTCGTGAAGAGATGTATTGACAGTCAGAGGATGGGCATTTGTGGATGCGTGATATGATGTCGATGCAACCCATTCATTTCTGTGAGGTTTTTGATGCACGGGGCATCAATTTCATGGGTCCATTCCCTAAGAGTTAGGGATTCGAGTACATTCTGTTGTTCGTTGATTGTGTGTCGTTGGGTTGAGGCCATCCCCGCCCGAACCGCAGATGCTAGGACTGTATGCTTATTTTTGAGGAAGAATATCATTTCATGGTTCGGGGTACCTCAAGTGTTTATTTCTGATGGGGGTCTCATTTTGTCAATGACAAGGTAAAGGCCATTGCTAGCGAGTTCGGTATAGACCATCGAGTAGCCACTCCATACCACCCTCAGACCAATGGTCTTGTTGAAGTATCGAACAGGGAGATCAAGACTATATTGTAGAAGGTCGTCCGCACAGACTGAAGGATTGGTCACAGCTTTTGGACTTGATCTTGTGGGCATATAGGACGTCCTTCAAGATGCCTTTGGGTACATCTCCCTTTCACCTCGTTTATGACAAGCCCTGCCATTTACCTGTTGAGATAAGACATAGGTCACTTTGGGCTGTTACAGAGATACTTTTGGATCCAATGAGTGTAGGAGACCAGAGAAAGGTAGAATTGGTAGCCCTGGAGGAGCTTAGAGATAAAGCCTTTTCAAGCAGCCTACATTATAAGGAGAAAGTGAAGGAGTGGCATGATTTTCATATCAACCACAAGCAGTTTGAGCCAGATCAGAGAGTATGGTTGTTTGATTCCAGGCTTCGATTACTTTTAAGGAAGTTACAGAGCAAGTGGAAGGGACCATATCTGGTTCGAAAGGTACATGACAATGGAAGCATTGATATATCTGAGTTGTCTTCTGAATCTACCTTTCGTGTTAACGGGAAGCGGCTCAAACCATATATAGATCATGAGCCGCTGGTCATTGACGTCACCCCTATTCATTTTGCGTGAGATGTGGTCTTTGACTCACATCTATTGCATCTCACGCCTGATTATCACTGTCTCCCGTCATGTATAGATCTAGTTGTTCATATCATTCCATTCTTTAGTCCCACACCCCATCTTTATCTTATGATTATGCTATACTTAGGGTGTATTTACCCTAAGTATAGGGGATGTCAGACTCTTGGGTATTCTGTTGATTCTTTCTACCTCTATTTTGTTGCTTATACTTAGGGATATTTTACCCTAAGTATAGGGAAGGTAGACCCTGTACATTCTACCACTCAGATTTCCATTCCTGTACAGCTTGCTATACTTAGGATTACTTGATCCGAAGTATAGGGGGAACACCGAGTTCTCTTCATTCTATTCTTTGATTCGTCGTTGTAGTATACCGTTCCTTTTCACTTCCCTATACTAAGCACGAGTTATGTCTTCTTCATCGCTCTTGATTCACTCTGAGGACATCGTTCGAGATAAGTATAGACGGGTGTCATATATATTCCATATATACTTTAGCCATAACTCGTACTTTGTGTGAGTGGGTTAATAAATAAAATGGCTAAAAATCCTTTTACCCAAAAACTACAAAATTTTAAAATTTTTCCTAGTACATAAAATTCTTTATTGCACATACATATCTATTTATAAAAATTATTTTTTGTACAACTGTTTGTAAAAATGATTTGTGTAAATAGTTTGTAAATATTTTTGATATCAAAATTATGTATACAGTAAAACATTTTTGTAAAATGTTTTGAAAAACAAAAAGTTTCCAAAAAATCTTGTGGAAATGTGTGTAAATATTTTGCAAAAACTTCTGTATTCATGCATATGTCCATGTTTTCAAACATTTTTCAAAAAATTTTGCACATTTTCAAAAATGTTGTAAAAATTGCATGTCTGTAAATATGTGTACAATTTTCTTGAATCTTGATTGACATTTAAACTGGCCTGGAATTAAATTGAAAAAAGGAGCTTGGTTAAGATCTTAATCCACCTAATTCTAAGAGGAACCTTATAGGGCTTAGGATTAAGACTTTTCAGATCCATTGGGGACTTAATTATTTGAGTCCACTAGGCTATGAGCATATGTCACATTGATGAGCCTAAGTAGAACACTTAACAACGCACACATGACTCTCAGAGACAATGGCTTTACTTGCACTAGCACTTTACACCTAGCTCTCCACGGATGAGGTGGTGAGGAGGCAGTTTCCTTTGGCTTGGGGTAGCATATGAGGGTAGTACTTCTAGGCGGAACCTCTCTTCTTCTTATAGTGAAGGAAGTGCGTCTCAACTTGGTCTGGTGGTGATGAAGTCTAAAGATAGAAGTTGTAGGTTGCAATAAAGCTTCAAAAGAGGGATAGTCTACTGGCTCAAGAGGAAAAACTCCTAATGTATATATGCTGCACCATGTAGATATGTTGTACATATGCACATAAAAAAATGTACAAAGAAAGAAAAACTCCAAAAAAGTGGTGGGTCTGATTGAAAATAAAATACCCACCGAAGTGTATATAGCCAAATAAAGCAAAGCTTATGTTATACATGACCATCTCATGAAGCAGCCAGCGGGAGACTCAGCTACACTAATTGAGTTCCCAAGGATACATGGCTACACTGGTCATGGTCCATTCTCTTCTTCCCCCTCTTCTTGAGCTGGTTGTACTTGAACTTAGAAGGGAATACCCCGCTCCTCGAGGAAAGAGTTGCTAGACTGATTCATTAGAGTTACCTTGTTAAGGGGGGTTGTCGTTTTGCCATTTACATATCACTTATACAATACAAGGAAAGATTCATGGTCATTAGACTTTGTGTATGTAGACATGTTCTGATCTGGATTATTAAGGAGTCTTGACCATAGATTGGTGGAACTAAGAGGTTGTTGAGTTTTAAGCTTAAATCCAAATATGGTTCCGACAAATTAATAATCCAAAGGTCAGACTGAGCTCTATATTTCAATTTAATGAAGGAAAGTTTAATAATCAACCCTGATTTCCCTTCTTTTTCTTTTTCTTTTTTACTTCTTTTTCAAATAAGTGTTTGCTAAAGGAATATCAAAAGTAAAGTATGGGGGTGATGAATCCCCCATTAATCACTCTTTATTCTTTTATTTTAGCTATTTTTCTTGGCAAAACACCATGCACAAGATTGTAAATACAGTATATTATCAATAAGCATGCATTTGTAATATTCAATAATTAGCATGTATTTGTGAAAAAATAAAAGAATAAAGAAATAAAGATATAAAGAAAAAGAAGTAAATATTTAGATTAAATATTGAGTGACCTAAATCCAAGAGAGGGCCCAACATGGGCCTGATCCCCAAATAAAATAAGTAAAGAGAGATAGAGCCACTCATCATTGTACATATCCCCTATATATGTATACACATAATTTATTTTCCCAAAAATAAAAATAAAAATGTGTTTATATTATCTTGTATATATTTCTAAAAATAAAATAAAAATGATAAAAATAAAATAAAAATCATTTCTCTCTCTACATTTTACATATACCATATATATATGTATCTATCACTATTAATTTCACCCTTGTAAATAAACCATAAAAATTATTTTATACTCTAAATTTTATGTTGTAAATAAATAAAATATAAAATTTCGATATTTGTACAAAAACAAACAAAATAAAAACTAAAATAAAAATAAATAAACATTTTATATATGCACATAATATAATATAATATATATCTCTTTTTTATTTTTCAAAAAAATAAATAAAAATAACTAAAAAATAGTTTGAAAATAAATAAACATTTTTCATGTTGTAAATATTTTTAAATAAAATTGTTTGCTATTTTATTTTTAATTTCCAAATCTTTTTAATTTCTAATTTTCTGATTGGTCCAGAGGAATTTATTGACCCCGGTCAACTCCCCCTCCCAGACAGTCAGCTCCCGGATCCGTTTTTGTACCTGATTTCTCCAAATTTCTAGGAAAAGATCTGATCCTTGTTTGCCTCGATTTTTGCGCCCGATCCTTCCCCTTGGAACCACGACCCTCACTGATCCTTAGGGAAGGTCAGTGATGACCCAAAAAATAACCTGAACAACTAATGGTAGATAAAAATAGAACTAAGGTTGTTGCGACCTCAGTCGCTCGAGCAATCAATCGGATCAATCAAAAAAATTAAGGGATCAGTCCACCAAACAGAGGAATAAAATCAAATAAAAACAATAGTGGTCCTAGCTATTAGATTAGCCTGGTATAGCGACCAGGGTCGGACTCAGGGAGCACGTAATGGCCTTGCGGCCTACGAAGTAGTCAAAAGTGAGGAAAATATAAACAAAGGATTTTTTTTGGTGGATTTTAAAGATTTTTATATTTTTTTGGTTTTTTAAATAAGAAAGAAAATGAGAAAAACAAGGAAACAAGCAACTATATACAATTATTTAACTACTCAAAAATCATCCAAAAATTCAAACAAAAATATTTTTTTGTTTTTTATATTTTTTACTATTTTTGATTAATTTTTGGTGATTTTCTGATTTTTATAGAATTTTATAAAAATAAAACAAGGTAAGAAAAGAAGGGCATTGTCCAGTCAGACTTGGAGGGCCAAATTAAAATGCAAAATGGCCATATCAATGTCTGAAGGTAATTTTCCTGTAAAGTAGAAAATACAAGGAAAAATTAGGAACTGGAATTATTATTTTTGGATTTTTCTTTTAATTATTAGAATTTTTATGGGTTTTTAGGGGTTTTGTGATTTTTATAGGTTTTATAAATCTAAAAATGACCACAATTGGTCCAAAATCAAACAAGGCAACACAAGCAATATGTAATTTTTTGTGATTTTTAGAGGTGTTTTAATATTTTTTGTGATTTTTAAAGTTAGTCAGTAAAGAAAATGTGTGTTTTTAAATTTTTAAAAATATCAAAAAGTATAAAAAATGTCTCCAAAATTTAAAGAAAATTTTACACCATGGCAAGAGCCATGTGTCCAATTTTCATCAAATTTGGAGTTGATTTGCTATTTTATTAAATTCAAACACAAGGGCAAAGTACACAGGGACCTAAATGCAATTAAAACAAGTTCTAGGGGGTTCGGTGCAAATTCTCCAAGAAACCACGCGTGAGGCGCGTGACCTGGGCACTCAGGGACCTATTTGCAAGAAAATTAAAGTTCTTGGACTATTTAGTAACACGTACTAAAAGTCCAGGGGCTTCAGTGTAAATTACCCACTATATAATGCACATGCACAATTAAACCATTCACAGGGGTATTTATGCAAATATCAAAAACATAAATTCATTCATTAACACCCTGAAACCATAAGTCCACACATGCAAATAACCCCAAAGTCACGTGTCGAAGCACGTATCCATAACACACAGGGGCATAAAAGCAAATACCATAAAAGGCAAGGTCCTCTATGCAATATGTCCAAAAATAAAGCAACTATTAAACTTATTTACAGGACTAGATAGTAAATGCAAAAAAGACTGGGGTCTAAGATCAATTACCCCTTTATTAAATGTCGAGGGCCGGATGCGCGCCACGTGCTGGATCTGACGGTCGAGGAAGCGCGGCGCACAACAAAGGGAACCCTCGGCGCGATCGAGCGGCTGGGAAGCTCCCACGTGGAAGATCGGACGGCTGTGATGCGACGTGGATATGCGAAGGGTCCTGGATCGGATCGGACGGAGGAGGTTTAGCCACGTGTATGATCGGACGCCTCCTGTGCAACGTGGCTAAGCCTCGCTGAACAGACGGCCGAGATCCACCCTCGGATGATCGAACGGCTGGTGAGGCTCCTCAAATGGACGTCTGAGATCTGATCTGGAGCTGGAGAGGGATCGGACGGCTCTGGAGGATGCACGAAGAACAGGTGGCCGACGAACTTCGCCGGCCCAGTGCACGTACGGTGATCCTCCTCGCGGGCTGCTAGTGATCGGAAAAGCTTTGCCTGAGCATCCCGCGTCTGATGGGCTACTCCGATGGTGGCGAGGAGCTCTGGAGAGCTTCGGCGGCACTAGCGGAGGAGGAGTGGCTGCTCCAAAGAGTCGAAGCCCTCAAATGGGCTCGGATGAACCTGCAAAGCATAGCAACACACTCCTGGGTCGAGGGCAAAGTGTCTCGACCCGGTTAGCAGTGGTGTGGGTGGTCGGCGCGTCGGGATGAAGGGGTTCCGGCGAGGCAACAGCGGAGGAACCCCAATCCTAGCTCCTATGCGAGATGGGTTGAACGAGTGGGTGGAGAAGGTGCGCAGAGGAAAGGCGGAGATGATGGGAGATTCCGATGATCGAATGGGTGACTAGGGAAGTCGGAATCGGCGATAGACGGTGACGGAGCGATTTGGGCGTAAAGCAAAATTAAAGAAACATAAGAAGAAAGAGAGCTACCTACTGGGCGCAATCAACTGTGGAAGAGCAGGGGCTGCTCCAGGTCCTAGCCTCAAGGACCGTCGGTGTCTGAGGCTCGAGCACCACCTCCAGGTGGCGCACGGCGGCGCGTAGCTGCCGGATCGATGGTCCTCCACTCCTTCCTCGCTGCGACACAGCCAGACGCGAGCTGTCACTCTCACAGTGGCTATGGAGGTCCTGGGGTGGCGTGAAATGATCCAAAGATGAGTGAAATTGGAGGTGGAGCTCGGCTTATATGCGAGTGCAGGTCCGAGAAGAGGGGATCGGGCAGGGTTCCACGAAACGCGGATCCCCATGCGGAAGATCGGGCGAGGATCTTGGATGCACAAGGAAGAAGGAGAGCCCGGGGTTTGCGTGTATGGGCGTCGGATCGAGCGTAGAGAAATTCGATAAGTCGGGTCGCGGGCTCGGATCCGGGGCTCAGTGGTCGTGGGGGGGAGTTGATCGGGGGTCAACGTCCCCCGTGGACCAATCACGATCAACCATGTAATAAATATTTAGAAATTTAAAATAAAATAATAAATGTCCGAATTATTAAAAACTTAAAACATAAAAAATGTTTGTTTTAATTTTTTCTATTTTTTTGTGATTTTTATTTATTTTTTTGAAATAAAAATAAGGTATTTACGCTATAGTACTATACATAGGCATATATACAATATAGGTTTTTAATTTTTGATTTTTAATTAATTTTTTTATTTTTGTACATTTTTATTTCCATTTTATATTTTATTTATTTATAGCATAAAATTAGGAATAAAAAGGTATTTTTATTTTATTTTTATTATTTATATACAAGGGTTAAATAAATAGATGTATACATTTATATACATGGTATATGTACAATGTTTTTTTTATTTTTAATTTTGTTTTTTTTATTTGATTTTTTTATGGTTTTTATTTTATTTATTTACAACATATAAGATAGAATATAAACAAATTTTTAGGGATTTTAATTTATTTATTTACAAGGCTAAATAAATAGGGATGGGTGTGTTATGTACAAGGTGAATATATACAAGGAAGGCTATTTTTATTTTCTTTTTAATTTTTCTATTTTTATTTTGATTTTTGTCTCTACAAATATTTACAAATATATACAAGACCATTTTATTTTATTTTTAGAGGAAAATATTTTTATTATATTTACATGTATATTTACACACATGAGCTCCCTATCTCTCTCTACTTGGGCATTTATGCGGTCAGGCCCATGCTGAGCCCTCCCTTGGGATTAGGTCACTCAATATTTATTCTAAATATCTCCCTCTTTTTCTTTTGTCTCTTTATTCTTTTATTTTTGCACAAAAACATGCTAATTATTAGTTTTTAAACAATGCATGCTATTTACTAATTATTTGTATTTACAAACATATACATGTATTTGCAGAGGTTTTTGTAGCTAAAATATAAGAATAAATAGTGATGAATGGGTATTCATCAGTCAGATCTCGCTTGGATCGCGCGTCCGTACCCGGTCCTCATCGTCACTTGGGACATCCTATAAAACCTAAACTTCAATTCCCAGCCTCTCATCTCGTGCCGCAAGCCTTTCTTTCACCCTAGAGAGTTTCCCCTAGGTGACAGCTACCGGATTCCTCCTTTAGTGGTCGGAGAGAGCGCATGCCGTCGTTGCTCAAGGTACGTGGCCAGAGCACCGCCACGTCTGAGCCTCCCAGCCCGCCGCAGCTTGGTCGAGGCGACGACCCACTTCGCCGCATCCTCCTGGAGCTTAGGATAGACCTTGGACCCTCAGGTAAACCTTCTATCGACCCTAGTTCCCTATTATTGCAAACCCTTCATTGGACCTCCGCCGTCTCCGCCCTAGTGGCCGGAGCTCCATCTGCCACTTTCATCTGCTTCGATAGACGTCCCGTTCCATCACCATCTCTCTTCCGCACTTTGATCACCCAAGACTTGGCTTGTGTCGCCAATATTAGGATCGAAGTTCATTCCTCACTTCGCCGGAACTTTAAATCCCTGATGAATACCCATTCATCACTCTTTATTCTTATATTTTAGCTACAAAAACCTTTGCAAATGCATGTATATTCATGTAAATACAAATAATTATCAAAAGCATGCATTGTATAAAGTTTAATAATTAGCATGTTTTTGTGCAAAAATAAAAGAATAAAGAGTAAAAAGAAAAAGAGGGAAATATTTAGAATAAATATTGAGCAACCTAACCCACGGGAGGGCTCAGCATGGGCCTGACCGCATAAAAACCAAAGTTGAGGGAGATAGGGACTCATGTGTGTAGATATTTATGTAAATAAAAGAAAAATATTTTCCTCCCAAAAATAGATTTGTAAATATTTGTATATATATTTAAATATAAAAACAAGATAAAAATAGAAAAAAATTAAAAAGAAAACAAAAACATCACTCATGTACATAGTCACCTTGTATATAGTCCACTCATCCCTATTTATTTAGCTTTATAACTAAATAAAATTAATTTCCAAAAATTTTGTAAATATTCTATATGATATGGTGTAAATAAATAAAATAAAACAATTAAAACAAAAACAAAATAAAAATAACAAAAATAAAAAATCCAAAAATACTTTGTAAATATACCATGTATATACATGTACATATATATTTATTTCACCTATGTACATAAACAATAAAGATAAAAAAAAATATCTTTTTATTCCTAATAATATACTATAAATAAACAAAATAAAAAATGGGAATAAAAATGCACAAAAATAACAAATTAAAAATCAAAAAAATTAAAAATACATATTGTACATATACCTATGTATAGCCATATAATGTAAATACCCTATTTTTATTTTGAAAAATTAATTAAAAATCACAAAAAATAGAAAATATTAAAACAAAAATATTTCATGTTTTGACTTTTTAATAATTCTGCCATTTACTATTTATAATTTATTTTTCAAATCTTTTCCACGTGGCATCTTCTCATTGGCCCCACGGAGATGTTGACCTCCGGTCAACTCCCTCCGCGGACCTCCTTCTCACGCGGATCTCGCGCCCGACCCGACTTTCCTCTTTTTCCGCACTCGATCCGCTCGCCATCTCCGCAAACCCCGGGTCCTATCTCTTCTCCTTGCATCCGAGACCCTCGCCGGGGTATCCACATCGGGATCCGCGCTTCACACAGCCCTACCCGACCAACCCTAGCCGGACCTGCACCCACTTAAATACCCAGCTCCGCCGCACGATTTCTCCATCTTTGGCCATTCGCTCCACCCCCCAGTGAGCTCCAGTGTGCGAGTGAGAGTGACAGCTCGCTCCCCGTGCTGTCGAAGTGAGGAGAGGGACCGGATACCACTGATCCGGCGAGACACACTGTCGTGCTCCGCCCAGAGCTGGAGCTCGAGCCTCAGAGATCGGCGCTCCTTGAGGCGAGGACCAGAAGCTGCGCAAGCTTCTTCCCAGTCGACTCGACCACCCAGGTAGTTGTAGTTCTCTTTCTTTTTCGCCAATTTCATGTTTCCCCCAATTTGCTCCGTCGTCGTCTCTAGCTGATTCCGACCATCCCGCTACTCCATTCGATCATCGGAATCCATCGTCATCTCCGCCTTCCTCCCGCGTACGTTCTCCATACTCCCATTCAACCCAGATCGCACAGGAGCTCGGGCTCGAGCTCCTCCGTCCACACCTTCGCCGGAGCTCACCCACTCCGACCCCCCGATCACCTTCACCACACCTAACAGGATCGAGGCACTTTGCCCTCGACATGCGAGTCTTCTAGACCCATTTTGCAGGTACATCGAGGGCCATCTGAGGTCCTTTGACTCAGGTCCAGCAGCTTCCCCTCCGCCGACCTCGCCGGAGCTCACCAGAGCTCGGTTGGGTCATCGGAGACCCCCATCTGACGCGGAGGCCCACGCCGACCCTTCTCCGATCATCAGAACCCCGCGAGGAGGCTCGGAGAGAGCGTACTGGGCCGGCGAAGTTCGCCGGCCAGCTGTTCTTTGAAGACCTCCAGCGACCGTCAGATCAGCCTCAGAGCTCCAGATCACATCCTGACCGTTCATTCGCGGAGCTGCAGATAGCGTCAGATCAGTGGAGGACTGATCCCAGCCGTCGGTCCAGCGAGGCTTAGCCGCGACGCACTGTCACCGATAGATCTACACGTGGCAAGGCCCTGATCGTTGGATTCGCCCGAAAAGCTCAGCGTTGGAGTGCCACCCGATCCAGACCATTCGATTCCCCACGTGGCAACCATCCAGCGGCTCGCCTTAATAAAGGGTAAATTACCCTTAGGCCCTCCTATTTCTTTTATTTCGCATTTAGTCCTGTAAATATATAGTGTAGTTCTTTAGTTTCTGGAACAATTGCATAGAGGACCCTGCACTTTACTTTCTTTGCTTATACGCCCCTGTGTATGGTGTAGCACGTGCTTCGACACGTGGTTTTCTGGGCTTTTTGCATTTAATACCTTGTAGTTCTGAGATGTTATGGATTGAATGAAAACTTTTGAGTATTTGCATTTATACCCCTGTGCGTAGAGTAATTGTGCATGTGCGTTTATTCTTGGGTTACTTGCAGACTAGCCCTTGAACTTTTGGTACATGTTACCAAAAGGTCCTAGGACTTATTTTTTTTCACATTTAAGTCCCTGAGTGCCCCAGGCACGCGCGACGTGCGTGTTTACTTGGGTATTTTGCACCGGACCCCCAGGACTCTTGGTAATTGCGTTTGGGTCCCTGTATACTGTACCCTTGTGTTTGATTTTAATAAAATAGCAAATCAACTCCAAATTGATGAAAATTGGACACATGGCTCCTCTCGCGATGTAAAATTTTCTATAAAGTTTGGAGACATTTTAGACACTGTTTGATATGTTTAAAAATTCAAAAACACATATTTTCTTTACTGTCTGATTTGAAAAATCACAAAAAAATATTAAAACTTAGCTAAAAATTACTAAAAACTTACGTACTCTTGTTTTTGTTGTGCTTGATTTTCTAGCCAATTTTGGCTATTTTTCATTATCTAAAACACCTAAAAATTGAAAAACACTCAAAAACTCATAAAAATTCTAATAATTAATCTAAAAATCCAAAAACAATAATTAAGGTGCTTAAATTTTCCTTGTTTCTTTTCTCTATACAGGAAAATTACATCCAGGCTTATTGGGGACTCTTAGATATTTTATCTAAGTCCCTCAAGCCCTGCTGGACAGTCTCTTTATTTTCTTGCACTGTTTGATTTTTAGAAAATAAAATAAAATCAGAAAAATCCCAAAATTCTCCAAAAACAGTAAAAAATATAAAACAGACAAAAATATTTTTATTGGAATTTTTGACTGATTTTTGATGCATTAAATAAATAGTTGACTTTCCTTGTGTACTTGTTTTCTTTAGTTTCTTAATTAATTAAAAATCCAAAAAAATATATAAACCCTAAAAACCACCAAAAATATCCTTTTCTTATCTTTTCTCTTATTCTTGACTACTTCGTAGGCCGCGAGACCATTACGTGCTCCCTGAGTTCGACTCTGGTCGCTATACCAGGTTAAAATAATAGCAAGACCGCTATTGATCTTTAGTTGATTTTATTTGATATTGGTGGTCTATTTTTCTGGACTGACCACATCTGGTGACTTGGGTCGCAACGACCATTTTAGATACTTTTACCTGAGTCGCTCGATTTTTGTGGTCGTCAATCTCATCCCACCATCGCTTCCCTTTACTGTTCATCCAATAACCCCCGCCGGAGCGAGCCTCCGAGCGAGAGCTTCTGTTTGCAGGTCAAGGAGCGCAAGAGTACCCCCAGATCACCTCTCACCCATCTCGCCTGAGTCGTCCAGGTACCCTTGCCCCCATCGGGAAATATGACCGTTGACGACATCATCAACCACCACCATCCGACGTAGAGGGGCCCTACGATCATTTTCCCGCCGTCTGATCATTCATCGGAGCCACCGATCTTCCCCGATGCTCCAGCGAACCTCGCCCCTCAGGAGTTTTTCCAGGCCTTTCCGGAGCCGTTGAATCGACGCCACGCACCAGTTTACATCACCACCGTCTGTTGTATGCGCCTTGTCAGGCCGTTAGATCTAGTATCTAACTGCCATCGTACACCCACGTCTGCGCCCGCGGGACGACCGTTGGATCCACCAGGTGGTTGCACCAGAGCCGCACACCTTCACCCTACCAGCGAGCGCCACATGGCCACCCACGTGACCCGTACACCCTTGGCTGGGTAATTTGCGCCCTCCTCCCTGCATTTTCTTTATGTTCTTGTTTAGTTTATAAAACAAAATAGCACTCTGTGGACTTTTGCACTTTATCCCTTGTTGTTTTCATTATTTGCATTTTAGTCCTCCTTGTGTGGATGCGCGTGCTTTGTCACGTAACTATCTGGAATAATTACATGTATGCCCTTGGGATTAATGAGTGTTATGTTTTGATGATATAGTTTTATATATTTGCACTTATACCCCTGTGCGTATTTTATTTGGAAATGTGCTGGAATTGATGTGAAATTGCAAGTGCCCCCTGGAACTTTTTATGCGCGTTATCATTTAGTCTTGGAAATTAGTTTTTCTTGCATAATAGTCCCTGTGTGTTGTGCATCTTTGATTGGTTGAATAAAATATCAAATCACCTCCAAACTTCATGAGATTTGGATACGTGGCTCCTGCCATGTTGTAAAAGTTTCAGCAAATTTTTGGATTTGTTTTGTTTTCGTTTTATATTTTTAAAAAATTCAAAAACCCAGAAAATTTGCTTATGTTCAATTTTACAAATCAATTAAAAATATTAAAAATGCTCTAAAAAATCCAAAAAAAAAATATTGTATGCTTGTGTTTGTGTGTTTTTGCTTATATCTGAATTCCATTGCATTTGGACTTATAAAAACCCCAAAAAATGAAAAACACTAAAAACTTAGATAAAATCATTACAAATTCTAAAAAATAAAAAAATGCAATTTCAGTTTCTATAGTTCGTGTTTTTCTCATAGTTCCTATAAAATTGTTGCTTGAATTTTATAGGCTATTTAGACATTTTTAAATAAGCCTTTTGATTCTGGTTGTACAATACCTTTAATTTTCAGCCTTATTTCATTTTTATAAAATCAACTAGAAATCATAAAAATCTGAAAAAAATATCAAAAACATCTGAATATATCTAAAGTCAAAAAATATTTTTATTTGAATTTTCTGACTTGGTTTGGTGTGTTGAATAATTGTTGGTTTGTACGTTTTTTATTCTCTTTATTCATTTTCTTAATAATTAAAAATCCACCAAAAATACTCAATTTTGATTTCCGACTACTTCGTAGCCATCGCATTCCGTGCTCCTTGTGTTCGATCCTAGTAGCTATACCAGGTAAAATAAAATAGTGAAACCGCTATTTATTTGATTTGCTTGATTATTTTCATTTGGTGGTCTTTCTTCTTCTTGATTGAGTCCGGCTCGAGGGGCTGAGGTCGCAACGACCATTGATACCTCTTATCTTTAGTCGCTCGGGTCGCTCATCATTGCACGCTCCAAATTTAGGTTCCTTCAGATAGTCCTTTTCACTATCAAAGGGAACCCGCTCTGATACCATTTGTAACGTCCCTACCTTAGATCCTCGATCCGTTACCGAGGAAAACTGACTATGAAAACTTATTGGGTACGGACTCAAATGAGATCTATTGGCAACCACCCAAAATGCTTAAGCTCAAATTATCAAGTAGTAATCCCCACCAGTTATAAACCGCTCTGACGCTTTGTGAATTTTATATGTGAAACCATCTTTGAAGGTATATGTATTACATCAATAATGTGTGCATATTTGGCTTTCTTAAACCTAACGTCGTGTTTGGATTACTGAAATGTCAAGCGAATTCGTGGAATCTTTTTCAATGGAACTGGATATTATTATTTGGCCGTAAACGTAACCTCATGTTTGATGTTACCCTCTAATAGTTTTTTTTGTTACGTTTTACAAAATTGTTGATCACCTGGAACAAAATGGATCAACCATATAAAATAATTTCCCGTTCGTCTTCTTATCTTCCAATGTTAATTAAATTCGTGATAGCGAGTATTATCCTTCCCTTCACTCCTTCAAATTTGTAACAAATATTGTATTTGTTGTTATACTGTTGACAATATTTTCTTGTAGCCATTGCTATATTAGTGGCGACTAGTACAAATTTCAATGATAAATGCAATGTTATGTAGACCTTTAGCAAGAATATATTAATTTTATTATAAATTAAAATAATACACTTTTTTACAACAAATAATATTTGTTAGGAATTTAACATCAATAGATAGAGAAATAAATGTCCAAATTATTTATTGCATAGATCATTGTTTGTAAAAAAAAGTTGGCAATTTAGTAGATACAAAAAATGTGTTTTATATTGTCAACATACAATACAACAAAATTGAGCTATTGTGACGATTTTTTCAAAATCTGTCACCAAATTAGTTATTGTTAAATATATAACAACGATATTATTCGTTACGAAATGATTTTTCATACTCGAAATCAACGACGAATATCATATATGTCATTATATAATTAGCAACAATCCAAATAGCAATGTATATCCGTTGCTACTTTTAAAACTTCTAATTAATCATCGCTATCATTAGCAACGGTCTACATAACGACACTTATCCGTTGCTATTTTTCAAACTTCTAATTAATCGTCACTAAATTTTGAACTAGCCACGATCCACATAGCGAAGCTTATCCGTTGTTACTTTTTAAACTTCTAATTAATCGTCGCTAAATTTTGAAAAAATTTAGCGACGATTAATTAGAAGTTTGAAAAATAGCAACGGATAAGCATTGCTATTTGGACTGTTGTTAATGATATAACGACATATATGATATTTGTCACTGATTTCGAGTATGAAAAATCATTTTCTAATTGTTATGTATTTAACAGACGTGGTGGATTTTGAAAAACTGTCACTATAGCTCAATTTTGTTGTAGTGATACGAAATACCACTAAAAAAATTGAGTTATAGTGGCATTTTTCTCAAATTCCGTCACTAAACCAGTCTTTGTTAAATATATAGCACGACATTATTCGTTGAGAAATAATTTTTTGTACTTGAAATTAGTGATCATATCACCCCAACCCGAGACGTTAAAAATGGTATCACAACCAATTTCCTCTAATACTAGTAATCCCTACAAAGAGAAAGGAGGAAATGACAACCCGGAACGTGCATGCGCCACTATCACTGGGAATAAGTGAATGGGCCATGTCACAATGGGGACGTTACGAATATAAGTGAGGGAGGTCGTAACACCCCAACCCCAAACATAGTGCCATATCTAAAACTCACGAAGTGTGTGTGTGGTTTATAAGTGATGGAGATTACTGCTTGCCAACTTGGGTTTAAGCATTTTGGGTGGTTGCCAACGAATCCATATGGGCCCGAATCCAACAAGTTGCCAGGACCAATTTTCCTCGATAACGTATCGGGGACCTAAACTCGGGACATTACATATCATTAATAACGATGTTTATCCGTTGTTATTTTTTAAATTTTTTACTAATCGTTGTTAATTTTTTAATGAGAGAGTTCGTGTTTTTTTAATGATTTTATAACAGATACTATTCACTGTATTATATATTTTAAATTACTTGTAACTATAGATACATTTTGAGACAGAGAATATGTATGTATGTATATATGTAAATGTATATATATATATATAGGTAAAATGAGGATGTCCTCTGGGGGAGAACTAACTTGACTCTTTTGTCTTATTTTCCAAAAACTTTTATTTTTTTGAAAATACTTCCATGGATTTTCATCACTATATCATTATATTATGTCATTAAAGTTTCGTGCGAAATAGAAACTCTCAGACTATTTCGATTTAAACAATTATGTGATTGTTAAAAAATGATTGTCTAGATGAATTATATATATATATAGGGGTTGGGGAGCATGCACCCAGGTGCATGTAATTTTACATGCACCGGGTTCTATATCTTCCATATTTTTTACTTTTTGGAAAATATCACCATGTATGTTCATCTATATATCCCTCCATTATGTAATTCAAATTTCGTCAAAAACAGAGACTCATATGCCCTCTATCTAGAACAAGTCGATTACAGCAATTCTATGACCGTTAAAATTACCTGTTCTAGATGGAAGGCATAGGAATCTCTATTTCTGACGAAATCGAAAATCATATAGGAGAGATATATGGATGTACATGGTGGTATTTTCAAAAAATAAAAAAAAGGAAGATATAGATCCCGGTGGATGTAAAATTACATGCACCTTGGTGCATACTCCTGATGAATACCCATTCATCACTCTTTATTCTTATATTTTAGCTACAAAAACCTTTGCAAATACATGTAGATATGTGTAAATACAAATAATTACCAAAAGCATGCATTGTGTAAAAACTTATAATTAGCATGTTTTTGTGCAAAAATAAAAGAATAAAGATCAAAAAGAAAAAGAGGGAAATATTTAGAATAAATATTGAGCAACCTAACCCAAGGGAGGGCTCAGCATGGGCCTGACCGCATCAAAAGCCAAGTAGAGGGAGATAGGTGCTCATGTGTAAATACCTATGTAAATAAATATTTCCTCACCCAAAATATGTTGTAAATATTTTGTAAAAATTTGTACATATTTATACACTATTAAAAACAAAATAAAAATCTAAAAGTCAAAAATCCAAAAATAACCCTTCACCATGTACATAGACCTAGTCTTCTTATTTAGTTAACCTTGTAAATAAACTTATTTATTTTCAAAACTTTTTGTAAATATCCTATGTTATATATTGTAAATAAATAACATAAAAAGAAACAAAACAAAAGCAAATAAAAATTACAAAATTAAAATTACAAAAATATATTGTACATATGCCATGTATATAGTTGTACATAACTATTTATTTTACTTATGCATATAATTAATAAAAATAAAATAAAAATAGCCTTTTATTCCTCATTTTATTCTATAAATAAATAAAATATAAAATAGGAATAAAAATTGTATAAAAATAACTAATTAAAAATCAAAATTAAAAACCCTATATTGTACATATACCTATATATGGCTATATATTGTATATACCTTATTTTTATTTCCAAAAATTAATTAAAATTCACAAAAAAATAGAAAAATTAAAAACAAACATTTTTATGTTTTGAGTTTTAAGTAAATCGGCCATTTATTATTTTTAATTCAATTTCCAAATACGTTCTGACGTGGCTGATTCCCATTGGTCCACGGGGATTGTTGACCGCCCGGTCAACTCCCCCTGTGGACCACTTCACACGGGTCGTGACGCCCGACCCGATTTCCCCGATTTATTGCGTCACGACCCGGTATCCAAATCCGTAAACCCCGCGCTCCGATCATCCCCCGTGCATCCGGGAATCTCCCCGACACCTTGCCTAGGGATCCGTGCTCAATCGAGCAGGACCCGAGCCCTTCTTCCCGGACCTGCACCCATATATAGCCTGAGCTCCGCCGCATTCATTTCTCATCTTTGGCTCTCCACTCTCACTCCCGTGACCTCCATCGCATCCAGTGAGGTGACAGCTCCTGTTGCCGGTGTTGCAGCGAGGAGGAGGTGGCCGGACCACTGATCCGGCAGCTTTGCGCCGCCGTGCTTCGTCGCGTGCAGGAGCTCGAGCCTCAGGCAGTGACACCCTTCGAGGCGACGACCAGGAGCTAGCTAAGCTCCAGCACAGTCTTCCGCATCACCCAGGGTAGCCTTTTAGGCTCGCCCATTTCGCTTAATTTTTGGTTTCCCCCAATTAGTATCTCCGACGTATTCCGTTGATTCCGGCTACATCGTGCATCATTTCGATCATCGGGACACACCATCACCTTCGCCATCCTTCGACGCATCTTCTACGCCCATTCGTTCAACCCAGCTCGCCCCGGAGCTGGGGTGCGAGCTCCACCATCTCCGCTCGTCGGAGCTCGCTCGCCCCGACCCACAGTCCACCTTCACGCCGCTTCATCGGTTCGAGGCACTTTGCCCTCGACCCGCGAAGCTTCTGGTGCATTTTGCAGGTCAAAAGGAGGCCATCTGAGGCCCCCTCCCATCCAGGCCAGGAGCTTGTCGCCGCCGACCTCGCCGGAGCCCCTCCAGGGCTCGGCTGGGTCATCTGAAGCCACCACCAGCTGCGGGACTTCACCGCCGATCTTCTCCGATACTTGGAGGCAGCTGAGGAGGACCCTAGCACGCGCACGAGGCCGGCGAAGCTCGCCGGCTGAGTGTTCTTCCACCGTCCTCCACCACCGTCCGATCGCCCCCCGCTCCAGATTCTATCGTGGCCGTCCGATCATCGAGGAGCCACAACCGCCGATCATCAGCGGGGCGATCTGGGCCGTGAGAGCAGAGAGAGGGAACCACCAGCGCTCGAGGCCGTTCGATCGTCCACGTGGCCTCCTCTGCGCCGTCGATCGTCTCACGTGCGGAAGAGAAGAGAGGCGCCACTCACCAGGACCGTCCGATCATCTACGTGGCGCTCATCCAGCCGTCGGCGTAATAAGGGGTAATTTACCTTAGACCCCCTCGTAGTTTAAGTTTTCAGTCCTAGTCCTGTAAATATTTTAGTCATGTTATTTACGTAGGGTAAATTGCACATTGGACCTCGTGCTCTTTGATATTTGCATTTATACCCCTGTTTGAGTGAGCCACGTGCTTCGTCACGTGTACTTTTGGTTTATTTGCAGTATTAGTCCTGTAGTTCTGGTTGGTTACGAATGAATGAATACTTTCTGGTATTTGCACTTATGCCCCTGTGAGCATTCTATTTGAACATGTGCGTGTTTTAGTGGGTTAATTGCATAACCATCCCTGGACTTTTTGGTACGAGTTACCAAAGGTCCTAGGACTTGGTTTTTATTACCAGAAGGTCCCTGAGTGCCCCAGGCACGCGCACGCGCGTGACTTGCTGGGAAAATTGCACCGAGACCCCCAGAGCTTTGGAAATTTGCACTTTGGTCCCTGTGCACAGTGCCCCCTTTTGGATTTTGAATAAAATATCAAATCACCTCCAAATCCAACGAAAATTTGACACATGGCTCCTGCCATGGTGTAGGATTTTTGTAGATTTTGAGGGACATTTTTGAATCTGTTTGCTATTTTTAAAAATTCAAAAGCATCTATTTTTGGCACTGTTTCACTTGAAAATCACAAAAAAATATAAAAAACACCCCCAAAACTTCTATAAAAATTAGTTACTGTTCTTTGTGTGTTGTTTGCTTTTCTAGCCAATTTTGGCTATTTTTCATTGAGTAAAAACCCTAAAAATCTAAAAACACCTAAAAACTCATAAAAATCATATTAAATAATCTAAAAATCAAAAACAATAATTTTGGTGCTCAAATTTTCCTTATTTTCTCTAGAATACAGGAAAATTACCTCCAGGGCCATCTGAGATCCTTAAATATTTTATTTTTGGGTTTTGGGCCCTGCTGGACAGTACCTTATCTTTTTAGTACTGTTTGATTTTTAGAAAATAAAATACACTTTATAAAAATCCCAAAAATTCACCAAAAACACTTAAAAACCTAGAAAACATAAAAAAAAATTTCTTGAATTTTTGCTTGATTTTTGGTGTGTTAAATAAATTGCTCAAGTGTGCTTGTTTATACTTTCTTTTATTTTCTTCACTTTTAAAATCCAAAAAAAATATAAAAATCATTAAAAACCACTAAAAATATTTTGTCTTTATTTTATTTCATTTCGACTACTTCGTAGGCCTCTGGCCAACCCGTGCTCCTTGTGTTCGACCCTGGGAGCTATACCAGGTTAATCCCATAGCTAGGACCGCACTTCGTGTTTTGATCTCTGATTTATTTCGCGGTTCGACATTTGTCTTGATTGAGTGACTCTGAGTGATAGAGGTCGCACGACCTATTATTACCTTTACCTCGTTCGCTCGGGTCGCTTATCAGAATGGCGCCGTTGCCGGGGAGCACGGCTTAGTAGTCATTTTTAGCTTTTTCCGCGGCTTTTCGAGCTTCGCGGCTTTTTGTATAGATTTCGATATATATATATATATATTTTTCTCTTATTTTTGATAATAATTTTTGGACTGACCACTTTTCTCTCTGTTCTTGCGAGGGCCTGAGGAGCGAGGGCGGCATTCCTAGGAGCGCTGGTGCACCCGAGCGAAGCGGAGGCGGCTCGTTTCTTCATCGAGCCGCAGGAGAGAGAGGGAGAGAGAGTCGAGTGGGTAAGGATAGTTTAGGGATATATTTATTATTGTTGTAATAATACAGGTACACTCTTGGACTGCTTGGACACTTCTACCGTAACGGGTCTGTTTCGCCGAGCACCGGTGTGCTCGGGGACCCTTCAGGACCTTAGCGGTTTTTCGCGGTTTTCGCGGCTTTCTTCTACTTTTTTACTGCCTTTCCGGTGTTTACGCGGTTTTTGATCGAGCCCCTAGCCGTAGGAATTTCTGGTGCTTGTGACGTAATTAGTAGGATCCACACACCTAATTGCTTATCTGTTCCTATAGATCGTTAATTGGACCTACTAATAATAAATAATAAAAATAACTTAGTTGCTTTCCTGAGAGCCTACGCGTCGCGAGCCTGCCCCACAAGCGCTACTCCTGAACTCGGCCTGTCGAGAAGAGGAGGGGTGGGCCAAGACCGGACTCTTTGGATCGAGGGCGAGGTGACTGAGTTAGACGGTTCTGCGCTAGGAATTGCTCATCTAGGACTCGGTTTTTCCGCTTGCATCATTTAGGTAGTTTATTTCCTGTCTTTAAATTCTACGCGGATCACTTGCATGTAGAGTGCTGGAGACAAGGTACGCATTTCTATCTCAGCATGCATCATTGATTTTATCGCGCATCGGCTTTTTCGTCTTCTCCCCCCTGTTTTCGGATTAAATAATCAGGAGAACCGAAAAATTCGTTAGGCCCTTTGTTTGCTTTGAAAAATATTAAAAAGAAAAACAATAAAATCGGGACTGCTAATCATACTTGATCTTAAAAAACCGCTCACCCTAAAAACTTTGTCTTGGGGAGAGCAACCCCCTCATTGTCTGGTTTGGATGCGCGAGAGAGTGACCCGCACCCTAGGTAGAGCCTCCCGGTGCTAGACCCGACCGATTACCGACTTTTTCCGTGCGGGCCAGTCGGTTGGGATAGCATCGGATATCCTAACAGGTCACGTAAGCGCTCTGTTATTTTGTGTGTTCACAAAATAAAATAGACAAGATAATTTGACCGAACTTTCACGGTCTTCAGCTCGCGTTGCGTTGGTGAACCGGGGGTTTGTTTTTTATCGTAGTTGATTCCAGATCTCATCTGCATTACTCGCCAGATCAAGATGATGGGTAGACGGTCTCTTAGGCAGCCTCTGGCTGCATCGCTTTCGGGCACGTCTACCCGATCATCTAGGTTGGCCCGCGAGAGCCGAGACCAGCTCTCCGAGCCCGAGTACGATTCCGCCCTGTTCCCCCTCGACCCCCTTTCTTTCGGCACTGAGAGACATGAGCCCGAGGGGAGAGATTATCAGATTTGTCAGCACCTGAGTTGGGCTCATTTGATTTTGCAGACATCGCTATGGCAGCCAGATCAGACGATCACTCCAGAGGTCCGCAGGGAGACCAGCATGTTGTATTTGACCAGGGAGCGATCAACTCCACCCTGATCGCATCATTAGAGACAGTTCAGCAGCAGTTACGTGATCAGGGGGCATTCATGATAGAGATGAGGAGAGAGTTGGAGAGGCTCCGAGCAGAGCGAGGTTCAGAGCAGAGCGAGCCTGAGGATATGCCTGATGCAGAGGACGCAGCCGCAGCAGCCGCAGCAGCAGCAGCCGCTGCCGCCGCCGCGGCAGCCGCCGCGGCAGGAGGACCACCACGACCGATGCGGGAGTTGCACAACCCCGGATCGACTCTGATGCATCATTGGGTGGTAGTGCCAGCTATCGTGGGGGACTTCAAGTTCCCCCCGAACACCTTGCAGTTACTGCCCCGTTTCCATGGGCTTGCTACTGAGGAGCCCCCATCTTCACCTCCAGGAGTTCTTGATGATCTACAGCACTGTCCACGATCGCCACGTGGACCAGGATACGATTCGGATGATAGCCTTCCCGTTTTCACTGGTAGACAGAGCAGCCACCTGGCTGAAGCATTTAGGGAAGTTTGTCTACACCTGGGAGCAGCTCCGCACTGAGTACTTGAAAAAGTACTATCCACTCGAGCGGACGAATGCAGCGAGGGCCCTGATCAGCAACTTCTCCATGTTCCCCAACGAGCAGTTTCACGAGGCTTGGGAGAGGTTCCGAGAGCTCCTAGACAGATGCCCGCACCACGACATATCCAAGCCGAACCTAGTTCAGAGCTTTTTCAGCGGGTTGACGCCAGAGCTTCAGGGTCTGGTGAACGCTTCTTGCGGCGGGTCCCTACTTTGCAAGGACCATGAGCAGGTCTGGGCCATCTACGAGGAGATGTCCGAGAACTATATGGTGATGTCTCAGACCAGGCTCTATACTCAGAAGACCCAGCCACATCAGCCAGGACCCGTGCAGTACCAGCGGATAGCACGGGTAGATGCAGGTCCATCCAGTTCGTCCGCAGTCGCAGCAGCACAGGCAGAGTCATCCGCTGCGGACATGGGCATCATCAGCGAGAAGTTGGACCGCATGGAGCTGATCGAGAAGAAGCAGTGCCAGAGTATCACGCAAATGGAGCAGATGGCACAGGTCTTGAGAGACATGAAGACCCAGCTCATGTGTCTCCAGGAGACACAGACGGCTTCACAGCCCCGTCTTCTGTCGCGAGGCGATATCGGCGGCAGCAGCAGCTCGTCCCAGTGCTCCAGCCTCCCAGAGCAGCCTAGACAGGTTCACTTTGTACAGGCGGAGCGTACCAGCAGCTGCAGCCCACCTACCAGTCCCCACCATCTCCAGAGATGCAGATGGTGCTCTACCAGCCGGATCAGCCTCTGGCAGTACTGCCGCCAGCCCCCTTCGATGCAGAGCGTTGATGGATGTCAACGGGATATGGTATGACCGCCCCCAGCCTGGGATCCGACGAGACCATCCCGGATTCCGGTGGGGGAGTGGTGGTGCCCAGCCCCAGCCGCAGCCGTCAGGACAGGGAGGGTAGTACCCCCAGCCGAGAGACCAGCACCAGCCGCAGCAGCAGCCCCCAGCACACCAGCAATCATCCTACGGTCCTCGTCCCTATCAGCAGCAGGGACAGTCTTGGAGACGTGAGCAGCAGGCTCACCAGGGATACCAGCAGCAGCCTCCATCCTACCCCTCTCACCAGCACCATCAGCAGCAGATCTAGCAGCCTCACCCCCAGGAGGCTACCCGTCGGGCTCCCCCGAGAGCCCCGCCTTGGATGACATCGCCCGCCTCCTCACGGACCAGCAGGCCACATCTCAGACGGGAGATGGACGAGTTCCGCCAGGAGATGTGGGACCTGGTCAGAGGGAAGGCCGCCATACCTGCCCAGATAGAGCCCAATCCGAACAGCCTCAAGAGGAAATCTGAGCAGGTAGTACATACTGAGTTAGCCACTCCTAGTGACCCTTTTGATGATACTTCTTCGGATCTATTTGATGCTGATTTTGTCACACTTAGGAGCGGTAGGACCCCAGCAGGCGGCGGCGCCTCATCTGAGCTTCACCACGAGGACACTCCAGAGGCGCCACATGAGGAGGAGGAGAGCGGTACTGAAGCCGCTCCAGATGATGATGGTGGCACTGAGGCCACCAAGGATGCTGATCCCACCGGCGGTACTGAGGCCGCCGCTTCACCAGTTCGAGGAGGTGGTACTGAAGCCACCCATTCAGCCCAGCCAGCCAGCGGTACTGATGCCGCACGACGTCTACCTGCAGCAGCAGCAGAGCAGCCAGCCCGTGGTGGTACTGAGGCCACCGGTGTGTGTACAGAGAGAGATGTTGTTTTTCCTCGTACTCATGTATCTCAGAACTCTGTTTTGAATAAAGGAAAAGGTTTACTTTCTTCTGGTCCCACTGTGGTGCATGATATATGGTGGATCCGGTCCTTGAACGATTAGACCTTTTCCTAGTCCTTCATCTGAGAAGGACCCAGTGATCCCCTTCCCTAGATCCCTTCAGATGGGGAAGGGGAAGAAAAAAGAAAATCCCAAAAAGAGAGAGCTTGGGAGTTCAGCCAGAGCATGATTGATCGATTCCACATCCAGCTGACCCTCCAGGAGGCTTTGCAGCACATTCCCCTTCTCCAGCGTTCTTGAGAGATAGGACTACAGTCAGGAGGAGGAGGAGGAACCACACTTCAGAGATACATGTGCTGACGAAAGCCACGTGTTTTGCGATCCAGAACCGACTGCCAGCCAAGAGGCCAGATTCAGGGGCCCCGTATGTCAGATGCCAGATTAGTGAGCAGAGGTTCGACCGTACTCTTCTGGATAGCGGATCGTCGATCAACCTTCTTCCGGCAGCCCTCCTCGACCGCTTCAAGTTGGGCACTCTTCGACAGAGCAGGACAGTCCTTCAGTTCGCTGATCGATCTGTCAAGAGGCCGAAAGGGGTTATTACGAGACGTTATCGTCACGATTCAGGGCCTGAAATTCCCCGTGGACTTCGTAGTGTTTGGACATGGAGATCCCTGAGTCAGTGGCCGATACCCCCATCATCCTTGGTCGTCCGTTCTTGGCCACAGCCAAGGCGGTGACTGATCATGATAGCGGGAAGGTGTACTTTCGCGTGGAGGGCGAGAGTATACAAATAGAGACGGTCGAGGACTACAGAGCCAGACTCAGAGCCCGCTCCGATACGAGTACCGATTCAGAGCAGCTGACAGACGCAGAGCCAGACATCCACCAGGACTGCGATTTTGTGATCACAGATGATGAGGCAGCTTGGGCAGATCTTGAGACACAGACCACCCTCTCACTTTCAGATGCAGCTGATGCAGAGACTATAGCAGAGAGAGTCTGGAGAGCACAGCCCTGGTTCAGGATACCATGGAGGCAGCAGAGCCGGTCCTTGATCGCGACACGATGTTCAGTGATGGTGGTGCTGAGGCCACCTTGTTTTCCGGTGGTACTGATGCCACCACGATTGATGCAGATCCCTCGGATTCAGAGTCTGATTGGGCTGATTGTTATGATCAGATGCCAGACCTGAGTTCACCTGAGCCTATAGATGAGGAGGAGGTAGATGCAGAGCCGAGCAGAGACAGTGCAGTTGAGCAGCCTTCTCCCGACCCAGTTTGCGAGAGTACGCTTTCACTTTCCCAGGCAGATTTGGCTGACTTAGCAGCTTTCACTCAGTTCTTCCACAGCCAGATTTGCCGGCACCTAGCATTCCAGAGCGAAAGCCGCTCCCTACTTCGCTGAAGTATCGATTCCTTGCGGGCGATCCAGAGATGTACCCAGTCATCATCTCCGCCGAGTTGACTGGAGAGCAGGAATCCCGTCTGATGGGGGTTCTTGAAAAGAACCGCAAGGCGATCGGATGGAGCGTAGCGGATCTCCATGGGACTAGTCCAGCAGTGTGCTCCCACCATATCTATCTTGAGGAGGGGGCGAAGCCGTCGCGTGAGTTCCAGCGGCGACTGAACCCTAACCTGAGAGAGGTCGTGATGAAGGAAATCTCAAAATGGTGGAGTGCAGATTTTATTTATCCCATTTCCGACTCCAAGTGGGTCAGCCCCTTGCATGTGGTGCCCAAGAAGACGGCATCACGACTGTGATCAGTGAGTCGGGAGAGGAGATCGCTACACGAGTACCCACCTCTTAGAGGGTTTGTGTTGACTACAGGAGACTCAACCAAGCCACCAAGAAGGACCATTTCCCCCTGCCTTTTATGACCAGATCATTGAGAGACTGGCAGGGAAGAGCCATTATTGCTTCCTAGATGGGTACTCGGGCTACAACCAATGGCCATCGCTCCTGAGGATCAGGAGAAGACACCTTTACCTGTCCCTTCGGCACATATGCTTTTCGACGCATGCCATTTGGGCTATGCAATGCCCCTGCGACTTTTCAGAGGTGCATGCTGTCGATCTTTTCGGACATGGTAGGGGAGTGTTTGGAGGTCTTCATGGACGATTTCTCGGTCTACGGCGACGGATTTGATTCTTGTCTTGACTGCTTAGACCGGGTACTCCAGCGATGTATCGAGTTTCATTTGGTTCTATCATGGGAGAAGAGTTACTTCATGGTGACTCAAGGGACGGTGCTTGGCCACATCATCTCCAACAGGGGCATGGAGGTTGATCTGGCCAAGGTTGATGTCATTAGAAAACTCACACCGCCGTCCAATTTGAGGCAGCTACGGTCATTCCTGGGGCACGTTGGATTTTATAGGAGGTTCATTCAGGATTTCAGCAAGATTGCCCGACCATTGACTGACCTCTTGACGAAAGACACCGAGTTTCTTGTCGATGACAAGTGTCTCTCGTCCTTTGCGACTCTCCAGCAGCATGTTATTGAGGCTCCTGTTCTCCAGCCGCCTGATTGGTCTCTCCCATTCGAGATCATGACGGATGCCTCCGATTTTGCCGTAGGGGCAGTGCTGGGACAGAGGAGGGATGGAGTGCCATTTGCCATACACTATGCTAGCCGCACATTGGATTCCGCCCAGCGGAATTATACGGTCACAGAGAAAGAGATGCTAGCAGTAGTGTTTGCCCTAGATAAGTTCAGATCGTATATCATTGGATCTAGAGTGACTTTGTTTACAGATCACACCGCCATCAGGTACCTCATGGCAAAGAAGGATGCCAAGGCCAGACTGACTAGATGGATCCTTCTACTCCAGGAGTTCGACATAGAGATCAAGGATAAGCCTGGAGTCAAGAATGTGGTGGCGGATCATCTCTCCTGACTAGAGCAGCCTGAGGATTCTGAGCAGATTGATCCCATTCGAGATACCTTCCCAGATGAGGCAATCCTTGCTATTGCCTCACTCCCGTGGTATGCCGATATTGTGAACTTTCTCGTTGCAGGGAAAGTCCACAAGATTGGCCCAGGCAGAGACTTGAGACCTTCCTTGCGAGGGCCAAGTCCTACCACTGGGAGGATCCCATCCTTTACCACGAAGGAGGGGACAGCGTCTGGCGTCGGTGTATTCCTCAGGAGGAACACCATAGCGTCCTCACTTACTGCCACAAGTTTGAGGCAGGAGGACATCATTCTGGGAGGAGAACGGCACAGAAAGTGCTCCAATCCGGCTTGTGGTGGCCTACCCTCTTCAAGGACTCTGATGAGTTCGTAAAGAGGTGTACTGACTGTCAGAGGATGGGCACTTGTGGACAGCGTGATATGATGCCGATGCAGCCCATTCACTTCTGTGAGGTCTTTGACGCATGGGGCATCGATTTCATGGGTCCATTCCCTAAGAGTCAGGGATTTGAGTACATTCTGTTGGCCGTTGATTATGTGAGTCGTTGGGTTGAGGCTATCCCCGCCTGAGCCGCTGATGCGAGGACAGTTTGCAGATTTTTGAGAAACATATCATCACGCGGTTCGGGGTTCCACGAGTTCTTATTTCTGATGGGGGTCTCATTTCATCAACGACCAGGTGAAGGCCCTTGCTAGCGAGTTCAGTATAGACCATCGTGTTGCCACACCTTACCATCCTCAGACGAATGGTCTAGCTGAGGTGTCGAATAGGGAGATCAAGACTATTTTGCAGAAAGTCGTCCGCCCTGACCGAAAGAATTGGTCACAGCTTTTGGAACTCGGTCTTGTGGGCATATAGGACGTCTTTCAAGACTCCATTGGGTACATCTCCCTTTCGCCTCGTATATGGCAAGCCGTGCCATTTACCTGTTGAGCTGAGGCACAAGTCACTTTGGGCAGTCACAGATATTCTTATGGATCCAGATGGTATGGGAGACCAGAGAAGGGCAGAGCTAGCTGCCCTGGAGGAGCTTAGAGATGCAGCTTTCTCAAGCAGCCTACATTATAAGGAAAAGTCAAGGAGTGGCATGATTCTCATATCAGCCACAAGCATTTTGAGATTGGACAGAGAGTATGGCTGTTTGATGCGAGGCTTAGATTATTTCCAGGGAAGCTACAGAGCAAATGGAAGGGACCTTTTCTCGTCAGAAAGGTGCACGACAATGGTAGTATTGATATATCCGAGTTGTCTTCTGAGAGCACCTTTCGAGTGAACGGCCAGCGGCTCAAGCCATTTCTAGATCATGAGCCGCGGGACGTTATTGTTGCCCCTATTCATTTTGCGTGAGATGTGGTCTCTTGACTCACATCTTTTGCATCTCACGCCTGATTTTCACTGTTCTTCCGCCTGTATAGATCCAGTTGTCCATATCATTCTATTCTTTAGTCCCACATCCCTTTCTTATCTTATGATTATGCTATACTTAGGGTGTACTTTACCCTAAGTATAGGGGGGATGTCGGACCTGCGAGTATTCTTTTCATTCGGTTTGCTCCTGTTTTGCTGCCTATACTTAGGGATATTTTACCCTAAGTATAGGGGGGGCAGACTCTGTATCTTCTTCACTCGGATTTCCCTTCATATACAGCTTGCTATACTTAGGATTAGTTAATCCTAAGTATAGGGGGAAACCACCGAGTTTCCTCTCATTCTATTCATTCATTCGTTCCTGTACTTAGCCATTCCTTTTCACTTCCCTTTTACTAAGCACGAGTTATGTCTTCTTCATCGCTCTTGATCACTCTGAGGACATCGTTCGAGCTAAGTATAGGGGGGGTGTGTATATATTTCATATATACTTTAGCCATAACTCGTACTTTGTGTGAGTGTGTTAATAAATAAAATGGCTAAAAATCAAAAAAATTTAAAAATTTTCATGTACATAAACCTCTTGTATCTTTGCACATACATAGCTAGTGTACAAAGTATTTTTGTAAAAATGATTTCAAAAATCTTTTGTATAAAGTTTGTGTAAGTATTTTTGTATCAAAATTATGTATATAGTACAAAATTTTTCCAAAATGTTTTGAAAAATCAAAAGTTTGCAAAAATCTTGTGTAAATGTTGTAAATATCTTTTTGCAAAACTTGCACTTCATACATCATCATCATCCATGATTTCAAAACATTTTTCAAAAATTTTGCATGATTGTAAATATTTGTAAATAGCATCTTGTGTACATATATGTATATAATTTTTCCTGGATGAGAGTTGACATTTAAACTAAGCCTGGAATTAAATGAGAAATGGAGCTTGAATAAGATCTTAATCCACCTAACTTTAGAGGAACCTTATAGGATTTAGGTTTAAGGCTTTTCAGGTCCATAAGGACTTAATTCTTGAGTCCACTAGGCTATGAGCATATGTCATCTTGATGAGCTTAAGTAGAACACTTAACAACACACGCATGACTCTTAGAGACAATGGCTTGACTTGCACCTGCACTTTACACATGGCTCTCCACGGATGAGGTGGTGAGGAGGCAGTTTCCTTTGGCTTGGGGTAGCATATGAGGGTAGTACTTCTAGGCGGAACCTCTCTTCTTCTTCTAGTGAAGGAAGTGCACCTCAACTTGGTCTAGTGGTGATGAAGGCTAAAGACAGAAGCTGTGGGTTGCAATAAAGCTTCAAAAGAGGGATAGTCTACTGGCTCAAGAGGAAATTTCTTGTATATGCTGCACCATGTAGATATGCTGTACAGAAGTCTTTGAAAAAAAATGCAAAAATGCAAAAGAACTCCAAAAAGTGGTGGGTCGGATTGAAAATTTAATAACCCCACCGGAGTGTACATAGTCAAATGAAGCAAAGCTTATGGTATCCATGTTACATCTCATGAGGCTTGCAGCGGGAGACTTAGCTACACTGGCTAAGCTCCCAAAACTCTATACTTCTACCCCCTCTTCTTGAGCCGGTTGCACTTGAACTTAGAAGGGAATACCCCGCTTCTCGAGGAAAGAGTTGCTAGACCGAGGCATTAGAGTTACCAGGTTGAGGGAGGTTGTTTCTTTGTTACTTCTGAGGTGGGGAGCCAACTATCACTTACACTGCATGGAAAGACTCATGGTCATTAGAGTTTGTGTATGTAGACTTGTTCTGATCTGGTTTATTGAGGAGTCTCGCCCATAGATTGGTGGAACTTTGAGGCTGTTGAGTTTTAAGCTTAAGTCCAAATAAGGTTCCGACACATTAATAATCCAAAGATCTGATCAAGCTCCTTATTTCAATTTAATGAAGGAAAGTTTAATAATTCAACCTTGATCCATGTATATCCTCTTTTTCTTTTTCTTCTTCTTTCTTTCTCACTTCTTTTTCAAATAAGTGTTTGCTAAGGGACTAGCAAAGGTAAGTATAGGGGGGTGATGAATACCCATTCATCACTCTTTATTCTTATATTTTAGCTACAAAAACCTTTGCAAATACATGTAGATATGTGTAAATATAAATAATTACCAAAAGCATGCATTGTGTAAAAACTTATAATTAGCATGTTTTTGTGCAAAATAAAAGAATAAAGATCAAAAAGAAAAAGAGGGAAATATTTAGAATAAATATTGAGCAACCTAACCCAAGGGAGGGCTCAACATGGGCCTGACCGCATCAAAAGCCAAGTAGAGGGAGATAGGTGCTCATGTGTAAATACCTATGTAAATAAATAAATTATATTTTCCTCACCCAAAATATGTTGTAAATATTTTGTAAAAATTTGTACATATTTATACACTATTAAAAACAAAATAAAAATCTAAAAGTCAAAAATCCAAAAATAACCCTTCACCATGTACATAGACCTTGTCTTCTTATTTAGTTAACCTTGTAAATAAACTTATTTATTTCAAAAATTTTTGTAAATATTCTATGTTATATATTGTAAATAAATAACATAAAAAGAAACAAAACAAAAAGCAAATAAAAATTACAAAATTAAAATTACAAAAATATATTGTACATATGCCATGTATATAGTTGTACATAACTATTTATTTTACTTATGCATATAATTAATAAAAATAAAATAAAAATAGCCTTTTATTCCTCATTTTATTCTATAAATAAATAAAATATAAAATAGGAATAAAAATTGTATAAAAATAACTAATTAAAAATCAAAATTTAAAAACCCTATATTGTACATATACCTATATATGGCTATATATTGTATATACCTTATTTTTATTTCCAAAAATTAATTAAATTCACAAAAAAATAGAAAAAATTAAAACAAACATTTTTTATGTTTTGAGTTTAAGTAAATCGGCCATTTATTATTTTTAATTCAATTTCCAAATACGTTCTGACGTGGCTGATTCCCATTGGTCCACGGGGATTGTTGACCGCCCGGTCAACTCCCCCCTGTGGACCACTTCACACGGGTCGTGACGCCCGACCCGATTTCCCCGATTTATTGCGTCACGACCCGGTATCCAAATCCGTAAACCCCGCGCTCCGATCATCCCCCATGCATCCGGGAATCTCGCCCGACACCTTGCCTAGGGATCCGTGCTCAATCGAGCCGGACCCGAGCCCTTCTTCCCGGACCTGCACCCATATATAGCCTGAGCTCCGCCGCATTCATTTCTCATCTTTGGCTCTCCACTCTCACTCCCGTGACCTCCATCGCATCCAGTGAGGTGACAGCTCCCGTTTGCCGGTGTTGCAGCGAGGAGGAGGTGGCCGGACCACTGATCCGGCAGCTTTGTGCAGCCGTGCTCCGCCGCGTGCAGGAGCTCGAGCCTCAGGCAGTGACACCCTTCGAGGCGACGACCAGGAGCTAGCTAAGCTCCAGCAAAGTCTTCCGCATCACCCAGGTAGCCTTTTAGCTCGCCCATTTCGCTTAATTTTTGGTTTCCCCCAATTAGTATCTCCGACGTATTCCGTTGATTCCGGCTACATCGTGCATCATTTCGATCATCGGGACACACCATCACCTTCGCCATCCTTCGACGCATCTTCTACGCCCATTCGTTCAACCCAGCTCGCCCCGGAGCTGGGGTTCGAGCTCCACCATCTTCCGCTCGTCGGAGCTCGCTCGCCCCGACCCACAGTCCACCTTCACGCCGCTTCATCGGTTCGAGGCACTTGCCCTCGACCCGCGAAGCTTCTGGTGCATTTTGCAGGTCAAAAGGAGGCCATCTGAGGCCCCCTCCCATCCAGTCCAGGAGCTTGTCACCGCCGACCTCGCCGGAGCCCCTCCAGGGCTCGGCTGGGTCATCTGAAGCCACCACCAGCTGCGGGACTTCACCGCCGATCTTCTCCGATACTTGGAGGCAGCTGAGGAGGACCCTAGCACGCGCACGAGGCCGGCGAAGCTCGCCGGCTGAGTGTTCTTCCACCGTCCTCCACCACCGTCCGATCGCCCCCCGCTCCAGATTCTATCGTGGCCGTCCGATCATCGAGGAGCCACAACCGCCCGATCATCCAGCGGGGCGATCTGGGCCGTGAGAGCAGAGAGAGGGAACCACCAGCGCTCGAGGCCGTTCGATCATCCACGTGGCCTCCTCTGCGCCGTCGATCGGCTCACGTGCGGAAGAAGAAGAGAGGCGCCACTCACCAGGACCGTCCGATCATCTACGTGGCGCTCATCCAGCCGTCGGCGTAATAAGGGGTAATTTACCTTAGACCCCCTCAGTAGTTTAAGTTTTCAGTCCTAGTCCTGTAAATATTTTAGTCATGTTATTTACGTAGGGTAAATTGCACATTGGACCTCGTGCTCTTTGATATTTGCATTTATACCCCTGTTTGAGTGAGCCACGTGCTTCGTCACGTGTACTTTGGTTTATTTGCAGTATTAGTCCTGTAGTTCTGGTTGGTTACGAATGAATGAATACTTTCTGGTATTTGCACTTATGCCCCTGTGAGCATTCTATTTGAACATGTGCGTGTTTTAGTGGGTTAATTGCATAACCATCCCTGGACTTTTTGGTACGAGTTACCAAAAGGTCCTAGGACTTGGTTTTTATTACCAGAAGGTCCCTGAGTGCCCCAGGCACGCGCCACGCGCGTGACTTGCTGGGAAAATTGCACCGAGACCCCAGAGCTTTGGGAATTTGCACTTTGGTCCCTGTGCACAGTGCCCCCTTTTGGATTTTGAATAAAATATCAAATCACCTCCAAATCCAACGAAAATTTGACACAGGGCTCCTGCCATGGTGTAGGATTTTTGTAGATTTTTGAGGACATTTTTGATCTTGTTTGCTATTTTTAAAAATTCAAAAACATCTATTTTTGGCACTGTTTCACTTGAAAATCACAAAAAAATATAAAAACACCCCCAAAAATTCTATAAAAATAGTTACTGTTCTTTGTGTGTTGTTTGATTTTCTAGCCAATTTTGGCTATTTTCATTGAGTAAAAACCCTAAAAATCGAAAAACACCTAAAAACTCATAAAAATCATATTAAATAATCTAAAAATCCAAAAACATTAATTTTGGTGCTCAAATTTTCCTTATTTTCTCTAGAATACAGGAAAATTACCTCCAGGGCCATCTGAGATCTTAAATATTTTATTTTTGGGTTTTGGGCCCTGCTGGACAGTACCTTATCTTTTTAGTACTGTTTGATTTTTAGAAAATAAAATACACTTTATAAAAATCCCAAAAATTTACCAAAAACACTTAAAAACCTAGAAAACATAAAAAAAATTTCTTGAATTTTTGCTTGATTTTTGGTGTGTTAAATAAATTGCTCAAGTGTGCTTGTTTATACTTTCTTTTAGTTTCTTCACTTTTAAAAATCCAAAAAAAATATAAAAATCATTAAAAACCACTAAAAATATTTTGTCTTTATTTTATTTCATTTCGACTACTTCGTAGGCCTCTGGCCAACCCGTGCTCCTTGTGTTCGACCCTGGGAGCTATACCAGGTTAATCCCATAGCTAGGACCGCACTTCGTGTTTTGATCTCTGATTTATTTCGCGGTTCGACATTTGTCTTGATTGAGTGACTCTGAGTGATAGAGGTCGCAACGACCTATTAGTACCTTTACCTCGTTCGCTCGGGCCGCTTATCAACTCCCCAACCATATATATATATATATATATATGTGTGTGTGTGTGTGTGTGTGTGTGTGTGTGTGTGTGTGTGTGTGTGTGTGTGTGTGTGTGTGTGTGTGTGTGTGTGTGTGTGTGTGTGTGTGTGTGTGTGTGTGTGTGTGTGTGTGTGTGTGTGTGTGTGTGTGTATAGAGAGGGCCCTTCCAATGAGGGGCACCTTTCCTGGGTGTATGGAAAGCCCATCACGAGATCCGTTAGATCTCGATCTAGCGGTTCTTCATCCAAAAGGGTATTTTAGTCCATACATTTTCGTTTTAAATTTGAATTTAATTTTGAATTTGGAATTTATTTCGTCTTATTTTTCCATTTTTAGCGTGTCTGATTTGGTATTTTTTGTTGCCTTTTAGTTATTGAATTTTCGCCAACATGGTAGCATCTTCGCGCAATGTAGAATAGCAGATTTTATTGTAAAATTCCGCTTGATATTGTAAAACTGCATCCTGCATTGTAAAATAAAATCACAATTAGTAATATTTATATTATAATAATTGTAATTTTGATAACACTATTGTAAAAGATCATGGACGTTTTGTAAAATCTGTATGAAGATTGTAAATCCATCAGATCCTCTTATGTGCGTTTTTCGCAAATGCCAAGCATCTTTGTAAAATTCGAATCCCTGTTGTAATTTTGCATCCTGCATTGTATAATAAGATCACAGTTAGTAAAAAAATGATATGTAATATTAAAATACGATCTGAGATTGTAAAAAAAACTCGAGATTGCAAAACAGTCTAAGATTGCAAAATAGGTCATTTATATTGTAAAATACGATCTGGGATTGTAAAAAAACACTCGAGATTGCAAAATAGGTCATTATATTGTAAAAACCTGGGCACGCCCTCCATCTCCAGCATCCTTTCTACCCGCACCTCCTCCGCCCTTCTCCTCCACGACCCACCTCCTCCATGCACGTCCTCCTCCGCCCACATACCTCCATTCACGCACTCCTTCAACCGTCTCCTCCATGATCCACCTCCTCCACGCGTATAAATGTAAAAAAACAGTCTGAAATTTGTAAAAAGATGATATGCTATTGTAAAATACGATCTGGGATTGTAAAAAAACTCGAGATTGCAAAATAGGTCATTATATTGTAAAAATCTGGGCACGCCCTCCATCTCTAGCATCCTCTCTACCCGCACCTCCTCCGCCCTTCTCCTCCACGACCCACCTCCTCCATGCACGTCCTCCTCCGCCCACACACCTCCATTCACACACTCCTTCAACCTTCTCCTCCCCTCCCCGCTTACCTTCACATCCACCAGCACGATCTCCGACGTTTGAACCTTTGGAATCGACCATCCTCCTCCCACATGCCGTCATCGATGATCTTCGCGACGTAGGTGAACGTGATCTGTTGGGGAGGCGATGGAGGACGTCGGAGCAGCCTCCTCCCACATGCCGTCGTCGAGAGAGAGACAGGAGAGAGAGAGAGAGAGTCGTCGTCGAGAGAGAGAGCCGTCGTCGAGAAAGAGAGAGAGAGACGAGAGAGGGAGATGTGAGATAATTTAGGAGATATTTTGTTGCATTCTAAATATAGAATATACCAAAATGACCATAATGGGTTTTTCGATATTTAAAAAATATAGATAACGAGCCATTAATGATAACCATCAGATTGACTATGGATGGTTAGGATGGTGGGCTTTCCATGCACCCAGGAAAGGTGCACCTCATTGGAAATATCTCCTATATATATATATATATATATATATATAGGGCATATCCAGATAGCACAGTGCCTATTTGGAGTTTTTTGAGCACCAAACGTGGGCTCACCACGTGTATGCGATGGTTCTATTTGGAAGGGGACGGTTTTGGTAATAGCAATGTACTTTGCATTATTAAAATAATAGGAATTCGAGTTAAATCATTTCCATAAAAATAGGTGGTCGGTTTTAGTAAGATAAAAAAATACACATTTTAATTATTGCCAGCATTCGATCTATTTATGGAATGATCATTCCACGTATAGATATGTAAACTTCTAAATTACTGATTATAGTTATTGATTACGTCAGTTACTAATGTCCATACAATAATTACCGATTACAAATATGCATATTACTGAACATATTATGAATGTTACTGAAGTTATAACGTTCATATAGCAATTACTAATTACAAATGCCCATACTGAATGTTATTAAACTCTTTGTAATTGTTACTGAACTCTCAATGCATATGAATGTTACTTGGCTAATTACTAATGTCCATACTGAATATTACTGAATGCATTATGAATGTTACTGAACTCATTGTAATTGTTACTGAAGTTAGAGTTAGTAATATCCATACATCAATTACTGGTTATGTAATTACTAGTGTCCATACAATATTTACTGATTACAATGTCCATATTACTGAACCCATTCTGATTGTTACTGAAGATATTATTTTATTATTATTGATCTCATAATAGCCATTACTTGAGAATTGTATATACATTACTGAGCACACAACAAAAATTACTTGAGACTGTATATATATTACTTGAGTACTGTCTCAAAATTACTAAATTCTATTCAAATTAATAACACGTGGAAATTACTGACCATTTGTTATGGTTTTACTGACTTCACAACAAACACTTACTTGACCATTGTATTTATATTACTGAAATATGTACCATATAAACATGTGCAATAAGATATAGATATATACATTACTGAACAAACAACAAAAATTTACTTGAGATTATATATATATTACTTGAGTACTATCTCTAAATTACTAAATTCTATTCAAATTAATAACACATATGGAAATTACTGACCATTTGTTATGGTTTTACTGACTTCACAAGAAGCACTTACTTGACCAGTGTATTCATATTACTGAAATATGTACCATATAATAAAATGAATGTAAATTACTAACCATTGTTTGGATATTACCAATCCCGCAACAACTATTTACTTGAGTATTGTATATATGTTACCGATTCCATTTGAATATGTTACGAACAATATATAAGATGTTACTTATCGTTCTTACAAATAGGACGATGATCTATAAGTTACTTACGTAATTTAACAAGTTACTTATTATACACATCATGTTAATGATATTAATACAAAATTTACTTATATTAAAACAAAGACTGTCTGATTATATCTAATGATATTATTTTCAAAAGATGGAACAACAGAATCTCGTGTTCTGTGGATGTAAACTTCTAAGCAATCATATTGCTTTCATGATCTAAATATAATTGATAGTCATCCATCATCGTTCCTTCTCATATGATGTTCTCATGATCCAAATCCAATGACAAATCGAACATGGCGTTTGAATCTGAAATCAAAAATATAAAAACAAACGATTAAACTGAGATCATAATATGAACCAACAATGACAACTCATGAGCAAAAATAAGAGAAACATAAAATTTGCAACGAACGATTGATTAAAAAAAGTTCTACAAAAATACCTTCGAAGAACAAAGCTCCTGCAATTTCAGAAGCTTGCTCGTCGCGCGAGATCAACAAGAATATGTTCAAAATGACCATATCAAACACAATACGAAAAGATCAGCGGACGCTAATTTTAGAAAGTCTGAAAATACCATTTCTAAATAGACACCAAATATTGTGACTTGTGATGTGATCTTAAAATTTTGGGATTGATATTGGTAATCCAACGGCTGTGAGGATGGGCTCATTCCATTCAAATGGGCACAGTGTTCTCTGGTAAATTCCCTCTCTCTCTCTCTCTCTCTCTCTCTCTCTATATATATATATATATATATATATATAGGATTTTTATCCAATGTGCACAGGGCTCATTAGCGTTTTGGTGAGCACCATTTGTTGGCCACACACGTGTATTACTAATTGAGTGGTTACCTATTTCGAAAGATGTTGTTTTTAGAAGGAGATTAATATGCAAACCGATTTAACAATAAGTAGTATTCCAATTATATCGCGTCCTAAAAAATAGGAAGATCGTTCTGGAAAGAAAACATTCGAATCGATGATTTCTTTCAGAAAATTGAGATCCAAATGCTCAGGTCAGTAATATATATACAATAATCAAGTAAATGGTTGTTGCGAGATGGGTAATATCCAAAACAACGGTCAGTAATTTATATTCATTTTATTATATGGTGTAGAATTTAGTAATATATACACAATGGTCAAGTAAGTGCTTGTTGTGAAGTCTGTAAAACCATAACAAATGGTCAGTCATTTCTATATGTATTATTACTTTGAATAGAATTCAGTAATTTAGAGACAATACTCACGTAAATGGTTGTGTGAATTCAGTAATATATACACAATGGATAAGCAAGTTCTTGTTGTGAAGTCAGTAATATCCAAACAACGGTCCGTAATTTACATTCATTTTATTACATGGTGCAGATTTCAGTAATATATACACAATGGACAAGTAAGTGCTTGCTGTGAAGTCAGTAAAACTATAACAAATGGTCAGTAATTTCCATATGTGTTATTACTTTGAAAATAATTCAGTAATTTAGAGATGATACTCAAGTAATATATATACAGTTATCAAGTAAATTATTGTTTGTATTCAGTAATGTATATATCTATGTCTTATATCACATGTTCAGTAATATGTGTACGATTCTCAAGTAATAGCTACTATGAGATCAGTAATAACAAAGTAATGGTCAGTAAGTCATGGCATTACTCAAGTAAGAAAGTAACTATTTTGTCAATGCAATGCACATTACATAGACAATGGTATTACTAACCATTTGTTATGTTATTACATATCTCACAACACACATTTACTTGACAATTTTATACATATTACTAAATTATGTACAATGTAGCTATTTGGATGTAAATTACTGATCATTGTCTTGATATTACTGATCTCACAATAAGCATTTACTTGATCGAATTATATTTATTACTATCATAGCATTTGGATCCTTAATCATCCGCGTGGAATCATTTATTTGAATCGTTTCTTTCCAAAACCGTCTTCCAATTTTTAAAGATGTTGTATAATAGGAAATATAGGATTTTTTAAATACGTGGTAGCCTATAATTAGAAATATAGTTATTGCTAATACATGTGTATGGCCCAGATTGGGTGCTCATTGAAACGTTAATGAGCACAGGGCTCATTGGATAAGCCCTATATATATGTATATATATAGAGAGAGAGAGAGGAGTGATCCTGTGAGAGCAAAAAATTGTGAGAGCATGAGAGGGATGATTCTGGACTACATGATTCACCTGGGAGAGAGAAGATCAGGGGAGAAAAACAGAATCATGTGGTCCAGAATCATCCCTCTCATGCTCTCACAACTCTTTGCTCTCATAGGATCACTCCTCTTAGTGTAGGAAACTCCCTGCACCCACGCTATTTTCGCATTATTTTTTACTTTTTTTGAATTAAAAGTTCGGGGATTTACATAATATGTTGAGGGGAATAATTGTTTCAAAATTTATGTAAAATAAACATCCTAACATGTTCATCTAAAAGGGGTCGATTTCAGCAATTCTGAGACCGTTATAATTGGGTAGTCTTGATGGAGATGATAGAAGTGTCGAATTAACGTTTGAATTGGAATGACAACATGGTGATATATGGTGATCTAAATTCCCCAAGGTTTCATTTCAAAAAATCAAAAAACAATGAAAAATTAGGGGTGTAGGGAATTTTCTGCACCTTAAGGTCTTTTTACATATATATATATATATATATATATGAAGGTAAGTAAGCTTGTATTTCAATGGAAGTAAGAAGTTCTGCACAAAAGTGCTCAAAAGCGCCAACTAAGGCTTACAAAAAAATACATCAGATGCTAGAAAATTGGATTCGCAGAAATTGATCAGATTAGCAGGCATTTAGTGGAGTCTAGCCTCCAGTTAGTTTCATTCAGTTGAGAGGGAGACGCAAGATAGTCAAGCTAGCAGAATTGGGACGTCCTCAATAATTAGCGAAACAGGTTGATCACTCGTGGTGGAAGTTACATATGTCCATCTAGAATTTTGATCCCTCCGGATTCGCCAAACAACTACAGTAATATCAGTTCTTAATCTTCCTCCCCGCAACTTGTCAAGCTCCCAAAGCCTCCTGGCCAAACATCAACATGCATTGGGGTCTATATCTTTCCATGTTTTTTTACTTTTTGGGAAATATCACCATGTATGTTCATCTATATATCCCTCCATTATGTAATTTGAATTTCGTCAGAAACAGAGACTCATATGCCCTCCATCTAGAACAAGTATTACAACAATTCTAAGACCGTTAAAATACCTGTTCTAGATGGAAGGCGTAGAAGTCTCTATTTCTGACGAAATTTGAAAGGCATATAGGAGGGATTTATGGATGTACATGATGGTATTTTCCCAGAAAATTAAAAAATATGGAGATATAGATCCGGTGGATGTAAAATTACATACATCTTGGTGCATACTCCCCAAAAAACACCCGGGAGATGGAGCAGAGGAGAGAATCAGATCGGAAAGGTGTAGGGAGTGAGAGTGCAAGGCAGACTTTATCCCATATATCAAAGCAGTGATTACAATCCCAAAAAAGATGGTCACGTGACTCCAGAGCATGGTCACAGAAGAGTCATGAAGAAGACAAGCAAATTCCAAAGCGTTGTAACATATCCCTGGTAGGGGCTTTATTCAATATCATCCCTATAAAGACAACATTTATGTTTAGGAGCAGTCATGGATGTCCAGACATCCTCATACCATTCAATTGCAGGAGCTCTGGATCAGACCAAATCATAAGCCGAACGGAAAGTGAAATAAGTGGATGTCAGAGGGAGGCTGGCATTAGAGTTTGATCCCCCATTATAGGGGCAAGGATCGGACGAGCCTTAACCAAAGCTTTCCAGGTCACCGAAGCTCTAGCGAGAGCAGTTGTGTCCCCAAAAACTTTCCTCTCTCAGGTATGTGGAGCGGAGAAACTCCACCCAAAGCGATCCCTCGACCTTCAGAAACCTCCACACCCAAGTAACTTTGGAGGCACCAACCATGTCAATAAGGGACCTAATCCCTAAACCGCCTTCCTTCTTAGGGAGGCAACGTCCTTCGAAGCAATCTTATGGTGTTTGTAATCCAAAGGAAATCGGAGCACATAGAGGAGATACGTGTTATGGTAGAGGCTGGAATAAGATAGCAGTCCATCCAGAAGATCAAGATTCCAACTATAACCGAGTTTAGTAATTGATAATCGGGGGCACATAGAGGAGATACGTGTTGCTGAGATTCTAGGGAGCTTTGGTGAAATGTCTTGGCTTCGTATGAACTTGGCCAAAAGCAGATTATTTTGCTCCACAAGCGCTGGATACTCTTTCTCGTGGAACTCGGTCGTCGGGCTTCTTACCGAGTCACTCTCCACAAAATACCTGAGTATTCCTCTTGACCACAAATTAGAGGATCCTCATTTTCGAGGGCTTTTGGAGTAGACAAAATTCGCAGCCCATGTAGGTTGGGAAGTCAAATCTTTCTCCCCCCTCTCTTTCTCTCTCTCTATATCGAATGCTAAAATAGAGTATTTTTACAAGCATTAGTTTAATATCTACATGCGGATATTTTTGCTAATTCATGTTACATTTTATGATGGAAAGCTCCACCTCATCTGAAAGCTCATTTTTGATATCGTGCTTGAGTGTATATTCATTAGAAGAGCTCATGAAATATGTAAATATAGTAGATAATTTGAAAGAAAATGGGATATAATGGAGGATTTTTACAATTTTGTTTGTTCGAGATGCTAAATTATAGTAACACTCCTAACATTTTTTTGGAATATCACATTTGTGACTATCTTCTTGAGCAATTAACGGTTATGCTTACCGGGTTAGTTGTTCTTTATTCTCCTCTCAAATAGACATTAATATATGGATACAATCATAATTGGAAAGAAAAGAAAGGAATATGAAGTGTAATTTTTTTACTCTTCTTCCTCCTTTTTCCCCATTACCTTCTTCTTTATTCATATCTTCCTCCCCCCTCAGCGGAAATTTTTTTTAAATAATTATTAAAAAATCATAATTAATTAAATAAACATGAAGAAAAAAATTAGAAAAATAGGTATCGATCGGCACCTGAGGTGCCGATTTGGGCCATACCCGTTGGCCTCCACTCCAAATCGGCACCTCAGGTGCCGATTTGGGAGGGGCGCCAATGGCTATGGCCCAAATCGGCACCTCAGGTGCCGATTTGGGAGAGGGCCGTTGGAAATTAGCCAACGGTCCCCTCCTCCCCCATTTGTTATATAAACACCCCCTCCCCCCTCATTCCATTCTTCTCACAATTTCCCCTCTCCTTCTTCATCATCTCCCCTTATTCCTCCTCTCTTATTTCACTCATTCTGTTTTCTGAAGTGGGATTGCTTCTCTTGATCGGCTAATCTTATTCAAGTAAGAATAAGATATTTTTCTGTAGATTTTTTTTTTTGCGTTTTTTGCATGGTTTTATCAGTGAGGACGCTATATACATCGGATACCGGATTATATTATTATCTTTTGGATAACATTTCTTGTAGAAGACACGCATCTTTCAGGTAATTTTACTCAGGATTTTTTTAAATTTAACAAGTAATTAGATGTGCAAAATTGATACTTAGTTAAAATATATTTCAAAATAATTCTTGTTTATATTTAATGGTAAATCATTTGTCTATGAAGTAACCTAAAGATGTTGAAAAATAGTAATTGTAAATGTAATATGCATTTTTTTAAATGTCACTCACATTAGACATTTTATTAGGAGATTTTTGTAATAATTATTAAAATAATCGAAATTAATTAAATAGGGGACAGTAGATATTTTATTAGGAGATTTTTGTAATAATTATTAAAAAAATCGAAATTAATTAAATAGGGGACATTAGATATTACATTAGCATTTCATTGATTTAGATTTAAAAGTGCACATATTCATGTTAAAATTAATGTTATTTAGATTTGGAATCGAGCGCCGAGAGGGTCTCTATACAGCGCTGGCAGGACTCACTGTGGTGAGCACCGGTGAGTCCACAAGACCGGACTTTTGGATTCCATATCTGAGTAATTAGTATATCATTTAAATTATTGATTATTGGAGATAACATCCGACTGAAATGTTAATTAAACTAATTGTTACATCCGATTATTAAGTTATTATTTTGTGTAATTAAACTAATTAAATCATTTTTTTATTCGTATAGATGGCCTCCAACACCGCTCATGTCTTAATATATTGGGGAGGATCGATTGATGCCTCTGATGGCCACGTAGAATATATTGGGGGCAAGAAAACGGATGGTTACCTTACCATGCCAATTAACATATATTGGCTTACTGTCTCGCGTCTCTGAAGTCACTAATCTCCCGCTCGACCAGTATATACTTACATTAACTTGTAAGTGGTTGTATGAGGGATCAAATTTCTTTGCAGTACTGATTGACGATGATGAATCAACATTAGCAATGTTGAGTTCAATCGTCGATGTGAGATTTATCCATCTTTTTTGTACAAGCTACTCCCTTTAATATGGAAAATATGCTGTCATCTTCGAGGTAAAATTAATCACATTCAAATTATAGAATAAATTTCACCATTTATATTTAAACTAACAAAGATTTAAATTATCAGGCCAACAAATGAGATCATGTTTGAGGATATCGAAGGGTCATCACAAGTAAATGTAGAAGATGGTGGGGAGGGGACGCAACCATTTATATGTTGTAAATTGTACAGGAAGGGAGTACACGAATATGGTGGGGAGGGGACGCAACCACCACCGATGTTTTCTAGTTCAGGTTTTAGTTATTTGTTTATGTATAGTCAACTCTTATTCATATATCGATTTTTAGACATATAAATACAGCTCCTCATAAAATATAGCAGGACTCGGTGAGCAGGCATTTTCCCAGGGTCAGACAATGTAGGAGTCAATATTTGGCACCTCAGGAATGACGTCTGCGGGATATGGCGGGCAAGGGTACTCATCAGGTCATCAAGGACTCGCATCTCAATATGACCAAACCGGATTTGGAGCTTCACGTAATAAAATGACTAAATACAATAACTAATTTTTATCTTATTTATTATTTTCTAAAAGATGAATATCTCATTATTGCAGGATATGGAGAAGCTTTCAGTCAATCGTAATTTGCAGGATCATCATTTGCTGGTCCTTCGAGTCAGGGATACAGCGGGCAGGAAGTTCCACCAATTCAACCAGGATTCGTATCTACAGGTAAAATTATACTTAATTTATTACATTGCATTCTCCTCTTACTTATTAAGTAATTTATGTGACATATAATGTAATTAACATCTTTCAGGTATGAGCTATATCGAGTATGGCTTTAGAGGGTCTCAAATCGGTGAAGCCGGATTTAGAGGTTCAGGTATAAATATATTATAGAATATACGAACTCATTTCAATACGTTATGTTTAAATTTCGTGATACTTATAACAATGAAATATCTCAATCTCTTATAGGACCATCACTTGTTGGAGCTTCGAGTCAATTTGACTCTGGACCTTCTCAGCTCATACCGTCTACTCAATATAGTTCAGGATATTTGCAGTCGCAGATATTTGATAGTATTCGGCAAATGGAGGCAACTGATTTTGATAGACAGTTGTTTGGTATATCCACAATATCACAACAACGTCCGGAGCTGCCTCGAAGACCTTCTCCCGAAGTAAGGATCACTGAGCCTCCTCCATCAGAGCTGCCTCGCCATTCAACAAGTGTACGAACGTCAAGTAATAAGGAATCACAAACAATCGAACCGTCACGGAAGTCATCAGCTAGACCGCATCCTCCAGGGCACGTTCCAACGCATTCAGAACAAATGTCCAAGCAGAAGAAGAAGAAGAAGAAGAAGACAACACATGAGGAGACTCACAAAAAATTGGGAGATGGAGGGAAAGGAAACGACAAGGGAGGTGGTGCAGGAGGTGGAGGAGGAGGTCTGAAGGGATTTCTGAAGATATGAAAAGTTTAAGTTATTGTAATTTTTTTCTTATTATTTGTAAACTCATATTTCTTCTCTTATGATTTTAATAAAATACTTGTAATTTTTTTAAATTAATTCATGTCAAGTTGTACCTTGTTGAGTTCACATATATCAATGGTAAATGATGTTGTTCACACTCTCAATTTCTTTATATTTACGATAATTTTGTTGATATGTCAATTATAAATATTCTAAGTATGTATCAATAATGAAGAATATAATAAAAAAATAGAGATGTACTTAACATTTTACAATAACGTTATCGGGAAGAAGATGAGACCACGAAGCTCTACTGATAGATCAAAAATATTGTGATGAAGGAAAATATTGAAAGCCTATTAAATTTATTTTATTTTTAAAATTATTTACATAATTCCTCAAATGTCCTCAAATGAACATAATAATAATTGTAGAATAATATTTTGTAAATTATTTACATAATTCCTCAAAATATTTTTAAATTATTCACATCTAATGAACATAATAATAATTTGTAGTATCTGGTAGTAATGAAATTGAATTACAGTATTAATGGGGTGTGTTTTGTAAAATGCCCATCCCAAATCGGCACCTCAGGTGCCGATTTGGAGGGGGCGCCCCAAATCGGCACCTCAGGTGCCGATAGATACCTATTTTTAATTTTTTTTTTCCTCCATGCTTATTTAATTAATTATGATTTTTTTAATAATTATTTAAAAAAATCTCAAATCGAGAATTGAGCCCCCTCCAGTTAGAGCTTGTCACATCCCTTGCACATAGAGCTCACCACAACACCCCTGCCTTCCCCTCCGCCTCAACCCCTTTGCCCAGTTCGATGCAATAACCTTCACCACCACGCCCTCATCCTCGAGCATCTCCCCAACGCCTCCCTCCAACACACCCCATTCTCCTCCCACAACCCATGTCCAGCCTTTCCTCCACAACAACGTCAAACATGACAATACCCTCCTTGATGCCCACTTCCGCTCCAAGCTATCTCACTTCTTTTTCGCTCGGCCCCAATCAGACAACCCCCTCCTACACCTTGCAAGACTAGATCTTTCTCTTGAACCTCACCAACAATCATGTATCTGATAATGAGTCATCGTCGACCCGACCATCTTCGCCTTTGATGGTCAAATGATTAAAATGACCCCAATAAGACGGAGAAGAAGAGGAAGAAAAAGGAACCAAAGAACAAGGACCTCTGTTGCAACAATAGCAATAACGAGAAGCTGAAGAATTGAGTGTTTTAGTCATTCTCCTCCCATTAGATCCTCTGCCGCCTCCTTCCTCCATCACCGACACTCACAATTCCTCATCCGTCGAACCTCATGTCGACATATCTAACGACCCTCTTTCCTTTACTCGGCAATTGGCATTAAAATGGAGGGGCACAATTGTGATAATTTTTTAACCAGATCTTGATTTGTGTAAATCACACTTTGTCTCATTCAATAGATAACGAAACTAATGGAGGGGCACAACTATTAATAGTTGCAGACTAGAAAGTAATATCCTCTTAGAGGGACACTAAGTGTAAAAAACCTATAATGCAATGTCCTATTTTCTAGAATTAATAATAATGATTATACAAAGTAGAAATGATAAAAATGGGATGTAATGTAATGTTACCTTTCACATTTCAGCTGCTACATAGGAGGAGGGTTCAAGATGATGAAATACCAAACCGAGATTTCACAGCATTGGAAGAGGGACTCGAGGTGCTAACTGAAGATGATAGGCTAATGTTGAACCGAATTTGTAGGGATGTCTTCATTGGGTCGGAGGGACGATAAAGAGAGGTTGGATGGTCAAGTTGGGATGGAAGGGTGAGTATTTAATCGGATAAAGCAATATTTTGGATTATATATGCATCATCTAAAGCTATGCGTATATCTGTGGGTACCTGTGTAACTGTGTGGATCATCTGTTGTATTACAGAAGGTGCTCTAATGCAACAAGCCGTTCGCTGGAGTTCGGATCGGTGGGCCCTCATAGGCTCGGCTCCCTATGAGGGTTGTCCGATCCTCATCGGACGGCCCGTTGCATTACACCTGATGTAATATAGCAGACGATCTGGTCTCCCCGTGTAAACCACGTTCCGATGGAAATAGCTTAATCTGAATCAGATAACCGATCTGTATGATTTGTATGGATATTATAAAGTCTAAAACGGCTCTTCACAATCAAGGTAATTACCCATTTAACATCTTACCATGAACATCTTATATGCAGGGACAACACTGATCTGTGGTGATGAGATTTATCACAACGACAATTGGTTATCACAATAACCATAGACTGTGTTGATAACACATTTAACGTCATATTTAGATGATGTTATTCAGATTTTGTTGACATGAGAGTCTTTGTGGCGAGAAAAATATATTGTCGCAAACCATTATAAATGAAAAAAAGTGATCGCACCAGTTTTGTGACATTGGAAGTTCTAGTTGTGGAAATATAAAATTATAAATTTATTGGAATGGTATAGTCATCGTCTGGAATTCGTTGCTAAAAATGGGGGTACCTAAAGGATTGTGACCATAATAATATTCATTGTCGCTGCTTTGATGATGAAAAATTCGCAATAAGTTATACCTAACAAACCTGTACCAAACAATCTTTGATCGAGTCAATGGAAAGTTTCTTGGAAAAAATATAATTAAATTATTTTTGTTGACACAACTTAATAACTATCAAAAAAATTTGTTGTGTACATCAACATTCTTATTATTTTACTGATATTTTGAATGAAAAAATATAAATGATGAATGGCATTATAAATTTATAACGACGAACATGTTTTTCTTGTAATCACAAAAAGATAAAGAGAAAATTGTAGCAGACATAAACATAAACAGTTTGGTGCGAATTGAATATGGATCTACACAGAGACAATATCCAAAATATTTGTCTGGTAGATACTTTTTGTTTTAGTTGTATCCCAACGATCCGCTCTCGCTTGCTTTTATTATTAATTTCAAAGAAGAGGTGGGGGATATTTGTTGTCTCGTGGGGTCCACGAGAAGCCGATCCGAGTCTGTCTGAGGCGGGGTTGGGTATCTGGGCCGCACATGGCCTGTCCGGTCCCGCCACGTTCTTTATTGCACACCTTGTGCCCCATCCACTTGTCAAGCCTATTTGGTTTTGGATCCAAGTAGAAGCCGTGATTTATTCAATTCAGGTCCTTTATCACGATGATGCTCCAGTCTGCACTACGGATGCTAATCGAATCGAATACATTCGAATCCACCTAGATTTATATTCAATTCATTATAAAATTTTCGAATCCGAATTCGAATCGAACATTAAACGAATTTTTAATCTAGATTCAAATTCAATTCGTTTGGAGTTTCGAATATTCAAATTCGATTCATTTTATATCGAATTAGATTTTATTTAATAATGTAATTAATAATAAAAAAATTTATATTAATAATTTTCTAAGTTCCAAAGAATTGAATAGACTTTGTGATACTAATTTGTGGAAAAACAATTAAGATAAGTAAAAAGCTTTTAACATAAATGGTAAAATTTAATAAATAATATAAATTGCATTAAAATACGTAACTTTTGTCGTTCTTGTATGTCGCAATCCCCATTTACTTTTTTATACCTATGGTGGATTGAATATATAAAGCAAAAATAATTATTGACATCTTGATAAACCATTGATCTTTTCTTTTTGTACCAATGATGGAAATTCAATCAATGCATCTCCTTTTAACAAACACTCCACCAACTTTCGCATTCTCTTTGGTAAATTATTCACAAACCATTGATCTTTTCTTTCATCTTGTTATTATTCAGGAATCAATTTTTCTATTTCTTCACCCTCTTCTTCCACTTTTTCGTTAATATCATCATCATACCCAATGACCCTTTTATGGACACTATCTTGAGAAGATGGTGTGTTTGAATTAGACTTTTAAAAATAAAATGAAAACACACACTCAACTATATTTTATCATACCAATATAGAAATACAAAATATAGATTAATAGATATACATGTCCAAAATAATAATCAGAAGATTGTGTTCCACATTTCTCTGAAGAGTCTTCCATATATTCCCCCCCCCCATAGTGATGTATCTTCATTATATCTAAGAAAAAGTAATCACTAAATTCTATTAAATCATAAAAGCGTGAACTGATTTATGGAGTTGAATCCGCATCTGAGGTATATAAAAATCGGCAGACCTGACTAAGAACTCAGTTGGTATGGCTCTGATCTTCAATTTTTCTATTATGTAACATTTTTCTACATCAATCATGAACATTTCATGCTTACCTCATTTCAATGCATTCTTACGGAGGCACAGTTGGGCTTATTAAAGATTATGATGATATTTCCTTCTTGATAACCTAGTCTCCTTGTAATCTTGATGAGAAGTGGAATTTAATTGCAGCTATGATCTTTTGCACATTTAGTCATTTAGACAAAGCTCGAAATCCATAAAATATGTTCATACCTTAATTTTCTCTAACATATTATATTCAAATGCTTGATTGTCCTTATCATATGATCTGGATATTATGATACATGGGAGGATTAAGAATGTTTTAAGGAAAATATTATTAGAAATTTGAAACCTATGACATCGGGTTGATTTTCAAAAATTCAGTATGTGTTTGTTTGCAGATGATGTATTTTAGAATAACATAAATATTTGGATAGAAGCTAAATCTTAAGTTTTTAGGGTAAAAGGGTGTGTGTGGTAATACTAGTAGTTGTGGGGTGATGGAGAGATGATGGCGACGTTAGTGAGTCTAGAACTGGTGTCGTTTTCAACGACGGGGAAGAGTGGGAGCTGGTGGTGAGGTTGGCGACTAGGAGGTTGATGACTAGAGCCAACGACATTGGAGAGAGAAAGCAGAAGCAGGAGGCTGGAGCCGACGACGTTGGAGAGAGCGAGCAGTAGCGGGAGACTGGAGCTAGTAATGTTGGAGAGGGCGAGCAGGAGCGGAGGTTGGAGTTGGCAGCGTTGGAGAGCAAATGTTAGGGTTTTTTCTCATGACTGACGAGGGGAGAGAGAGAATTTGGGGGAGTAGGGAGGGGGTATGGTGTATGTAATAGGCATCCTAAAAGTGTGATGTTTAGAATAAGATGATGAAATTTTTTATTTATTACAGTAAGTTGTGTATCATTTGTGGGAATTTTACAAAATATACTATATTTATTTACATATATATAATGCTTCATACCATATTATATATGTGTGTGTATCGAATCGAATTGAATTGTTATCGAACGAATCCAAGTGAATTCATATTCAATTCATTTGAGAATCGGATCCACAAGTTAAATTCAAATTCAGTTCATTTGATTTTGAATCGAACTTTTTTCGATTTTTTATCGAACGAATCCTAATCGAATTCGAATGATTCAATTCAATTAGCAGCCCTAGTCTGCACCCTTCTCTCTATCAACATAAACGTTGTGAACAATAGTTGGAGCACTGGGTTCGAATCGGCCCAATCGGAAAAAGCTCGGGTTGGACCTATCAAATTTCCGTGGGCTTTGGGCAGTTCAGTCCGAGCTTATCAAATTTTCGTGGGCTTTGGGTTGGGTCGAGGTCCATTTTTTTTAGCAAATCGACGATCCAGGCCCGATCCAAGACTCGCGGGATCGAGATCGGGTTCGGGCCGGGCTTGAGTTTGGGTTAGGCTCAACCCACATCCATTTTGATTCCATGAAGTTTCACTTTGATTCCAAATTATTGCTATGATAAAATTCATCCATAACACATGAATATTGTATGTATTGTTATGATATAATATTACTATTCATGGATGAAGGAAATATGGGATGTATTGTGAATATAAATCCATGTCCCCTAATTTGATTTTAATATGATATTTTGAAATATGAGGGTCCGAATCCGGTCCATTTGTACTTCGGGTTTGGGCATGGTCCAGCCTGAGCGTGCGGTTTGATCCTGGGCTTTTGCGGATCGGGTTAGGGTCGGATCCGAGCTAACCGACCCAATGCTCTACCCTAGTTAACAACATGCATAACTGCATGTGATCCCTGTTGTCCATCGAAGATCGGAACGATGTCATTGCTTGTGACATTTTCTAGAATGAGTTTTTCCCACGAAGGATGTGCATCTAAATGTAATAACATTGATAAATCTCATATTTATCAGCTTAATTAATTATATTTATCTACTTTACTTAAGTTAATAACATGATTTATTGACGAATTAACACTAATTGATAATTTATGTGTTGTATATATTTTTAACACTGATTATTATATATTAATATGGTGTAATATTTTATGTATTTATTTCTTATTAAAAATCATATAAAAATTAGATTAAAATTTTACATAAATAAATTAATATAAAATAAAAAAATAAAGATAAGCAAAAGAAAAATTAAAGAAAATGGTTTTATATGGTTTTTAATAGTATTTAATTTTAGATATGTATAGACGATCTCTGATTTCTTTGGCTTCTTCAAGATTTTTACCCGGCAGACCCTATAATCTTTTTCAATTACGTCTACGACCTTTGAAACATCCTAATTCCTCCTCCGACCTTGTAAACTTGCTCCGTCTTACACAACAAACCCTACAGTCAAATTTAACTATATTTGAGTCAGTTACTTGGGTTAGCCTTGAGTTAACCCAACCCATTTACCATTGAACGGCTAGGATTACCCCAAATTAAAAAAAAGAAAACGGGATCCATCAACGGGAGTTGTGCGAGTAGCAACATCGGCCCGACAGGGGGGTTACAGGTAGCAGGTAGCAACATCGACAGCTAGGGGAGGGGGTGCACGTAGCAGCATCGCTCGGTGCCGGGAGGCGGGGGTAGCAGTTGCAGGGGGTGGAGGGGTCGGGAGCAGCATCGACCGGGGGGGTGCACGTAGCAGCATCGCCCGGTGCCAGGAGGCGGGGGGGGGGGGGGGGGGGGGGGGAGCAGCGGCAGGGGGGTGGAGGGGTCGGGAGCAGCATCGACGGTGGGTGGTGGGGGTGGGGGGGGGGGGCTGCACATAGCACCATCGCCCGGTGCCGGGAGGCGGGGGGGGGGGGAGGGGAGCAGCGGCAGGGGGGTGGAGGGGCCGGGAGCAGCATCGACAATGGGGGGGGTGCACGTAGCCAGTGGTGGGGGGCCCGGGAGGCAGGGGGTGCATACTGCGGTGGTGGGGGGCCCGGGAGGCGGGGGGTGCACGTAGCTGGTGGTGGGGGGATCGGGGAGGGGGGGGTTGTTCCAGGTAGGAACATTGGCGGTGGGGGTGGGGTGTGCACGTAGAAGCATCGCCGGTGGGGGGTGGGGGGTGTTGCAGGGGCAGCATCGCCGGGGGGCGGGAGGGGGATGCAGGTGCCTTAGAGGCCGCGGGTCGCTGGTGATGACGACGAGGGCGACCTTGCGGAGACGGGCCGGACGCGAGGGGAGGCCTGGGCGTGGCGGACCTTGGCGGCAGAGTGGTGGGGGAGGGGGTGGTTCTAGGTAGCAGCATTGGCGACGGGTGGGCGTAGCAGCATCCGGGGGTTGTAGGGGCAGCATCGCCGGGGGGCGGGAGGGGGATGCAGGTAGCCGTAGAGGCCGCGGGTCGTCGGTGATGATGACGAGCGCGACCTTACGGAGACGGGTCAGACGCGGGTGAGGCCTGGGCGCGGCGGACCTTGGCAGCGGCACGGGGGGGGGGGGGGGATTGCATCGGTTGGGGGGTGGGGGAGGGGGCAGGGTGTAGTGGCACTAAATGTAAATTTGATAAATTAAATGGGTATAATCTAAAAGAACATAACAGAATCGGGTTAACTTTAACGGGTAAATGAACGGGGGTTAACCACAGGGCCGGTAGGGTAAGGGTTAGCGATTTTATGGGGTCGGGGGAGGAAATAGGATGTTTCGAAGGTCGTAGAGGTAATTTGAAAAGATATAGGGTCTGCCAGGTAAAAATCCCCTTCATGAAAGTTGTAGATCTCATCAAAATCTACAACTTTCATGTTTACCACTTTTTCTAGTTCACCGTCTAATTAATTCTTCTAGAATTATCTTTGATTTTCTGAATTAACTTAATTCCTATTGGGCCACATGGCACCTCCATAGTCGGCCACGTGGCCCATTCCTGTTCTGCCATCTGCCTTTGATTCTGTCCATTGGATCATTCTATTCAACTCCATCTCGATCGTCCTTTAGCACCATATTAGTCACCATCTGATCATACAATATACAGTTTTTCAACCGTTCATCTGTGCCTATATCCATGATCATTCGATCTTTTTGATAAGACCATCCAAACCGTCCCTTAGCACATGATTCTCCACCACTTAATCTCCTTTCCATCAGGCAGATCTACGTCGTCCATCCATGCCTTTACAAGAACCGTTGGATCCTATGATCCAATGGTGCCTGAACTTCCTTCAACGTCCATCCTGTTACACCATCGTCTCAAATCGCCTTCTTCACCGATTTATTCCAACCTCCTCCAGATCCCTTCCAATAAATCGCGACGTGAATCCCTTCGTCTAAACCCTTTAATCTACGCCATATCTTTCCTTTCATCTAAACCCTAACCACCCAATTGGTGGCGGTGGTTGAAACCACCTTGGAAACCATCTGTAACCACCACTACCCCCTCTTCAAGTAGCCACCGCCGCTTCAAGCGGTGGTTGCCAACCCTGGTATGAGCATACTCCTAGCCTCATCTTCACTTCGTGATAGGAAGCTCGAAGATTCGAGTTGCAACAATGGAGTTCTTTCTGTGGTTGACCCATGGCCATGGAAGCCATGTTACAACACCAATAGGTGTTTGTTCGAGCCCCAGGTCTGGCTGACCTGTTGGAGCGATGAACCAGAAGCCATTTGAGCTTCAATCACAAGCCTTTCACTCCATCAATCATGTATTTTCTTCATGTATAGGTTAGCTAATTAGGTTCTTCTCGTCATTTCTTTAATTTATTCAGCCATTTAGGAAGATCTACATTATCATCGGACATGGTTTTGACCTTCACCTTGGGTCCTTGATCCACGCTGGAGATTCTATTCTCTGTACTTCCAGTTCTTTCATACTCTACTACATCGATTCATCTTCCTCCAGATATGGTGCAAGAACCCCAAAGAGCTCCACCTTCTTCATGCCATTACAATTCTCAACCTCACTCATATTCGCGTGCATCTTCTTCAAATTTGCTTCAGAACACATGCATGTCTAGAAACTGTTAATGGTCGGAAACTGAAGCACTCCTCTGATCAACCACTTTGCCGTCATGGAGGTTTCATCTTCGTCGACTTCCATCTACTCGCAGGCCATCGTCATTCAAGATCTATCCTCGCGAACATGATGTAGATGATCACCAATCATTAGGGGATATTCAAGAAGAAGGAGGAGCAATGGGGCTCTCGCCGGAGCTTCATCTCATCGCAACCACGCAAGGCAGAGCAGAAGAGGATCCAGGGCGTACATATGTCGTTGGATCATGCCTAATTAGGCATGATCTAACAGTCGAGATCAGACCACATCGACACCCATGTTCCTACAGAGTTGGAGCAGACTAGACTCAGCTGAAGCACCATGTGACGCCATGTGGCCCGAGCCACATCCTTCACCCGAGCTTAGAACCGTACGTACCTCAGACGTACGGACCTGGGCAAATTTCATTGATTCCCCTCCGGTTATCCTTAATTACAAAAATACCCCCCCATACAGGGGGTATTCAATAATTTATTCAGTTTTCATATTTGCATTTTAGCCCCTCTGAGGACTTGTTTGTTATATTTTAAAGTATGTTTTATTGTAATTATGCCCCTGGATTCAATGATGAATAACTTGAGCATTGTTTATTCTATGGAGATGATTTCAGTGGCATTTTGATCCTCGTTTAATTGTCTTTGATTTGATATATTCCATTTTCTGATTATATAATAAATAAAGGATTAATTTATGAGAGTCTATATTGTGCATCCATGCTTATTAAATGAAATATGACTATATTGCATTGATCGATTAGATATAGAACTAATATTATATAATTGCTTAAGTTTGATAAATTTTGTGAGTATAATTGTATTTGTCATTCTGTTCATTATGTTCATTCTGTTGATGTATTCTAACATGCATTGATTGTTTAAAAATCACATTTCATTTTATTCATGCATGCATTAGTGATGGGCATTTCACCTTGCATTATTTGCATTATTTGTATATTTTGACCTAAATAAATTGTCAATCACTTAACCTAGATATTTAATAACTTGAATAATTGTATTGTGGCTCGTGTCCTTGTGTTCGATCATGGACTTCCCTGGTTATAAATTAAAGACAATAACCTCATCATTGAGATTCCTCTCGGTTTTGTATGGAAAGCTAAGTGTCCATGCTACAGGGGATCTATTTTATTACATGCATTTAGCGCTTCATCAGATGGCACCATTGCCGGGGACATAGCTTCTCTATTATAATTACCTTAGGTTTTATATGTTGGTTAAGTTGATTTTTATTTTATTTAAGTTGATCTTGTTTTGTGATATGTTTTGCATTATTATATTGTGTTGATAATCATTGAAAGATCTAATATATTCTCTTCTATGGTAGGGAGGCCTATTCATCAAAGACGCTCGTGGAGAATGGATGTTGGAGCTCAAGATTGAGTTCAAGCTAAGTAGAGCCGCAGAAGATGCCATCAAGTGTTTCGAAGATTGTTTTTACATATTTGTTGTACTTATTTTGGACTATGGACTATACTATTGTGTGTATTGAGTTTGTTTCACCCATGATAGGTGGGAATCAACTTGAGTGCTTGATATTAGGATTTAGGCACACGACTCCTAGATCTACTTTCGATGATACATCCTTAAGTGCTTGGTTCATAAGTTAGGTCACACTAACTATATCTTATGAGATCCGCTCATCTCTAAGAATCATGAGACGCATGCAATCTTCGTCCAACTTAGCTCAATTAAATTGATTATCTGCCTGTTAATAAACACATGATTAGTGTGTATTTCAATCGATTTGCATGCATTAAGTTAAATTTTACATTCAGTCTAGCATATGCATGATGAGAGCTAGAGCCACTGTAAGTATTTCTCTTGAGCATGGCATCATGATTTTACGTCTACATGATTTTCCCCTTCATAATTTGTCACTTAGGATAATATGGAAAAGGGACTGGATGGTAGACGATGATTTAATTCAAGTGGTAACCTAATCTCTAAAAATGGGATTATTAATGCAAGTTGACCTAATTAAAATGAAACTAAAATTCACCATGTTTTTGGGAGAGAAACCCCACATTTCTTGTAGGTACGTACGCATTTGTTGATAGGTGAGGACGAATCCCTAGGATAGAGCCCAAATCATATTCAACGTGGTCGTAATGAACGCAAAATTTGTATTATTGCCAATAAAAGTGACAAGATAATTAGACCATATTTTATGATTTTTACTTTGTGTGTTGGTGAAATAATTGGGTTTGCTTTAATCTCGATTGACTCTTCAACCTCCCGAAACCTTTAGGCTCCATTTTCATCTCCAAGATTCATCCATCTATAGATTCAACATCATTTGGCATCTCCTCTCCTTAGCTTCATATTCTTTATATTTAGGCTTATTTTCAGCTTAAGTATAGGTGGATCCAATTTCGTTCTGATTGTTCCCCTCGGGGCACCTAGTTTTAATTCATTTTTCATCTTAAGTATAGGAGTGCCCGAGTCCTCATCTTCATTTAACTGATTCTTTTAATCATTTTCACATATGTATTTATATCATTAGTTCTCGTATATACTTTTATATTTAGCATGAGCTATGGCTTCATATCACTTTGTACTATATGGACATAGCAAAAGCTAAGTATAGGGGAGTATACCGTAGGCATATATATTACATATATACTTTAGCCATAGCTCAGATTTTAAAATTTTTCAAAACTTTTGGGGATTTGGGTATCATAGTACATGCTTGAAATGATCTTTTTTGTAAAAAGTATTTTGAAAATGATATTGAAAAATTATAGTATTTGACATGGTTTTCAAAAAAATACCTGGTTTGCGAAAATATGCTTGACATGATTGGAAAATCATTTGTAATTTTTTTTTGAAAATCTACATATTTATGTGACATTGTTTAAAAAATGTTTTACTAAGTTTGAAAAATGAGATTTACATGTTTTTGAAAAATCTTTGTAAAATGTTTGGGAAAATTTTATACATATGTGACAATGTTTGTAAAAGGTTTTCAAAAAGCTAAGAGTGTATATGAATCTAATCAACTCTCTAACTTAAAAAAATTAATTAACTTATTGATTGGTTCTTTCTCTGACATATTTTTACTATACACTCAAGGCTTGAGATGATTTTCAATACTTGATTTAAGAAGTCCATAGAATTAGAGTTATCATGTATTAATCATTAGTCCTAAATTTAAGTCTTGAGATGATCTTCAACACTTGGTTTAAGGAGTCCATAGACTTAGAGTTATCATGTATTAGTCATTAGGGTCCTAAACTTAAAAATTCATACTCTCCTAGTTGGAATATATGCATGCTATATACCATGCTTAATCTCCTTTAAAATAATTTGCTTTCACTCACATGCACGACTGCAATAGTGATTGAGATATGTCAAGGTATCACTAAGTAAACCGGGATTGGAAGTTTGAGTTTGGACTTGATCTATATGATGCACGAGGATGGGATAATATTAGTGAAAGCTTCATGAAACCTGAATGTCAGCATCTTAGCCAGTATGTGACTTGTTCTCATGCTATCTCTTTATCAAACTTAAAGTGCCAAGGTGTGATGACATTTTTATGACGAATTATTTTTCTAATATTTTTATAAAATAACATATATTTTTGGGATCAACTTTTACAAAAGAAGTGATTTGATTTGAGATAATATAAATGATAAATAAAATAGGTGAAATATTTACAGGGTGAAAAAGGATAATTTATTTTTTGGTTTTGATTTTCTTGATATTTTGATCATTATCTACCCCAACTTATTTATTTTATCAACCAAGTCAATATTGACCCAGTCTCGGGGTTAGGATCAGTATGTATATATTTCATATTTACAGCCTTCTTTTCTTTTAGTTTTCTTTTTATTTTTATTCTTTTATTTGGGATAAAATAAGTATTTAATATATAATATTAATATTTGTGGTTAGAATGATAATTAGTTAGTAGATATTTACATTATTTTACCAAAGATTTTAGTCAAAATGAAAGAATAAAGGTGATGAATCACGTATTCATCACTATTCTTTTATCCCAAGATAAAAGAATAAAGATGAAAAGAAAAAGAAAAGAAATAAAGAATGATGAGTTTATGGAATAAATGCAGATTGACCCGAACCACGAGAGAATGTCAAGACTTGACCTGATCGACCAGGAATAAAGTAGAGGGAGATATGGTTCATAACTTATAAAAATCAAGAAAAACAGTTCTCACTTGTACATATTCTTCATTACCTTGAAAATATTTTCACCTATTGTACTCGTTAACAATATAACCTCAAATAAAAATATTTCCTTCTTAAAAGTTGTTTGTAATAATGTATATTAATTTATAAAAATTTCATAAATTTTTTAATGAATAAATAATAACAATGAACCAAAAAAGTCATAAAATTCAACTTCACGGGTCCATAAGTATGTATAGAAACTCCAAATGGACCAAACTCGCTTTTAGACTTTCTTTTGTAACTAATACAATTTATTAAAAATACAAAAATCGCTTTTAGCCTAACTTCCGAACCTCATAACTCGATCGTATGAACTATGATTTGGGTGTGCTCACTTTTAAAGTTCTTTGTGTAAGATTATCTACCAAATAAAAGTGTTTCATTAATATTCAAAAAGTAAGTTTTGAGACCCTATTGGTATACTTGTACACATATGTATAATTAAAATAAAATATATAAAACATTTAAAAATACAATATGTGCACAATATATAAAAATGACAAAATAAAAAATAATAAAATAACACATTTATTATATAGGTATAATATACTTATATTGTATATACTTCTATTTATTTAGCATATTAAATTAACTTTTAAAAATAAAATAAATTAAAATTTATTATACTTATTTTATTCTAAAAATAAATAAATTATTAAATTATGTAATTAAAGATAAAAATATTAAAAACGTGGTTTGTTTTATATATAGTTATTTTATACTTATTATTAAAGATTTGTAATTATGTTACCCTAATTAATTTATTTAATTTATTAACAATCATAGGAGATTACTTTGTTAAATTATAAACGTTATTATTTTAATTATTTTAAAATTTTAAATCATTTCCTATCTATTTTATTTATTCTTCATTTAAACTATTATTTTGGCATTATTCTTAATTTGTTCTTTTTCCTCCATCCTATTAGAACATTCCATATTCGTTGACTTCCAGTCAACTCTTCCCATCCTCGTTGCAGACCCGAATAAACCGCGACCCATCATCTTCTTCGACTTTTGTAGCTCGAATATGACCTTCTTCGGCTTTGAATTCTCTGCCCGATTGGAGCAAACAAATCAAGGATGCATGTTGGAGTGGATCTTGATCTATTTGCTCCTCGATTTATGTGCTTTCCTTTGATTTTTCTCGAACCCCTTTGCCTATAAAATATCTTCCACGTGCCCTCCATCCAGGTTGATCCATCTTCATGGCCATTTTCCACCTCTCGTTGCTCTAGGACAGTGACAGGGTCCCGAAGCCATCATCAGAGGAAGAATTCAGTGCTCATTTGGGCGAGATTCGCTCGTGCTCCCCGACCTCCGCCGTCATTCTTCGTCATAGCTTTCTGCAACATCAGGTTCCCCCTAGTCTCTTCGTCTTCATTTTAGTTCCTCAATTCAGATCCATAGCAATGCTTCCGTTCTTCATCTCCAATCATATTGATTGGAGATCTTATTCATCTAATTTTGCACCCAATTTGATTTACCTTCATTTCTGCTTCAATCCTGCTTTTTCACATCCTTTTATCCATATCTAACCATCTTAGGTATTTATATTTGAGAATTTTAGGTTTCCTCCTTCATCCTCACTAGGACCAGACCCATTCTCATTATTTTCCATTCAATTTCTATGATGAAAACATCCGGCCAAGGCCCCTGAAGCTTCGATCCTGTGAATAGTCGTGTAGAAAGGAGAGACAATACCTAAGAAGAGACCTAAAGCATCATCCAGATTACGTGTCAGAGATGCACCTCCAGCTCTTCGATCAATGAGACCTAGGTCCGTAGAATACCCTCAGTCTATGCGAAGTAATTTTTAGAGGCGATTGAGACCCTTGAACCCCAAATCCACCTCAAATACAGTGAGATTGAGCCGATGAAAGTTCAACAAGGAAGTCCTTCGTAGTTGTTCTGCATAATATCTTCAAATCCGTTAGATTGAGCAACGGAGCGCCAGATCTGATATGAAACATCGACTCGCGCCCAAATCCAATCCATCTGATCAAGATCTATTTCCCCAATTTGCATCAAGAGCGTCGAAAGGTACCCAATCTTGGGATGCACGATCAGATCTGAGTAGCTCATCTCAACTGCATGATCGTGCACAACTTATGGTCCTTCGATCATATCCGAAGACATGATCAGAGTCGCACGTTACCATTCAGATCCCTCACGTGATCCGGACGACGACTTGGATAATTTGCATTAGGACCCCTATAGTTTTCTTTATTTCATTTTAGTTCATAAATTGTAAATAGTAGTTCAAACTTTTTATTATTCAGCCCCTACAGCTTACTTAATTACATTTCTGTCCATGTCTATTGTGTTCGCGTGCTTGTACATGTGCTTGTCTGGTACATTTACAGGTTTTATCCTATACTTTTCATGTGTTAATAAAATTGAATATATTTTCATAATTTGCATCCATACCCCTATGTGTCTGATTTCACGTATGTAACATGCTTTCCTTGGTATTTTTTCATCTAAGCCCCCGAAATTTTAGTGCTTTTATTGTTTGGTGCTTAAACATTAAATAATTACATCCAAGTCCCCCATTTTGCAAAATATCTTAATTTATTATTTTTAATATTTCAAAAACCCATAAAAATTTTCTGTTTGCTTTATAAAAACTATAACAAATTGAAAAGTACGCTAAAAATTCTAAAAGGATAATATTAATGTCTTTTGAGTTGTTTGATTTTTTATCTAAAATTTGTTTGAAAATTCTTTGTAAAAATGAAAAATCTCAAAATACAGAAAACACCAAAATAGTATTCAAAATCATTAAAAATCCTAAAAATATATTTTTGGTCTCTACTTGAAGCCTAGTAAATATAGTTTTTGAGAATATTGGTTTCCAACTTTTTTGAGTTGATTTTATATTTTTAAAATCCAAAGACAGTAGCTAGATTTCCTATTTGCTTTATTCATGCTTTTAATTGTTTTAAAAATCCAAAAAATCTATGAAAATCATAAAAAGAGTAACAAAATATCAAAAATACACAAAATATTTTATTTGAAGTTTCTAGATGTTTTTACTATATTTGAAAAATACAAAAAGACTGCTCGTTTGTCTTTATTCCACTTTCTTTTATTTACTTTATTTGAAAATAAAATATAACTATTGTAAAAAATAAAAATCATTAAAAAAATTCAAAATAAAAAAATATGAAAAAAATAAAAACCAATAAATATGTACAAAAATAAAAATCCATAAAAATTCAAGAGTAGGTCGCTTTGAGTTTACTTTTCCCTTTCTTTGATTTTTCTTTGAATTGAATAACCCTTGCATAATGACGGTTGCCTGCTTGTGTTCGACCCGGGGAGCTATACTGGATTAATAATAGAATAGAAATCTACTTTATTTTCTTTATTTGGATTCAAAAATTTTTTGATTGGTTCCACATTCTCTCTTTATAAATAAAAATAATTAAACCCTCAGTGAAATTCTGGAACATCACCCGACTTCTCGAATAAAATGGTGGAAGGCCCTCCTTCCGTGATTTCTCTTAACTCATCCATTTAACCATCTTGTCATATTTCTTCATTAATCTCTTGCCCGAATAACACTCTAGTCTGCTCGAATAATTTTCACCAAATTCTGGCTCTGGTTCACACATCTCTCCAATTTGAAATTCACCTGAGCTTTACTCTTATAAATACCCCATCCAAATCCAGTTTCTCTTCTGATTTGTTTTTGGCCTCCTTTCCCCGAGCTTGAGCATCTGAGATCAGAACTGGTAATAAGAGCTTTTGATCCTGCAAGTGGGAGTGAGGGAGAGGGTGTCATCTATGTGATCTAGCAAGCCAGTCAGAGCACCATTGTCCCAAGCGTCTTTAGTTGATCCTTAGCTGAATCAAGGACATAACTTTTGCCATCCATTGTAGGTAGTTTACAGGGTAATCTCTCTTCCATTTTGCATTCAATTTCAGTCAAACTTCGTTCGATTTCAATTCTGTTTAGTAACTTGTAGCTTTTCCTCTGATGAGCTAGATTGGAGGTCATCACTATGTTTTATCTAAATCCAATCATTGATCCACCTCGGCCATTCATTTCTCCATCCTCCTAATGCATCGTCATCACCCGATCCTTATTGGATCTGCGTTGTGGTCTCACCTCCGATCACCTCGTCGAAGGCAGATCATTCACCCCTTAATTTCTCAACTGGTAATAAGAGCTTTTGATCCTGCAAGTGGGAGTGAGGGAGAGGGTGTCATCTATGTGATCTAGCAAGCCAGTCAGAGCACCATTGTCCCAAGCTTCTTCAGTTGATCCTTAGCTGAAGCGAGGCCATAACTTTTGCCATCCATTGTAGGTAGTTTGCAGGGTAATCTCTCTTCCATTTTGCATTCAATTTCAGTCAAACTTTGTTCGATTTCATTTCTGTTTAGTAACTTGTAGCTTTTCCTTTGATAAGCTAGATTGGAGGTCATCACTATGTTTTATCTAAATCCAATCATTGATCCACCTCCGCCATTCATTTCTCCATCCTCCTAATGCATCGTGATCACCCAATCCTTATTGGATCTGCATTGTGGTCTCACCTCCGATCACCTCGTCGAAGGCAGATCATTCACCCTTAATTTCTCTTGTTTTTAGCATAATAAAGGTCGCTGGAGCATCGTCCGAGTGGGAAATAACTTGCAGGACATTGTAAAGCCTTCTGGAGTGAGGATCGAGACCTGGGAGTCTAGTTGCACCTACAGAGACTTCAAGCTCTAACTCCCCAATCAATGGAACTCGAACTTTCTTTTCAATCCAGGTCAATGCGGTAGGTCGTTAGGATCCTCCTAAAGCTCTCCGATGTCAGATTTTAGGCAGATCTGAGTAGCACGAGCCGATCGAAGCCCATTTGCAAGAACCTTCATATATGTTCTTCCAGCAAGCTTTAGAAGTATCAGATCAAGAACATTCACACTAGATCTAATCGAAGTCGTCGATTCAGCCCCAAATGTCAACTGATTGATTAGATCCTGATCGTCGAACTATAGTCGCACGTGATGCACTAGCTCCATTTGTGATTTTACTCTCCATCCCTTACCTATTATAACTATAAATAAGTCTTTAAATGAACATGCCGGTGTTAGATTTGAGGCAGGTCCGAGGAGCACGAGTCGATCGAAGCCCATTTGCAAGGACCTTCATATATGTTCTTCCATTGAGCTTTAGAAGCGTCAAATCAAGAACATTCACACTAGATCTAATCGAAGTCGTTGATTCAGCCCCAAATGTCAACTACTTGATTAGATACCGACCGTCGAACTATAGCCGCCCCATCCTCACGTGATGCACTAGCTCCATTTGTGATTTTACTCTCCATCCCCTACATTTATTATAATTGTAAATAAGTCTTTAAATGAACATGTATCTTGTTGTTATGGCTTGAATAATTGCATAGAGCCCCCTTAGGTTTATTTGTTTTGCTTTCACATACACTTGCACACACTTATTACACATTTTGCAAGAAATAATGTGAGGTTTTATGTTATAGGTTGGTCCTTAAAATGAATTTAATTACATCTAGGTCCTCCATATTCTGATTCACGTGCGCAGTCATGCATTTTTGTTGGTTAATTACACTTTTGATCATGTGTTTGTTTTATTTGCTATTGTTTAGTATAAAAAATAAAATAATTGCAAATTATTCTTTCAACTGTAGATTAATTTATGCTTCTTTTATTGTCATTAATAAATAGCTAATTATCTTCAAAATTCCATAAAAATTAATGTAAGTTCCTGCTAAGTTGTTTAATCACTCCTAATTTTTTATTTTGAAAAAACTCTTTATTGTTATTTTAAAAAAAATTCAAAAATCCCTAAAAATTCTTCTGTTTAAATTAAAAAATTCATAAAAATTTGAAAACTATTTGAAAAATTCTAAAAAATGGCTGGATATGTCTTTTGATTTGTTTTATAGTCCACAACAATTTGGTTTAAAAATTCATTCAGAAAATCCTAAAAATGAAAATATATAAAATATAAAAAAAAATATTATAAATTCATTTTAAAATTAGAAAAAATAAAAAATATCTTACTTTAAAGCTTGAAAATTTTTGCTTCTATTTAAAATTATTTTTTAGCATTTTTTACTTTAGTTTATATTTTAAAAATACTAAAACATTAGCTTGACATTTTGTTGCATTCTGTTTCATTTTTTCCCTTTAAAAATCCTACAAAAACCTAAAAACTTTGTAAAAATTACAAAACAGTATACAATTATATAAAACACAAAAATTGATTTTTTTGGTTATTTTTGTTATTTTCTAAAAATCCCAACAAGATCCTTATTTTCTTTGTTTTACATTTTCTTTGTTTTCTTCTAATGTTAAAAAGATAAAATTTTGCAAAATAAATATCATTAAAAAGTACCCACTTAGTGGTCTAGTGGTAGTACAGTGTGTCTACCACACAAAAAGACGAGGGTTCAAATCCCACTCTTGCAGGGGTTACGTTAGATAGTCGACGACCAATGTAAAAAATAGTCGAATCTTTCAACATGGGTTTGAGCAAGAATCCATGTAGTCGACCCCTACTTATAGTAGGAAAAGGCTCAGTACCTTTTTTTAAAAAAATAATTAAAAAATAAAATTCAGAATATATAAAAATTTAAAAATTATTAAAAACTTTAAAAATATAAAAAACATTAAAACACATAAAAACAAAAAAAAGAAAAGAAAAATAAAAAACAATTAATTTATTAATTATCATCAAGTAATAACTCCCGGATAATGTTGCCTCCTTGAGTTTGATCATACTTACTAATAATAGCATCTCTCTAGCATTTTTGTTTGATTTATTTTCTGTTGGATAATTTTTTTTTGTTTGAAGTGATTTTTGGTTATGACGACCACATCACTTGTGCATATTTCATCATATTTTCTTCTTATTAATAATTAAAACCCAAAACTGTCAGTCCCAACATCGAGCAAGGCTAACGACCAGAATTTTAACAAGGACAAGTTGACAAGCACTTGCGCTTGCAAGGAGTCTTGGCGAGGACTAAGCGAGGACTTTAGGAGGGGTTGATACCCGTGTGCTCATCAATTATGTCTTTTCTTGCAATGATTCTTATATATTTAATTACAAAGGAAGCAAAGGGAAGCTCGATCCACTGATCTTTAGCATCATTTCTCGTCGTCCTACTATGGCTCCCACAACGATTAGGGATCCTCCTTTCCTATTGTGTCTTGCCCTCTGTTGAGACTGATGATTCCACAAGCTATGCACATCTACTTGCACGGTTATGATGTCTAGCATCAACAATAGCTTCAGGCCATTATTCAGGTCCAGTTCTCCTTCATCCTCGCCACACTGCCTCCACCTTTGAGGGCATCATTATAGGGGGCCCTCATGGATGAACTCTAAGAAGAGTTCCTTATTAAAGTGAGGCACCCAAGAGCTTGCATCAGAAGATATGCTCGATTAATTCGTACCCATGAAAACTATAGCTGACAACCCTCACTATCATAAGGGGGAAGGTTATTAATTAACATGCTAGCAGGGTCGACGAATATTCGAAAGAAGTTCGCAGTTTGCTAGCTAGTGGAATTAGCGTATGAGGCTGGTGCAAAGAGTAGAGCGAGAAAACAAAGTGACTTTTTCTGGTTTGAGCCTATGTTGAGTACCTTATATCTAGAGATGTATTTATGGATGATTAATTTTCACATGCCAATTTTTTGTATACATCTATGTATGCAACATAGTTGTGTACGTATATTTATATGTGTATAAATAGATTTGTATGTTAATACATACATGTATATATATACACACATGCATATGCACATATTTGTGTAACGTCACTTAATAGAAAATTTTGTTTGTGTACACGTGTGTGGTTTATGGACATACATATATGTGTATGTATTTATATATGTATGTATTAATATACTCTACTTATACATGCTTCCATATACGTATGAATCTATATGTATACATACACTATATACATATATTAACAAGAAAATGAAGGTAACACCATCGTCATATCATCCAAAGTTAAATGTAAAACAGTTATATATTATTAATCGAAAAATAGAAATTTGCCTTTTTGAAATTAATTAGCAACAAATAACAAATTTATTTTGTATATATATATATATATATATATTCACTAGAACGAATTACTTTAACAGTGATTATTTATGGCAATGAAAATTTTTGTCTACATATTATATTCTACAATGAAGTATTGGTTGTCACAAAGTAAGAGACATTTTAGCTACATATGCAATAGGATTACGTGTATTAAAATTTTCATTGGCAAAATAGTGGGAACAAACTATTTTTATCACTCATCTTAATTTTAGTACCAGATTTTGTGCAACAATTGCATCGTCCTTAGCCTAAGTTTCTGTTTACAGAAGACTACCACTATAGCATATTCTTTGAGATATTTGTATAATTGCATTTTGAATTCTAGTATGAATTTCTTCGGTGTTTGGTTCATAAGATGGTCTTAGAATATTATACTTATATCTCCTAAAGAAATCCAATTTAAATTCAATGCATTTTTAGAGAAAAAAAAAGTCATTACCTCAACATTTGTGTAGCTTGTGGCGATGAAAATTCCAATGTCTCAAGCTATATATCATATCGTTATAATATACTTATTTGTGTTTCTGTCACTTATATCCTTAACTTCTGCAAAACCATTTATGCTCCTCCATTTTCTGTAATATCAATTGTCCCCCTGATTTTTTTTACAAAATTTCCAATTTTCACTTCCATTAAGATAAAGAAGGGGCATAACTGATATTAGAAGAGGGTTGACTTGTGAATTTTGCAAGAAGTCAGAGACACAAATGATACTACAAAAAAGGGAAGGACATAACTGATATTGCATATGTTAAGAAGGGCACAAGCTCTAAAAACCCTATTTATTTTATGTTGGTTAGTTAAATTATCAGTATAGACCATAGCACCGTCAGGTTTGGGGTGAGGGAGTTAGCCGAATTCGATTGTCAATTAACGTTGAGCTCGATCTCACATAGCTATACTAAGAAAGATTAATTTTTAAATAACTATGTATAGTAAACTACATTATGATGAGAGAAACAGTTGAGATTGTGATGATATAGTAGCTCATCAAACCTTCTTGATCGATCTTGGTTCAAAGAAGACGAAACCAATCGTATTGAAAGATCAAGATTGAACTTGAATTTCTTGCCATGCAAAATACATGTGAGTACCCCACGTCAGCGAAGCGCGACAAATGGATGGTGCCACCATGGAAGGGCCGACCATGTGCCATGACAGCATGGCAGAGTGAGTGCAGTTTTCTTCAAGGTCTTCTCATCACATCAAGTAGAAGCCACAGAGGACCCCTCGCTTCCCTCTACGTTATTGCACCATTATTATTTGAGCCCGTGAATGTGTAGCCCACACTCCACTCAGCGGTCCCAACTCCATATCTCGCATCAGAAAGCCATTCTTGATGTTATTATTATTGTCATTATTGTTTCTACTATAAACTTACATTATTCGGATTTTGCCACAAAAATGATGGACCAAAAATTATGCTTGAAAAGTTGGTTAATCATGGGACCTGAACGTCCAAAAATATCTCAATATATAAAAATAGCAATTAGCAATTAAATTAGTATTCAATCTCTGCAATTAAATGAATCTGTGGTTATATCATTCGTTAATCGGTATGCTATTGAACTGGTTTCTATTCCACAAAGCTCTTCTAAGTTCGACTACTGCGATATTTTTTGTCTTTTTAATTGAAATACTTGATCTGCGTTACTGACTTTTCTTAAATTAAACTCAAAATAGAAAAGATCTTAAATTGAACATCATTCATATTACCTATTTATCTCAAATATTCGTGTGCATCTGACTAATAAGTCATTGTTGTCGATAAAATTAAGTTATACGTGTTTGAAAAAAAATAGTAGTAGGTAATGGAAATCCGTATTAAATGCAAAAGGCGTATTGTAGTAGCTGTGCTCGGGACCCACGGGGCAATCATGTGGATAGGCTCGTATTAATTAGAGATCCACATTGGTATCTCTCTCCTGGATATTGTACACTAATTTTATTGGCATATGTGGTTATAATTTCCAACTTGAGTTGTGTCATTGGATATCCACTTCTTGCACTTTGGATAAGGGGTTTAGGAATGTCGGACAAATCAGCTTTCAAACACTCCAAGGCCAAAGCTGTCGCGATTGAGATGGAAAATTCAACTAGTCTTTTTGTATTTCGTGTGATTCCGATTTATCTTATGTTTTCCCACTTTTGCAATCACGAAAACACAGTAACAAATTGAACTTAGTGGCGAATTAGCTGGTTCGGGCATGGTTTTAAAAATTGATCCGGATCGGTCGGTCGTACCGATCCAACCGTGGACCGGTCAAGTTTCAGTCGATCCATCTTATTTTTTAGTAATTAAAAAAGAAGAAGAAAAAATCCATATTGAATCGGTTTGGACCGGTTGAACCACATTCCAGTCCATCCCCAGAAACGGACAAAAAACTATATCAACTGAAATTGCATTCAAAATTTCGAATTACAATTATAGGATTTGCTTCCCCATTTTTGGCATGAGATTAGTTCCATGTATAGGCTTTGTCATGTCATGAATTTGATAAATTGGCACTTCCAACAAGAGCCTCGGTAAGATTTCTCCTTTTATATGTCTAATTCTTTATTACATTATTAATTACTATAGCATTACAATTTGACAAGATTGGCATAACTCGCAACTTACACGCACACGACACAAGACCACTTCCAAATCCACGATCAATTATTAAAATTGTGTGCGTTGCATTGTTATATATATACATATACATTAAATAACACCATTTGAATAAATAAAATGATTTCTACAATGAGATACTATATGCATGCATGATATCAAGATCATCAAAAGAACCATTGCGATCAATGTGATTTCTTGCAGAAAACGATGTGGAATCTATGGAAATGGAATCGAATGTATGTAGTTCCTATTCGAGATGATGACGACCATGCCACTGCAAGTTTTTCGATACAATGAAATGATTACCTATAACTTAATGTGAAAAATAATTAGCTCAATAATATTTTCATGCGAGATTAGTAATTCAATCGATACGAGAGAAAAGATTACTAAAAATAGAATTGTGATGGCAAAAGAGATTAACGATTTTCGTGGATTAAGGTTATTTTATTAAGAATCGTACTTGGAAATCGAATGACAGATATGGTGTGTCATATCAAGTTCATGAAAAGTTCATGGAAAGGTGTTTTGGAGCAGCGGAAGATTTGTGAAGGATAATAAGCAAATGAGAGAGAGAATATAAATCAATGCACAAGATAGATGTTAACTTATAAAGTTCTTTGCATTAAAACTTAAAATTCGATACAAGATTTAAAGTTTTATAAGAAGAGGACTTACAATGTTTACAACAAAGGAATGACTTATAAGACTTGGAAGGAGGAGGACTCTTGTGGTGGTACTGGATGTGTTGTGCTTTTTCTCGTTGTGTTGTTTGAGATGAAAATTTCTTGGATGGTATTTACAGAACCTCCAAGAGGGTAAAGATATTTTGGAAGAATGACATAGAATCAATATCCACATTTACCTTTTAAGAGAAAATATCTAGATATTTTGATAGTAAGTGGAGAAATATCTGGATATTTTCTCCACAACTTTCTTTTCTAGAATATTCTCTCAAGTGGACTTTCTCTTAATTATCTGAGTGGAAGAATTTTGGGCATATAAGTGCGAAAATCTATTAGTGATAACAATTCTGCATGGATAAATTACAAATTATATATTTTCAACACACTCTCTCAATTCGTAATTTGGCATGATCCATCTAAACTGTTGGAACTTTTTTATTGGAAGTAGCTTTGTAAAAGTATCTACAGTTTATCATGTGTACTGATGAACTCTAGCTTCATGTCTACATTCTTTACTAGCTCTTATGCATAATGATGATGAAATTCAATATACTTTGTTCTTCTATGAAATATTGGATTCTTCGTCATGGCAATGGCTGAAATGTTGTTGCATAATATAGTTGTTGGAAGAACATTCTCTTTTTGAATATTATAAAGAAGTCTTATCAGCCACATAACTACACATGATGCACTTGTAACAGAATTATATTTGGCTTCGGCAGAGGAAAGTGCTATGGTTTTTTGCTTTTTAGAACTTCAAGATATGACTTTAGAACCCATGCAAAATAAATAGCATGTGTGCTTAATCTATCATTTATATATCTGGTCCAATCACCATTTAAGTAACCTTTAGGAGAATTATCTACTTCTGAAATATATTTAAATCCAAAGTTCTTGATACCTTTAACATAGTGAAGAATCTTTTGTGCGTCTACATAATTAAGCTTGCTTGACTTGCTTATAAATCTTGATACAACAACGACTGCATATATTATATGTAATCTTGGATTAGTTAAATATAACAAGGAGCCTACAAGACTCCTATAAAAGAAAATCATCAGCTTCTTGAGTTTCAACATTTGTAGAAAGTTTTGTATTAATAGTCATAGGAGATGCTTCTGGTTTGCAATATAAAATATGAAATTTCTTGATAAGATCATGAACATATTTTTCTTGAGAGATAAATATTTCACCTTTTTTCTGTTGAACTTGAATATCAAGAAAGTAGCTCATAAGATCGAGATATGTCATTTCATACTCTTTCATCATTGCTTTTTTGAATTCAGTAATCATCTTGAGGTAATTGCTTATATAAAATCTCAAAATAAACGCATACAATAAGCAAATTCTGCTTACATTCTTTCTTTACATAAAGAGATGGCTTATTGGGACATCTTAGAAATCGATTATCACAAAAATATCCATCAATTTTATTATTTCATGCTCTTGGTGCTTGCTTTAAGCCATATTAGGCATTGTAGAGACGGTAGACTTTTTCTTCATTATTTTTGAAGATATATACTTGCGGTTGTTCAACATAAATATCTTCTTCAAGATCTCCACTAAGAAATGCAAACATAACATCAAATTGATAAACTGGTAATTTCTTTTGAGCAGCAAGTTCAAGTAAGGTTCTAATAGTCTCTGCACGAGCAACAAATGCAAAAGTTTCATTATAATAAATACCTGATTGTTACAAATAGTCTTTAGCAACCAATCGAGCTTTATGCTTGTGAATGAAACCACCTTCATTATATTTAGATTTATAAATTCATTTAAGACCAATGACATCTTTGTCTTTAGGCTGATTTATGAGCTTTCAAGTGTGATTTTTATTGATAATTGCAATATCTTCATTCACTATTTGACTTCTTTAATTGCTTTTTCAAATTATGTTACTCGCAAGAAAATAAAGCAATAGAATAAGATGTTACATAAATTTCTTCAAAAAGATTGTACCTTTTAGTGTGGATAGTCTGCATTAGAGATATTAGCCCCAAATAATATTTGAATTGAAGGAAAAATATTCTTCATCATTTGGATTATTTCCTTCAGCTGTAGCTTGCTATTTTGGCACTAAAGAATTATTCCACTTCCATGAAGATGTTTCATTCAAGATGACATCTCTTGATATAATAAATTTTCCTTCTTTGGGATCATAAAATATATAAGTTTTGGATTCATCACAATATCCAATAAAGATACATTTTTCACTTTTTTCATAAAATTTTTCTTATCTAACTTGAGATGGAATATAAGTGTATGCAATAGAGTAACTGATGAATCCCCATTCATCACTCTTTATTCCTTTATTTTAGCTAAAAATCTTTGCAAAACACCATGTAAATACTTGTAAATATAATAAATTATCAAAATGCATGCTTTGTGTAATAGCAATAATTAGCATGTTTTGTGTAAAAATAAAGGAATAAAGAAATAAAGAAAAAGAGGGAAATATTTAGAATAAATATTGAGTGACCTGAACCCAAGGTAGGGTCAAGCATTAGCCTGACCGCAAAATAAAACAAGTAGAGAGAGATAGGGTCATTCACCTTATATTCCCCCTTCATGTATATATTATATTTTATTAAAAACAAAAATAAAAATGGGTTTGCATTAATTTATATATATTTCTAAAAATAAAATAAAAATAAGAAAAATAAAATAAAAACAAAAAGAAATAATTTCTCTCTCTCACCCATGTATATACCATGTACACATGTACTTATACCTATTTATTTTACCCTTGCAAATAAACAATAAAAATCAAATAAAAATTATTTTATATCACAAATTTTATGTTGTAAATAAATAAAAAATAAAATTGGGATAATTATATAAAAGTAAATGAATAAAAATAAAAATGTAAAATACATAGGTATTTATACCTGTATATAATATTCTATTATGTATATACATTAATTTATTTTTCAAAAAAAATAAATAAAAATCACTAAAAAATAATTTGAAAAATAATATTTATTTTTTAGTAAGAAAATATTATGAAATAAAATCATTTGTTATTTTTAATTTAATTTCTAGAAAATTTGAATTTCCTGGCTTCTGATTGGTCCACGGGGGAGTGTTGACCCTCGGTCAACTCCCCTCCTGGACCACTTTGCATCCGGACCTTCCTTTTGACCCGACTTCGCCAATTTTTCACGTCACGACCCGACCTCCATTTCCTCAAACCCTGGGCTCCGACTATCGATGGATGATCCGTGATCCACGCCTATCGATTTTCTTAGGGATCCATTCATCAAATCGCACGCCCGATCCCCATCTTCTCGGACCTGCACCAGTATAAAGCTTCACCTCCAGCCACCTTTTCCCGTACCTTCGGCCATCATCTTCGACCCCAGTGACCTCCACCTTCCTTTTCGAGTGACAGCGAGCGCAGGAGCGTGTTGCAGCGAGCGTTTGGAGGACTTAGCCCTAGGTCCGGGCGACCAACATCGCCGAGCTCCGCCATCGGCGTAGCCCGAGCCTTTGGAGGCGTCGCTCCATCGAGGCAAAGACCCTGGGAGGTAGCTGACCTCTATCCCAGACGACCTCCACCATCAGGTAGACTCGATACCCAGTAGCTTCGTTTTATTTCCAATCAATAGGTTTCCGACCGTCGACCTCCGCCGCCCATTTCTCGACGCTTCGATCATCGATTAGCCCATCCGACCACACCTACACCTTCACGAGACCCCTCCGCACCTTCTTCGCCTAGTCTCTCCCCCTGGTTCACCACGGAACATGGAACTCGGTTCTCCTCGTTGTCGCTCGCCGGAGACCCACGCTCCGCCTCACCCATTCACCCCCTTCGCCCTTAACCAGGGCGAGGCAATTTGCCCTCGACCCAGCGTTTGTTCTGTTCAGGAGAGACGAAGAATGGATCTCATCCGGAGGTCTGACCATTGAAGAACATGCGCACCAGGTCCCTGTCGTCGCCGGAGCACCCCGGTCGCTCCCGACCTCATCGGAGACCGCCACCAGCTGCAGGCGACCGAGAGCACCATTTCACCCAACCTAGCAGCGTCGGGGGACCCTCCAGCAACTCGTATTGATCGTGCGAAGCTTGTCGGTGGCAAGTTCTTTGCGGTTCTTCCAGAAGCGGTCTCCACCGTCCGATCAGGCGTAGCGCCAGTTCTAATCTCAGCCAGCCGTTCTCCGGGAGGCCTCGTTCGTTGGATCCAGCTCAGGAGCTGATCCGAGACGTTGATCATCGAAGGGGTATTGCCATCTGCCAGCCGTCCGATCATAACTGATGCTCCTCGATTGTCAGATATGAAATAAAAGGGTAGTTTGCTCTTAGGCTCTTAGCACTTTCATATTCCAGTTAAGTCCTGTAAATACATGTCGTAGTTGTTTTTATTTTGGATAAATTGCACTTCGGACCTTATAGTTTTAGTATTTACATTTTAATCCCTCCGATTGTGGTGCATATACTTCGTCACGTGAGTTTTTGGGAAATTTACATGTACAAGGCTTGGGTTTAAAGAATGTTATGATTTGAACTTTTAGTTTCTATATTTGCATTTATGCCATGTGCGTACTGAATTAGAACATGTGCGGATTTTAGTGTGAAATTTACATTGAGCCCCCAACCTTTGCTCACGTGTTTCATTTAAGACCCTGGAATTAGTTTTCTTTGCACTTTGGTCCTTGTGTGATGTGCCTCTTCTATTGGTAGAATAAAATATCAAATCAATTCTAAATCTACTGAAATTTGGATACGTGGCCCCTACCACTGTGTAAAAAATTTAATATTTTTTTAGAATATTTTTACTTTGATTTTATATTTTTAAAAATTCAAAAACTTTCATTTTGCTACTGTCTACATTTAAAAATCAACTAAAAATATTAAAAAGCCTCCAAAAATTCTAAAAAAATAGTTTCTATTTGTTTCTATGTCTTTTTACTTCAATCCAAATTTTGCTTAATTTGGATATATAAAAATCTTAAAAATTGAAAAATCCTCAACACCTTATAAAAATCATTAAAAATTCTAAAAAATTCAAAAAAAATACAATTTTGTCATCTATAGTTTAGTTTTGACTTTTAGTTTTTCATAAAATTGTTCCCAGATTTTTATATGCTATTTTTATATTTTTAAATAGGCTTTCAAATATGGCTGCACAGTAGACTTTATTTTTTGTCTTATTCCATTTTTATAAAATCAACAAAAAAATAAAAATCTGAGAAAATAACCAAAAACACTTAAAAAGTCATAAACCCCAAAAATATTTTTATTGCAATTTTCTGATTTGTTTTGATGTGTTGAATAATTCATTGAGTGTGCTCCTTTTAGCCTTGTTTTATATTTTCCTCACAATTAAAAATCACAAAAAATTTAAAAAACCATAAAATCCACCAAAAATATTTTCTCCCTTTTTATTTGATTTTCCGACTACTTCGTAGGCTTTTTAAGCTAACCCGTGCTCCTTGAGTTCGATCCTGATCGCTATAACAGGTTAAATAAAATAGCGAGACCGCTATTCGACTTTTGATTGATTACTTTATTTTTGTGGTCTTAGTTTTCTTGTCGAGTCCGACTCGAGAGGTTGAGGTCGCAACGACCCTTGATACCTATCTCCCTTAGCTTCTCGATTTTTAGGCTCATCAGTAACAAAAATTAAAATGATTAACCTTGACCTTTCTATCATACCAAGCTTCGTAATGTGTTCTATCCAAAACTGTTTTGGTAGGAAATCTATTGAATATATAACTTTCAGTATTTACTGCCTCTATCTAAAATTTGTTAGGAAGATCATTATCTTTCAGCATGCTTCTTAGCATATCAACGATAGATCGATTTCTTCTTTTAACTACTCTATTTTGTTGAGGAGTATATCTTGTTGTTAGTTCCTTCTTGATTCATTGAATTATGCAAAAGTCTTGAAATTCTTTAGATGTAAATTCTCCTCCACGATCTGATTAGAAGGCTTTTATTTTTCTTCCTCTTCGCTTTTCAACAAAAGCTTTAAACTTGATAAAAGTAGAAAAAATGTTCGACTTTTCTTTCAAGAAGTAAACCCACATTAATCTACTATAATCATCAACAAATAACGGAAAGTACCAAGCTCCATTGATAGATGGAGTTGGAGTTGGTCCACATACATCTGTGTGTATTAACTCAAGTGGAGCTTTTGCTCTCCATGATACCTTCGTAAAAATAAATCTATGCATCTTTCCGTATATGCATCATTCAAACATTGATTTTCATCTTTTTTAATGAATGGAAATCTAAGTTATCCAACTACCAATTTCTTTTGCATTAACAACACGATGTTTTTAAAATTTAAATATCCAAATCTTAAACGATATAACAGATAATCATCTTCATTTATAGCTTTTAGTGCATAACCTTCTTTTAAAGACATTGATAATGGAAAGACTTTATTTGGAGGCATTTATAGTTTTTAGTGCATATCCTTTAATTAGTAACTTTCTTCTTTTATCAAAGATATTGCATACTTCATTATCAAATCTTAGAGAATGAGTATTATTTATAAGTTAGCTCACATTTAGAATATTCTTAGCTAAGCTTGGAACATAGAGAACATCATGAATGAGTTTAGAAGTACATTTCTTTGTTTGCACTGCAATAACACCTTTTACTTCAACATTTTATACCATCTCCAAGATTAGCTTGCGAATTATGTCCTTTCTCAAGGTTCATAAAAGCATATTTATTTCTTATCATGTGGTTACTAAAATCACTATCGACATACCAAATGTCTTGAGACTTTTCTTTAGCATTTATGTAAGAATAAAGTAATGGATTAGAAGTCTTATCTTTTGCAATATAATTGAACTCGTTCATTTAGAACCAGTAATCCCTTTATGAATAATTTCTTATCTTGCATTTTATGCAGTGTAATCCACAGTCTTTGAATTTATGATTATTTTTATAACAAATAATACAATGAGAAGAAGATTTTCTTATACATGGAGTTCTTTGATTATATAATCCTTTTTTTCTTCCATTATCTTGATATGTGTAGGATACATGTCTTCCATTATTCTCTTTCTTCCTTACATATTTTCCCCTTATTTGCATGTCATGATCTCTATTCTTAACTTTGAGGGAAGTTTTTCAGTTCTGGCTGGATGACTGGACTGGGGAAGGGACCTTGTGCTCTAGGTTCCCTAGGCTCTTTGCTTTGGCGTCCGACAAGGGTTGTTCTGTGGCAGAGGCTTACGATTATGGTTCGTGGAACCCTCAGTTCATTGTTGATATCCCAGAGCGAAGAATGGAGGAATTGGCTAGACTGCGGGCTGAGATGCCCTCTCCTACTTGTATCACACAAGGAAGAGATCATTTCCTGTGGGAGGGGGGCAGATTCTCTGTGAAGAAGGCCTATGAGATGTTTTGGGGGAGCCCGATTGCCTTGGATCCAGAATTAGTCCAAGATATGAAGATAGTTTGGGCGAGCAGGGTCTCGAACAGAGTGAAGGTCTTCCTCTGGTGCCTTAGGAGGGTTAGGGTCTGCGACAAAGTGATAAGCCTCCCGCACCCTTAGTTAATCCGGTCAAATTAATGTCCAAATCAATTAATGATATTCGTTGCAGTCGGATACGAGGGATTAATCAAAAATCACTTAGCTATTAATGTTAAGTGATGTAGTTTTTTTTTACTTGGTGAAGTCCAAGGTCGATCTCAGGGAGGCATCTGTCTCCTTAGGTTGATTACATCAATTCACAAGTGCTCGAGATTCGGGGAACGATTTTTTTTTTTTTTTTTTTTGGTCTTTTTAATTACTATGTAGACAATGCAGACAATCCTTAGCCAATTTCAAGTTAGATTTAATTGATATATCAAATTCAGTCCAAAAATTATGAAAATTGGCCAGAAGGTTGCTTATGATGAAAATGACCTACACTAATTTTTTTGGAATTTTTTGACTCAAAATGAATATTCTATGAATTAACTAAACAAACAGTGTGATTTTCAATGTTTAATTTTTAATAAATATCAAAACACAATATTTCTCGGAACTAAAATTATCCTAGGAAGGTCTAATGATCAGGAACCTAGGAAAATTGACAGAACTAAAAAAATGTTGTGAAATGAATTAATTAAAATTAATCAAAGGAAATCACTAAACTATTTATTCAGGCCTCGTTATGCGTGCAAATGATGTGAAATTTTTATGGGATGTTAAAAACAATGTCCTTAAGCTACTGTGATTTTTTTGGTGATTTTTGAAGGCACAGATAATTTACTAAAAATCAAATGGCATCTCTGGGCAAAATATGACTCAAATCAACCAATTAATTCATTAATAAATCAAGAAAACCAACAAAAATACAACACGTGTGCTAACAGGTAGAGGACAAAGTTCTCAACAATATGCAACTTTTAAAATTCAAAAATAATCAAAAATGCATGCTATGGACACGTGCAAACATAGGGGTCTAAATGCAATACTGAAAAATAAATGTTCAAGAAATAAACATGCTGACAGGGACTAAAGTGCAATTACCAAGACTATGCAGGACTTGAATGCAAATTCTCCACGAATCACGTGCGCCTCACGTGATGTCTGCTTCACAGGGACCTTTCTGCAATTTTGGAAACCTCCAGGGGTGTCGGTGCAATTTACCCAGGCCGCACGTGCTCCTCACGTGGGGCGGCCTAGGCTCGGAGGCGTCGGAGGCTCGGATCGAGGGTCGGGGCTTCTGGAGGCTCGGGTTAGCCTCGGATCTGCTTCGGGGGACCCGAGCCTAGGCTTGGGTGCCGAGGCTCGGATCGGGCGACGTGGCGGCCTGAGGGCCCTTGGATCTGGATGGATCCAAGGGTGGTAGGTGAAGACGCGTGGCAGCGGGTGGAGCGTCCGATCCTTGGTGCGATCGACGGTCGAGGACGAAGGCGGTGAAGAGACGCGTGGCGGGACGAGGGCCGTTCGATCAGAAGATCGAACGGTGGCTGCTGTTTCTCCTTCAACGCTCCTCCGCCGCCTGCGGAGGAGGGGCCTGTGCTCCGGTGAAGGGGGCTGACCTCCGCCTGCCTCGCTGAGCTCCGTCAGTGAGCTCTGTCAGCTCCCAGCTAGCTCGGAAGCAGCGGATGAGGACGGCGAAGCCTCCGGTGGTCTCGGATTGGCTGGAGGAGGGCTGGAGCACCTGGTCGATGAAGCTCGAAGAAGGATCCGATGAAGCTCCGGCCAATGATGATCGGGTACCTGCAAGGGTTATGTGGATAGCCGAAGCGTGCTGATACGATCGTGGAGAGGATGGCGTGGTCGGTGAGGCCTGCGGGTGCTTGAGGTGATCGGGCGAGGTGGCTCCGGACAAGCGGCGGAGCTGCTAGTCGACGATGGTCGAAGTGCGGTGAATGGCGAAGTGGAGAAGCCCGCGAGGATGCTAGCACCGTCGCGGAGCTCGTCGGGATGTCGAGGAGGTGTCGAGATGTCCGTGGAAGGCGAATAAAATCGGAGAAGATCGGAAGAAAAGAAGAGGATGATCGGAGAGGGGATGAAGGAGGTTACCTGGGGTTTGGGGCTCGGTTTTGAGCTCCAGGGGTCGTCGCTCCAGAGGTCGGTAAGCCTCGAGCTCGTGCAGCTACGCGGAGGGCGGCTGCGGCACGGCGGTGCACCGTGGATCTCGCCGGAGAAGAAGGTCCTTCGTCGCTCAACAATTCGGCCGCTTGCTGTCACCAAGAGGAAGCTTGGAGCTCGGGGTTCTTTCCTGGAGTGGCGGATGGGCTTGAATGTGGTCGGAGAGGGTGTATTTATAGGTCGAAGGTGGCGGCAGAGCTGGGTGAGTGGCGAGTTTCATGGAGGTGGTGGAGCGAGTGTGGCGGAGATGGTGATGTTCGAGGGTGTTGGCGAGGGAGAGGGAAGAGTGGGGAAGATCGTGGGAGAGTCAGTGGCCGGCGAGGGGGGCTGGAGTGCGGCCGAGAATAGAAAGGGGCGGCCCCTCCCGCAAGGCGGAGATCGTGGGAGAGAGGGGCTGCCCGAGGTAGGGGACGAAGTCCTGGCCGTTGGATCTTGTGATCCAACGGCCAGATGGAGGCGCGAAGCGGGCGGGTGAGATTAGATCTGGAGTGCCCAGATGAAGGGCTATGAGGGTGACACGTGGCGTGACGCGGGCGAAGTGCGAGCGGGCGGCTAGGATCGGGTCTAGGTGATTGATCTGAGGGTCACGATCCGCTGGAAGACGAGCGGTTGTGATGAAGGGATCGGGGGCGCGATCGGGCGGCCTAGAGGTCGCCACGTGGCTCGTTGAGGATGCGGCGCTAAGGAACGGTCCAGATGGAATGCGGGGTGGATCTGATGGCTGTAGAAGAGAGCGGACGTGGTCAGGCCTGGGCCGTTGGATCTGAGGTGCGATCCAACGGTGGAGGGCGCGGGCGGAGCAGACAAAGGGCAGCGGGCCGCGTGGCGCAATCAGAGGGCGCCACGTGGCCTGCTGTGAGTGGTCGAAGGGAAAGACACGTGTAGAAAGAGGAGGAGGCCGAATTTGGAAAAACTCAAAACATGAAAGTTGTAGATCTTGATGAGATCTACAAGTTTCATGTTGACCAAAGACGGAGATGAGGTCAAATATGATACATAAATACAAAGTTACATAAATATACATATGTAGTATACAAAATGACCCAAAAACCCAAGTTCCTCATACAAGCTCCAATTTCAATGAAATTAGTCTCATTTTGAAGGTCTTTTGATATGTAGTATTCTAAGAGTGAGTAGACCTAAGTAGGAGTTTGTATGCGGGCTTTATGTGTGTTTTAATGTACAAGGGTGCTCAGGGTATTTAGGCTCTTTTACAAGGGTGATTTGTGGCTTTCTTCCCTATATTCTTAAGGAGTATATACATATATTATAGAGAAGGAGTTATTTGATGAAGAGGTCTTTTACAGGTGATTTTTGGCTTCTTATTTAAATGCAGATGAGCTCCTAAAATGCATGAATTATGGATGCATGCATGAATGCTATTTATGCAAGATAAAGGGAAATATGCCTCTATTTTCTCGGGAACAAGGCTCTATTTTTGACTTTTGATGTGATGAATCACAGATTCATCACAAAGCGAGAAGGGGCAGGCTGTTTGGAATCACAGACACAAGTTGCGATAGGTGTGGAGCACAGCTGGAGGACGCGGAGCACTTATTCTTGACGTGCCCCTTTTCGGTGCAGGTTTGGAAAGAGGTGGGGGCTCCATGGGTCTCTCGCACTAGTATGACAGATTTCTGGCAGATGGTCAGGACAGTAGGGGGCAATTCGACGGATGACTGCGCTATACCGTTTGTAGCACTTTGGGCCATCTGGGGAGGAAGAAATGATTTAGTTTTTAATAATCAAAGATTTTATTCAGAAAATGTAGTAGCCTTGTACTTATCCCTTTGCCGTCTTTGGACTGCAAGGTAATGTACTCTCTGTTCTGTTTTTAATATAAATCTCTATTGCAGTGGGTCCCACCTTGGGACTTCACCCTCTTCTTTCTTCAAAAAAAAATTCTTAACTTTGAGGGATGCTCATTTTTGTTTGAAATGCTTGCTCCAAGAGTTGAGTAATAAACATATTAGTTCTTTGCTCATGTGCTTAAAGTGAGCTCATTTATTCATATATATATATATAAAGAGAAGATAAATCTTCAAATTTTTTAATAAGAACAATAACATGATCAAATTTAGCAGGTAAACTTATTAAAATTTTTTTAACAATATTCTTATCCTTAATAGTATCTCAATTACTTCGAGTTTGATTTATAATAATAGAAGCTTTTAAAAATAATCCTTAAATAGTTTCACCATCTTTCATCAAGAGGTTATAAAAATCCGTTCATAAAGATTTAAGCTTGGTAGAATTTACCTTGGCGTATTCTTGAAATTCTTTCTTTAAAATCTAATGCTTCTTTACAAGTAGATAGATTTATTAACTCCTTACTGGATGAAGAGAAGGGTATTCGTATCTTTTTTCTTTTCTCCTTAATCTTCTTCATCTTTAATTCACTTAGTGAATTAAGTGTATCCACGTCTTTACCCTTCTCATAACCTTTATAACAAGCTCTAACAAATCTTGCGAGATAAAAAGAGTCTTCATTTAAAGACTCTAATAATTATAAATTTCTTCATCAAAGATAAAAATAAAGCTTTGGGAGTAATTTATTAAATGTGTGTTGGAGGTAGATGACATAAGATTGGAGAAATGAGGAAAAGACTTCAACAAAGTTGTAATGATGACGATGGCTTTCATACCAAATTTATTGGAGCAACGGAAGATATGTGGTGGATAAGAAGCAAATTATAGGAATAGAACATGGATGAAATTACAAAGTGGATGTAAACTTAAGAAAATTTTTTCATTAAACTTAAACTTGCATACAAGACTTCAACTTTTACAAGAAGATTACTTACAATGTTTACAACAAAGGAAGAATGACTTACAAAACTTGGAAGGAGGACTCTTGTGGTGGTAGTGGATTTGTTATGCTTCTCCTTGTTGTATTGTGTGAAATGAGAATCTCTTGAATGATATTTATAGGCCTTATAAGAGGGTGAAGATATTTTGGAAGAGAGATTTAGAATCATATTCTATGTTTATCCATTAAGATAAAATATCTAAATATTTTGATGGGAGGTGGAGAAATATCTGATATTTTCTCCATCTTTTTCTTTTCTCGAATATTCTCTCAAGTGGGATTTCTCTCAATTATTTGAGTGGAAGAACTTAAGGCCAATAAATGCAAGATCACATTAGTGATAACAATTCTATATGGATAAATTACAACTTACATGTATTTTTAACTAGGTGCACATTATAAATACACAAACGAATTGTAGATATGGTGTGTACGATTTTGTATTTATAATGTGCAACTTTCCATGAAGTTGGTGTGACACACCATATCAACCATTTGATTTCTATCTTCGGTCCTCAACAAAACCACCTTAATCCATGAAAACCACTAATCTCTTTTGCCGTCGTAATTCTATTTTTAGTAATCGTCTATCTCCTATCGATTAAATCCCCGATCTCATGCGATGATAATTATGGAGCTAATTATTTTTCTAATTAATTTACATGTCCATTGAATCGAAAAACCTACAGTGACATAGTCATTGTCATCGTCAAATAAGATTTTCATATGTTCGATTCCATTTCTATGCATTCTCTATCGTCTTCTGCAAGAAATCACATGGGTCGCAATGGTTCTTTTGATGTTCTTGATATCATGCATACATGTAATATCTTATTGTTGATATCATTTTATTTATTCAAATCATAATTTAGTTAGCGTTTGATTTTACTGTTTCATTTTCTACTTATTATCAGATTCGAATGAAGTTGAGGATTGTTTGGAAACCTTCATTCTAGAATCTCATGATTCATGTAATTTTTTTATTTTTCATTCCATAATCTCTTTTCGTTACTCTCAAGTGTCATAATTCATATTACTGATCATCGTAGATATCAAACGACAATGACTGTTGCAGAGGCTAGATCATAGTGCTATATATATATATATATATATATATATATATAGGAAAAAATGGGGCTGTCCCCGCCCCATTTTTCGGTGTTTTTTTATTTTTTTTTTGAAAAATAAAATCATGTATATTCATCCATATATCCCTCCTATATGCCATTCGAATTTCGTCAGAAACAGAGACTCCTACGGCCTCCATCTCGATGGTATCGATTTAAAAAAATCCTGTTACCGTTAAAAAATTACTGTCCGGATGGAGGCCGTAGGAGTCTCTGTTTCTGACGAAATTCGAATGGTATATAGGAGGGATATAGGGATGAATGTACATGGTGTTATTTTTCAAAAAAAATAAAAAAATTTGCCCAAATAAGGTGGGGGCAGCCATGTTGGCTGCCCCTAGGGGGCAGCCACATATGACCCACATATGACGGGGGCGATCACCACGCCTCACCGTCCACTTTCACCACGCCTAACAGGGTCGACCCGTGAGTTTGCTGGTGCACTTTGCAGGTTCACCCAAGCCCATCTGAGGGCTTGGACCATTTGGTCCAGCAGCTCCGCCTCCGCCGACCTCGCCGGAGCTCCCCAGGGCTCGGTTTGGTCATCGGAGGCCTCCAGTAGACGCGGAGGGCTCGCAGCTTCCTTCTCCGATCTTCAGCGAGTTTCCAGGAGGAGACCAGCGCCGTCACGAGCCCGGTGAAGTTCGCCGGAGCTCTGTTCCTCCACCATCCTTATCCGTTGTCTGATCGACCCCGTGCTCCAGTCGTGATCCTGTTCGTCCATTTGCGGAGCAGCACTGACCGCCAGATCTCTTGGGGTTCGATCACCACCGTTGATCCAGCGAGGTTTAGCCACGACGCGTCTCCACCGTCAGATCCAGCACGTGGCTGCACCTCATCCGTCCCATCCGAGCCAGGCCCCCTTCGCAGACCCACGACGCTTTGCAGCCGTCTGATCTTCCACATGGGCTCTTCCCAACCGTCGGTTCGCGACGAGGGCTCGTTTGTTGCGCGCCACCCAGTTCCAGCCGTTCATCCACACACGTGGTGCCCATCCGTCGGTCGACTTAATAAAGGGGTAAAATTCTCTTAGGCCCCTCTAGTTTTCGTATTTACCATCTAGTCCTGTAAATGTTTTAAAATGTCTATTTCAGTAGGGTAATTTACATAGTGGACCTCGTCTTTTATGGTATTTGCTTTTATACCCCTGTGTTGTGGACACGTGCTTCGACACGTGATTTTGTGGGATATTTGCACTGATGCCCTTGTAGTTCTGGGATGTTAATTAATGAATGAATCTTTTAAGATAATTGCTTTTATACCCCTGTGCGTGGATTTTTAGAACGTGTTGAAATTCATGGGTATTTTTCACAGAGGCCTCTGGACTTTTAGTACGTGTTACTAATTAGTCCAGGAACCTTATTTTTCTCGCAAATAGGTCCCTGAGTGCCCCAGGTCACGCGCTTCGTACGTGGATCCTTGGGAATTTTACACCAGACCCCCTTGAACTTGTTTTAATTGCATTTAGGTCCCTGTATACTGTGCCCTTGTGTTTGATTTTAATAAAATAGCAAATCAACTCCAAATTTGATGAAAGTTGGACCCATGGCTCCTGCCATGGTGTAAAATTTTATCTAAGTTTTCGAGACATTTTTGATTTCATTTACTATTTTAAAAATTCAAAACCACGCATTTTCTTCACTGTCTGAATTGAAAAATCACAAAAAATATTAAAACTCATCCAAAAATTCTAAAAAAATTCTCTACTATGTGTTTTGTCTTGCTTGATTTTCTGACTAAATTTGGTCATTTTTCATCATATAAAACTCATAAAAATTGAAAAACACCTAAAAACTTATAAAAACTATAATAACTATTTTAAAAATCCAAAAACAATAATTCCAGTGCTCAAATTTTCCTTAAACTTTCTAGTTTATAGGAAAATTGACTTCAAGAGCTAAATAGGCCTTTTTGCATTTTAAATTGCCCTTTTACTCCTGACTGGACATTGCTACTGTTTTCTTGCATTGCTTGATTTTTAGAAAAGAAAATAGAACTCCGAAAAATCCTAGAAATTCACTAAAAATAGTAAAAATCATAAAATACACAAAAACATTTTTGCTTGAATTTTTGATTGATTTTTGGTGCATTAAATAATTGCTTGAAGTTGATTGGTTTACTTGTTTCCTCATTTTCCTTAGTAATTAAAAATCAAAAAAATTATAAAAATTTAAAATCCACCAAAAAAATAATAGTTGTCTTTTATTTTTTCTATATTTTTGACTACTTCGTAGGCCACAAGGACATTACGTGCTCCCTGAGTCCGACCCTGGTCGCTATACCAGGCTAATCTAATAGCCAGGACCGCTATAATTTTCACTTGATTTTATCTCTGTTTGGTGGTCTACTTTACTTTTTCTCGATCGACCGAGAGGCTCTTGAGCGACTGAGGTCGCAACGACCTTTGTTTATATTTTACCATCCTTAGTTGCTCGGGTTTTTCGCGACCATCAGAATGGCGTCGTTGCCGGGGAGCACGGCTTAGTAGTCGATTTATTTTTCCCGCGGTTTTTGTTTCGCGGCTTTTTGTATAGATTTTTGTAGATATATTTCTCCTGACATTGTTTATAAAATAATTTGATCTGATCACTCTTGTGTTTGTTTTCTTGCGAGGGCCCGAGGACCGAGGCGGCTTTCTTCGGAAGCCGAGCAACCGCGGGAATCGGAGGCGGCTCTTTTCTTCACAGAGCCGTAGGAGGACGCGAGGAGCGAGCACGAGAGCGGGAGCCGCAGAATAGCCGCGGAGTAGTTTAGTTTAGATTAGGTTTTATTTCAGCAATATTTGAACTGTTGTAATAATGCAGGTACTCAGAGACTTGGACTTTCTTCTTCGGGTCTGTTTCGCCGAGCACCGGTGTGCTCGGGGGACCCTTTAGCTAGCTTAGATTTTTCACGGCTTTTTTGCGGCTTTTAGATTTTTCGCTGCCTTTTACGGTTTACGCGGTTTTTATCGAGCCCCTAGCCTTAAGAATTTCTGATTGATTGTGCCGTACTCAGTAGGATCCACACACCTAATAGATTGCTTGTACCTATAGATCATAATTGGACCTATTAATAATTCATTAATAAAAATAGATGAGTCGCTTTCCTAAGAGCCTACGCACCGCGAGCCTGCCCCGTCAAGCGCTACTCCTGAACTCGACCTGTCGAGAAGAGGAGGGGTGGGTCTAGACCGGACTCTTTGGGTCGAGGGCAAGTGACCAGCTAGACGATGCTTTCGATTAGAAGTTGCCTGCTTAGGACTCGGTTTTCCGCTGCACCATATAGGTAGTTTTATTTCTGTCTTTAAATTCTGCGCGGATCATATTGCATGTAGAGTGCTGGAGACAGGTACGCATTTCTATCTCTACATGCATCATTGATTTTCGCGCATCGGCTTTTTCGTCTTCTCCCCCCTTGTTTTTGACTAAATAATCAGGAGAACCGAAAAATTCGTTAGGCGTTTTTGCTTGCATTAAAAAAATATAAAAAAGAAAAACCATAAAATTGGGACTGCTAAAACTATCGACCCTAAAAGACACCTGACTTAAAAATTTATCTTGGGGAGAGCAACCCCCTCATTGCTTGGTTTGATTGTGCGAGAGAGTGACCCGTACACTAGGTAAAACCCTCCAGTGCTCATCTCGACTGATTACCGGCTCTTCTGTGCGGGGCAGTCGGTTGGGAGAGTATCGGGTATCCCAACAGGTCACGTAATCGCTCTAATATTTTGATTGTTCACCAAAATAAAAATTGACAAGATAATTTGACCGAACTTTTACGGTCTTCAGCTCGCGTTGCGTTGGTGAACTGGATGTTTGCTCTTGATCGTAGTTTTTCCAGATCTCATCCGCCTTACTCGCCAGATCACGATGATGGGCAGGAGGTCTCTTAGGTAGCCTCTGGCTGCACCACTTTTTAGCACTCCGGCCCATTCATCTAGGTCGGTTCGTGGGAGCTCAGACCCGCTCTCCGAACCCGAGTATGACTCCGCCCTGTTCCCCCTCGACCACCCTTCTTCTGATACCGAGATGTCAGTGCCAGAGGAGAGACAGACAGATGATTTATCGGCACCGGAGTTCGGTTGTTTTGATTTTTCAGAGACGATGGCCGGCAATTCTGATGATCGTACTAGAGGTCCACGGGGAGATCAGCATTTCGTTTTGGACCAGGGTTCGATCAACTCCACCCTGATCGCCTCCCTCGAGTCAGTGCAGCAGAAGCTGAGGGATCAGGGAGCATTCATGATAGAGATGAGGAGAGAACTTGAGCAGATGAGAGCTGACCGCGAGAACCGCGGAAGAGGAGGACCCAACGATGCGGCAGCTGCCGCCGCAGCAGCAGCAGCAGCAGCCGCAGCAGGCGGAGCAGGACCACCGAGACCTATGCGGGATAACCACAATCCCGGATCGACTTTGACGCACCGTTGGCTGGTGCTACCAGCCATCGTGGGGGACTTCAAGTTCTCCCCGAACACTTTGCAGCTTCTTCCCCGATTCCACGGTTTGGCCACAGAGGAGCCTCATCTCCACCTACAGGAGTTTGAGATGATTTGCAGTACTGTCCACGATCGTCAGGTGGACCAGGATACTATCAGGATGATTGCCTTCCCCTTTTCTTTAGCAGATAGAGCAGCCACCTGGCTGAAACACTTGGGGAAGTTTGTCTACACTTGGGAGCAGCTCCGCGCCGAATACTTGCACAAGTACTATCCACTCGGGTGGACGAACGCCGCTAGAGCCCTGATCAGCAACTTCTCCATGCTCCCCAACGAGCAGTTCCATGAGGCATGGGAGAGGTTTCGAGAGCTGACCGACAGATGCCCGCACCACGACATTTCTAAGCCGAACCTTGTTCAGCGCTTCTTCAGAGGGCTGACACCAGAGCTTCAGGGCTTGGTGAATGCTTCTTGTGGCGGGTCTTACTTCGCCAAGGATCACGACCAGGTCTGGGCCATCTACGAGGAGATGGCCAAGAACTACATGGTGATGTCCCAGACCAGGTTGTACACTCAGGGCAGACCCCAGCAGCCAGGACCTGTGCAGTACCAAAGGATAGCACGGGTCGACGCCGGTCCTTCCAGTTCGTCCGCAGTAGCAGTAGCGCAGGCAGAGTCCACAGCTGCGGACATGGGCATCATTAGCGAGAAGTTGGATCGGATGGAGCTGATTGAGAAGAAGCAGTGCCATGGCATCACTCAGATGGAGCAGATGGCACATACTCTGAGCGACATGAAGACCCAGCTCTTGTGTCTCCAGGAGGCACAGACGGCTTCCCAGCCCTGTCTTCAGTCGCGAGGCGATCACGGCAGCAGCGGCAGCTCGTTCCAGCGCTCCAGCTCACACCAGCAGCCTAGACAGGTTCACCTTGTACAGGCGGAGCCGTACCAGCAGCCGCAGCCCACCTACCAGTCACCACCGTCTATAGACATGCAGATGGTGGTATACCAGCCGGATCAGCCTCTGGCAGTACTCCCGCCAGCCCAGTACGATGCAGATTCGTTGATGGATGTCAACGGGATTTGGTATGACCGCCCTCAGCCTGGTATCCGACGAGAACATCCCGGATTCTGGTGGGGAAACGGAGGTACCCAGCCCCAGCAGCAGCCGTCAGGACAGGGTGGCTAGTACAACCATCAGAGAGAACACCAGCAACAGCAGCAGCCCCCAGTGTACCCACCACCACAGCAGCAGCAATCGTCCTATGGCCCTCGTCCCTATCAGCAGGGACAATCTTGGAGGCGAGATCAGCCTCACCAGCAGCAGCAGCATCACCCATACCCCTCTCAGCACCAGCAGCAGATCCAGCAGCCTCACTACCAGAGAGACTACCCGTCGGGTTCCCATGAGAACCCTGTCTTGGATGACATAGCCCGCCTCCTCACGGATCAGCAGGCTACCTTCAGACGGGAGATGGACGAGTTCCGTCAGGAGATGCGGGACATTGTGAGAGGGAAGGCCGCCATCCCTGCCCAGATAGAGCCGAACCCCAACATCCTGAAGCGGAAATCTGAGCAGGTAGCTTGTACTGAGTATACCCCTCATAGTGATACATTTGGTGATATGACTGGATATCTGTTTGATACTGATTTTGTCACACTTAGGAGCGTTAGGATGCCAGCAGGCGGCGCCTCGTCTGAGCTACATCATGAGGATCCACCTAGAGCGCCCGACGAGGAGGATGATGACGGTGGTACTGATGCCACCAAGGATGCTGATTCCACCGATGGTACTAAGGCCGCCGTTTCATCAGTTCGAGGAGGTGGTACTGAGGCCACCCACTATGCTGAGCCAGAGAGCGGTACTGAGGCTGCGAGTCTTCCAGCTGAGCCAGCCACTGGTGGTACTGAGGCCACCAGAGTTCATGTAGAGAGATCTGTTGTTTTTCCTTCACCGGATGTATCTCGGAACTCTGTTGTGAATAAAGGAAAAGGTTTATTTTCTTCTAGTCCCACTATGGTGCATGATGTATGTGTGGATCCGGTCGTCGAACCGCCTAGACCTTTTCCTAGTCCTTCATCTGAGAAGGACCCAGTGATCCCCTTCCCTAGAGCCCTTCCGATGGGGAAGGGGAAGAAAACAGAAAATCCCAAAAAGAGAGAGCAGGAAGAGTTTAGCCAACAGATGATAGATCGTTTTCACATACAGCTGACTCTTCAGGAGGCTTTGCAACACATCCCCCTTCTTCAGCGTTCATTGAGAGACAGGACCACAGTCAGGAGGAAGAGGAGGAACCACCACTCTGAGATCCATGTGCTGACGAAAGCCACGTGTTTCGCGATCCAGAACCGTCTGCCGGCCAAGAGGCCAGATTCAGGAGCCCCATATGTCAGATGTCATATCAGTGAGCAGAGGTTCGACCGTACTCTATTAGATAGCGGATCGTCGATCAACCTCCTTCCGGCAGCCCTTCTCGACCGCTTCGAGTTGGTACTCCTAGACAGAGCAGGACAATTTTTCAGTTTGCTGATAGATCTGTCAAGAGGCCGAAGGGGTTGTTGCGAGACGTTGTCGTCACTATTCAGGGCCTGCAATTCCCCGTGGACTTCATAGTATTGGACATGGAGATCCCTGATTCAGTGACCGATACCCCCATAATTCTCGGTCGTCCGTTCTTGGCCACAGCCAAGGCGGTGACTGACCATGACAGCGGGAAGGTATACTTTCGCGTCAAGGGCGAAAGTGTAAAAATAGAGACAGTCGAGGACAACAGAGCCATAGAGAGATCATGCTCAGAGACCACTTCAGATACAGAGCAGCTGACAGATGCAGGGGTAGACATCCACCAGGACTGTGACTTTGTGATCACAGACGATGAGGCAGTTTGGGCAGACCCAGCAGCACAGGCCATCCTCTCATTTTCAGACACCGCTGATGCAGAGATGATAGCAGAGGAGAGCTTGGAGAGCACATTCCTGGTTCAGGATACTTTAGAGGCAGCAGAGCAGGTTCCTGACCGCGACACGGATTTTTGTGATGTTGGTTGTACTGATGCCACCTTGTGTGATGCAGATCCCTTGGAGTCAGAGTCTGAGTGGGCAGATTGTGATGATTACATGCCAGACCTGATTTCCACTGAGCCTACAGCTGAGGAGGAGGTAGATGCCGAGCAGATCAGAGACAGTTCAGTTGAGCAGCCTTCTTCAGACCCAGTTTGCGAGAGTATGCTCTCATTCTCCCAGGAAGATTTGGCAGCATACATGCAACTTCTTTCGAAGCCAGATTTGCCAGCACCCAGTTGTCCAGAGCTGAAGCCACTTCCTTCGTCGTTGAAGTATAGATTCCTTGTGGGTGAGCATGAGATGTACCCAGTCATTATCTCAGTCGATCTGACTGGAGAGTAGGAATCCCGTCTGATGGGGGTTCTTGAAAAAAAACGCAAGGCGATAGGATGGAGCGTAGCAGATCTCCAGGGGATTAGTCCGGCCCTGTGCTCCCACCATATCTATCTCGAGGATGAGGCAAAGCCGTCACGTGAGTTCCAGCGACGGTTGAACCCAAATCTGAGAGAGGTTGTCATGAAGGAAATTTCGAAATGGTGGAGCGTCGATTTTATCTATTCATCTCCGACTCCAAGTGGGTCAGCCCTTTGCATGTGGTGCCTAAGAAGACGGGCATCACTACTGTGATTAGTGAGTCTGGAGAGGAGATTGCTACACGAGTACCCACTTCTTGGCGGGTTTGTGTTGACTACAGGAGACTCAACCAGGCCACCAAGAAGGATCATTTCCCCCTGCCCTTTATTGATCAGATCATTGAGAGAATGGCAGGGAAGAGCCATTATTGTTTTCTGGATGGGTACTCGGGTACAACCAGGTGGCCATCGCTCCTGAGGATCAGGAGAAGACCACCTTTACCTGTCCCTTTGGCACATACGCCTTCCGACGCATGCCATTTGGGCTATTCAATGCCCCTGCGACTTTTCAGAGATGCATGCTGTCGATCTTTTCAGACATGGTAGGGGAATGCTTAGAGGTCTTCATGGATGATTTCTCGATCTATGGTGACGGATTCGACTCCTATCTTAACTGCCTAGACCAGGTACTTCAGCGATGTATTGAGGTCCGCTTGGTTCTTTCTTGGGAGAAGAGTCACTTTATGGTGACTCAAGGGACGGTGCTTGGCCACATCATCTCCAACAGGGGCATGGAGGTTGATCCGGTCAAGGTTGATGTCATTAGAAAACTCACACCACCGTCCAATTTGCGGCAGTTACGGTCTTTCCTGGGGTACGTCGGTTTCTATCGACGATTCATTCGTGATTTCAGTAAGGTTGCCCGACCATTGACTGACTTGCTGACAAAAGACACCGAGTTCCTTGTCGATGACAAGTGTCTTTCGTCGTTTGAGACTCTCAAGCATTGTATTGTTGAGGCTCCTGTCCTCCAGCCACCAGATTGGTCTCTCCCATTCGAGATCATGACGGACGCCTCCGATTTTGCCGTAGGGGTTGTGCTGGGACAGAGGAGGGATGGAGTCCCCTTTGCTATCCACTATGCTATCCGCACCTTGGATTCCGCCCAGCGGAATTATACAGTCACAGAGAAGGAGATGCTAGTAGTAGTGTTCGCCCTAGATAAGTTCAGATCTTACATCATTGGATCTAGAGTGACTTTGTATACTGACCATACCGCCATCCGATACCTCATGGCAAAGAAGGATGCCAAGGCCAGACTGACTAGATGGATCCTTCTACTCCAGGAATTCGACATTGAGATCAAGGATAAGCCTGGAGTTAAGAATGTGGTGGCGGATCATCTCTCCCGTTTAGAGCAGCCTGAGGAGTTTGAGCAGATTGATCCAATTTGTGAGACCTTCCTAGATGAGGCGATCCTTGCTATCACCTCACTCCCATGGTATGCCGATATTTTGAACTTTCTCGTTGCTGGGAAAGTCCCACAAGATTGGCCCAGACAGAGGCTTGAGACCTTACTCGCGAAGGCCAAGTCCTACCATTGGGAGGATCCCATCCTTTACCACGAAGGAGGGGATAGCGTCTGGCGTCGGTGCATTCCTCAGGAGGAGCACCATAGCGTCCTCACTTACTGCCACAAGTTTGAGGCAGGAGGACATCATTCTGGGAGGAGAACGACACAGAAAGTGTCCAATCTGGCTTGTGGTGGCCTACTCTCTTCAAGGACTCTGATGAGTTCGTGAAGAGGTGTACTGACTGTCAGAGGATGGGCACTTGTGGACAGCGTGATATGATGCCGATGCAGCCCATTCACTTCTGTGAGGTTTTTGACGCATGGAGCATCGATTTCATGGGTCCATTCCCTAAGAGTCAGGGATTTGAGTACATTCTATTGGCCGTTGATTATGTGAGTCGTTGGGTTGAGGCTATCCCCGCTCGAGCAGCTGATGCGAGGACAGTTTGCAGATTTTTGAGGAAGCACATCATCACGTGGTTTGGGGTACCTCGAGTATGATTTCAGATGGGGGGTCTTATTTCATCAACGACCAGGTGAAGACACTTGCTAGCGAGTTCGTCATAGACCATCGGGTTGCTACAGCTTACCATCCACAGACGAATGGTCTAGCCGAGGTGTCGAATAGAGAGATCAAGACTATTTTGCAGAAAGTTGTCCGCCCTGACCGAAAGGATTGGTCACAGCTTTTGGACTCGGTCTTGTGGGAATACAGGACGTCTTTCAAGACACCATTGGGAACATCTCCCTTTCGCCTCGTATATGGCAAGCCGTACCATCTACCTGTTGAGTTGAGGCACAAGTCACTTTGGGCAGTCACAGATATTCTTTTAGATCCAGATAGTGTAGGAGACCAGAGGAGGGCAGAGTTAGCAGCCTTAGAGGAGCTTAGAGATACCGCCTTCTCAAACAGCCTACATTATAAGGATAGAGTGAAAGAGTGGCATGATTCTCATATCAGCCACAAGCATTTTGAGCCTGGACAGAGAGTATGGTTGTTTGATGCTAGGCTTCATCTATTTCCAGGGAAGCTACAGAGCAAATGGAAGGGACCTTATCTTGTGAGAAAGGTACACGACAACGGTAACATTGATATATCCGAGTTGTCTTCTGAGAGTACCTTTCGAGTGAACGGCCAACGGCTCAAGCCATTTCTAGATCATGAGCCGCGGGTCGTTGATGTTGCCCCTATTCACTTTGCGTGAGATGTGGTCTATTGACTCACATCTATTGCATCTCACGCCTGATTATCACTGTTCTTCCGACCTGTATAGATCCAGTTGTCCATATCACTCTATTCTTTAGTTCCACATCCCTTTTCTCATCTTATGATTATGCTATACTTAGGGTGTACTTTACCCTAAGTATAGGGGGTATGTGGGACCTTCGGGTATTCTTTTCATTCTTTCTACCCCTGTTTTGCTGCCTATACTTAGGGACATTTTACCCTAAGTATAGGGGGGCAGACTCTGTACATCCTTCACTCGGATTTCCCTTCATGTACAGCTTGCTATACTTAGGATTATTGGATCCTAAGTATAGGGGGAAACCACCGAGTTCTCCTCATTCTATTCTTTGATTCATCTCTGTATATAGCCATTCCTTTTCACTTCCCTATGCTAAGCACGAGTTATGTCTTCTTCATCGCTCTAGACTCTGAGGACATCGTTCGAGCTAAGTATAGGGGGGTGTGTATATATTTCATATATACTTTAGCCATAACTCGTACTTTGTGTGAGTGTGTCAATAAATAAAATGGCTAAAAACCCTAAAAATCACAAAAATTAAAAATTTTCCTGCAAATAATCATTCTTTTATTGCACATACATAGCTAGTGTACAAATTATTTTTGTAAAAACGTTTTCAAAAATCTTTTGTGTAAAGCTTGTGTGAATATTTTCTTATCAAAATAATGTATATAGTACAAAATTTTTCCAAAATGTTTTGAAAATCAAAAGTTTGCAAAAATCTTGTGTAAATGTGTTTAAATACTTTTGCAAAACTTGCACTTCATGCATTCATCCATTCATGACTTCAAAACATTTTTCAAAAATTTTGCACGATTGTAAATATGTGTAAATAGCATCTTTGTACAGATGTATATAGTTTTCCTGGATGATAGTTGACATTTAAACTAAGCCTGGAATTAAATTGAGAAATGGAGCTTGATTAAGATCTTAATCCACCTAATTCTAAGAGGAACCTTGTAGGGCTTAGGGTTAAGGCTTTTCAGGTCCATAAGGACTTAATTCTTTGTGTCCACTAGGCTATGAGCATATGTCATCTTGATGAGCCTAAGTAGAGCACTTAACAACACACGCATGACTCTTAGAGACAATGGCTTGACTTGCACCAGCACCTTACACATAGCTCTCCACGGATGAGGTGGTGAGGAGGCAGTTTCCTTTGGCTTGGGGTAGCATATGAGGGTAGTACTTCTAGGCGGAACCTCTCTTCTTCTTCTAGTGAAGGAAGTGCGTCTCAACTTGGTCTAGTGGTGATGAAGGCTAAAGACAGAAGCCGTGGGTTGCAATAAAGCTTCAAAAGAGGGATAGTCTACTGGCTCAAGAGGAAAATTTCTTGTATATATGCTGCACCATGTAGATATGTTGTACAGATGCACTTGAAAAAAAATGCAAAAAGAACTCCAAAAAAGTGGTGGGTCGGATTGAAAATTTAATAACCCCACCGGAGTGTATATAGTCAAATAAAGCATAAGCTTACGGTATCCATGTTACATCTCATGAAGCTTGCAGCGGGAGACTTAGCTACACTGGTTGAGCTCCCAAAAGTCTATACCTCTTATTCCCCCTCTTCTTGAGCCGGTTGCACTTGAACTTAGAAGGGAATACCCCGCTTCTCGAGGAAAGAGTTGCTAGACCGAGGCATTAGAGTTACCAGGTTGGGGGAGGTTGTTTCTTTGTCACTTCTGAGGTGGGGAGCTACATATCACTTACACTGCAAGGAAAGACTCATGGTCATTAGAGTTTGTGTATGTAGACTTGTTCTGATCTGGTTTATTGAGGAGTCTTGACCATAGATTGGTGGAACTTAGAGGCTGTTGAGTTTTAAGCTTAAGTCCAAATAAGGTTCCGACACATTAATAATCCAAAGATCTGATCGAGCTCCATAATTCAATTTAATGAAGGAAAGTTTAATATTCAACCTTGATCCATGTACATTCTCCTCTTTTTCTTTTTTTTTCTTTTTTCTTTCTTTTTCACTTCTTTTTCAAATAAGTGTTTGCTAAGGGATTAGCAAAAGTTAAGTATAGGGGGGTGATGAATACCCATTCATCACTCTTTATTCTTATATTTTAGCTACAAAAACCTTTGCAAATGCTGTATATTCATGTAAATACAAATAGTTACCAAAAGCATGCATTGTATAAAGTTTAATAATTAGCATGTTTTTGTGCAAAAATAAAAGAATAAAGAGTAAAAAGAAAAAGAGGGAAATATTTAGAATAAATATTGAGCAACCCAATCCCAAGGGAGGGCTCAGCATGGGCCTGACCGCATAAAAGCCAAAGTAGAGGGAGATAAGGACTCATGTGTGTAAATATACCGATAAAATAAAAATATTTTCCTCTAAAAATGGAAGAAAATGGGTTTGTAAATACTTGTATATTTTTATAAATATAAAAATCAAAATAAAATAGAAAAAAAATAAAAAGAAAACAAAAACCTTCACCTTGTGCATATTCATCATGTACATACACTCACCTATATTTATTTTACCTTATAAATAAATAAAATTAATTTCCAAACATTTTGTAAATATTTCATCTTTTATGTTGTAAATAAATAAATTAAAAACCATTAAAATAAAAACAAAATAAAAAGAACAAAATCAAAAATTAAAAATAACATTGTAAATATACCATGTATATATATGTACATATATATTTATTTCACTATCGTATATAAATAATAAAAATAATATAAAAATACCCTTTTATTCCTAATTTTATACTATAAATAAATAAAATATAAAATGGGAATAAAAATGTAAAAAAAATAATAACAAATTAAAAAATCAAAAATTAAAAAGACATATTGTGTATATACCTATATATAGCTATATTATGTAAATATCTTGTTTTTATTTTGAAAAATTAATTAAAAATCACCAAAAAATAGAAAAAAATAAAACAAAAATATTTCATGTTTTGAGTCTTTAATAAATCTGCCATTTACTATTTTTAATTGATTTTTCAATTCATTTCCAAATGGCAGCCTCCCATTGGTCCACGGGGATGTTGACCGCCTGGTCAACTCCCCCTCCAAGACCACCTCCCACGGGTATTAGGCGCCCGACCCGACTTCTCCTTATTTTGGCGCCTAAACCCGACAACCTCGCACCTAAACCCAGGGTCCTAATCACTCTCCGATGATCCGGGAACCGCGCCCGATCTTTAGCCTAGGGATCCGTGCTCCATCGAGCCGGACCCGAGCCATTCTTCCCGGACCTGCACCCTTGTAAAGTCTCAGCTCCGCCACCTCATTTCGCATCTTTGAATCATTCGCCGACCACCCAGTGACCTCCAGTGCCTTAGTGAGACTAACAGCTCGCTCCGGGCATTGTCGCAGCGAGGAGGAGACGTCTGAACCACTGATCCGGCGAGTTTGCTCCGCCGTGCTCCGCCCAGAGCAGGAGCCAGAGCCTCGGACGACGACGGTCCTCGAGGCAAGGACCCAGAGCTGCCCAAGCTCATCCCCAGTCGATCCCTTCACTCAGGTAGCTATAGTTCTTCCTCCTTTTCTTCGATTTCGATTTTCCCCTAATTTTAGCCGTCGCCGATCACCTTCAATTCCGATCACGTTCGCCTTCCACTCGATCATCGGTTCGCATCATCGCATCCGCCCTTCTTCCACGCACGTTCTACGCCCCTCCGCTCAACCCATCTCGCACAGGAGCTGGGGAGTCGAGCTCCTCCGTCCATCCCTTCGCCGGAGCTCGATCACCACGCCTCACCGTCCACTTTCACCACGCCTAACAGGGTCGAGGCAGTTTGCCCTCGACCCGTGAGTTTGCTGGTGCACATTGCAGGTTCATCCAAGCCCATATGAGGGCTTGGACCATTTGGTCTAGCAGCTCCGCCTCCGCCGACCTCGCCGGAGCTCCCCAGGGCTCGGTTTGGTCATCGGAGGCCTCCAGTAGACGCGGATGGCTCGCAGATTCCTTCTCCGATCTTCAGCAAGCTTCCAGGAGGAGACCAGCACCGTCACGAGCCCGGCGAAGTTCGCCGGAGCTCAGTTCGTCCACCATCCTTATCCGTCGTCCGATTGACCCCGCGCTCCAGTCGTGATCCTGTTCGTCCATTTGCGGAGCAGCACTGACCGCCAGATCTCTTGGGGTTCGATCACCACCGTTGATCCAGCGAGGTTTAGCCATGACGCGTCTCCACCGTCAGATCCAGCACGTGACTGCACCTCATCCGTCCGATCCGAGCCAGGCCCCCTTCGCAGACCCACGACGCTTTGCAGCCATCTGATCTTCCACGTGGGCTCTTCCCAGCCGTCGGTTCGCGACGAGGGTTCGTTTGTTGCGCGCCACCCAGTTCCAACCATTCATCCACACACGTGGCGCCCATCCGTCGGTCGACTTAATAAAGGGGTAGAGTTCTCTTAGGCCCCTCTAATTTTCGTATTTACCATCTAGTCCTGTAAATATTTTAAAACATCTATTTCAGTAGGGTAATTTACATAGTGGACCTCGTCTTTTATGGTATTTGCTTTTATACCCCTGTGTGTTGTGGACCCGTGCTTCGACACGTGATTTTTGTGGGATATTTGCACTGATGCCCTCGTAGTTCTGGGATGTTAATTAATGAATGAATCTTTTTAGATAATTGCTTTTATACCCCTGTGCGTGGATTTTTAGAACATGTGTTGAAATTCGTAGGTATTTTTCACAGAGGCCCCTGGACTTTTAGTACGTGTTACTAATTAGTCCAGGAACCTTATTTTTCTTGCAAATAGGTCCCTGAGTGCCCCAGGTCACGCGCTTCGCACGTGGATCATTGGGAATTTTGCACCGGACCCCCTGGAACTTGTCTTAATTGCATTTAGGTCCCTTTGTATTGTGCCCTTGTGTTTGATTTTAATAAAATAGCAAATCAACTCCAAATTTGATGAAACTTGGATCCATGGCTCTTGCCATGGTATAAAATTTTCTCTAATTTTTCGAGATATTTTTGATTTCATTTACTATTTTTAAAAATTCAAAAACACGTATTTTCTTCACTGTCTGACTTGAAAAATTATAAAAAAATATTAAAACTCATCCAAAAATTCTAAAAAAAATTATCTTATGTGTGTTTTGTCTTGCTTGATTTTCTGACCAAATTTGGTCATTTTTCATCATATAAAACTCATAAAAATTAAAAAAACACCTAAAAACTTATAAAAATTATAATAACTATTTTTAAATCCAAAAACAATAATTCCAGTGCTCAAATTTTCCTTAAACTTTCTAGTTTATAGAAAAATTGAATTTGCATTTTAAATTTCCCTTTTACTCCTGACTGGACATTGCTACTGTTTTCTTGCATTGCTTGATTTTTAGAAAAGAAACTAAAACTCCAAAAAATCCCAAAAATTCACTAAAAACAGTAAAAATCATAAAATACACAAAAACATTTTTGCTTGAATTTTTGATTGATTTTTGATGCATTAAATAATTGCTTGAAGTTGATTGGTTTACTTGTTTCCTCATTTTCCTTAGTAATTAAAAATCCAAAAAAATTATAAAAATTTAAAATCCGCAAAAAAAAATAATAGTTGTCTTTTATTTTTTCTATATTTTTGACTACATCGTAGGCTGCAAGGCCATTACATGCTCCCTGAGTCCGACCCTGGTCGCTATACCAGGCTAATCTAATAGCCATGACCGCTATAGTTTTCACTTGATTTTATCTCTGTTTGGTGGTCTACTTTACTTTTTCTCGATCGACCGAGAGGCTCTTGAGCGACTGAGGTCGCAACGACCTTTGTTTATATGTTTCCATCCTTAGTTGCTCGGGCTATTCGCGGCCATCAAGCCCATCACCACTTCACCTATTCCCCTCCCACAACATATAGTCCAAGATCAGACAGCTTCATCTCTCATTCCTGTTCACCAACCAATTACTTTCTTCACTATGTTAATGATATCACACATCTATCAAACCCATCAACCATACGAAAGGAATCACTAAGGTCGTTGTGATCTCAGTCACTCGGGACTCAGAGCTCGATCAAGAAAACAAAATCGGACCACTGAATGAAGATAGAAAAACAACGAAAACCAAAATACGGTCCTAGCTAGGTGATTAACCTGGTATAGCTCCCAGGGTCGGTCTCGAGGTGCACGAATTGGCCTTGCGGCTACGAAGTAATCAACAATGAATAGAAAGCAAGAACAATTTTTTGGTGGTTTTTAATATTTTTATATTTTATTTTTTTGGATTTTTAATTATGAAGGAAAATAATAAAAGGGGTAAAAACAATCACATTCAACCAATTATTAAAATGCTCAAAAATGGTCCAAAACTTCCAACAAAAATATTTTTAGGTTTTATGGATTTTTTACTGTTTTTGGTGAATTTTTGAGGATTTTATAATTTTTATGGAATTTCCTAAAAATCAAAGAAGGCAAAAACAAAGGCAAGCTGTCCATTCAGGCTTGGAGGACCAAATTAAAATATAAAATGGTCCTAAAAGAGCCTGGAGGTATTTTTTATGAAAAGTAGAAATAATAAGGAAAATTCAGAAATAGAGTTTATTGTTTTTGGATTTTCTACTATTTTTTAGAATTTATATGAGTTCTAAGGGGTTTTCCAATTTGTAGGGTTTTTATATATCCAAAAATTGCCAAATATGCACAGAAATTCAAACACACAAAAATTAACAACTCCTAATTTTTTTGAATTTTTAAAAGAGTTTTAATATATTTTGGGATTTTATAATCTGAATAGACAGAAAAACAAGGGTTTTTGAATTTTAAAATAATAAAACGACTCAAAAATGTACACAAAAATTAGGGAAAATTTTACACAGTGGCAGGAGCCACGTTTCCAATTTTCACAAAATTTGGGTTGAATTTGATATTTTATTTAAATCCAACAAAAGGCCACAGTGCACAGGGACCTAAATGCAAGAGAAATAAGTTTCAGGGGCTGCAATGTAAAAAAATCAAGAAGTCTGAGGTCCCTCATGCAAAAAGTCCAAGTTCCCACGCGCAAGGCATGTTTACTGGGCACGGAGGGACCTATATGCAATAAAAATTACTTCCAAGGACTTAATAGCAACGGGTGCTAAAAGTCCAAGGAGGAAATTGCAAAATGTCCAAACAATTCAACACATGTCCAATAAACGCATTCACAGGGGCATGGATGTAAATATCAAAAACTATATTTCATTCCATAACTCCTCAAAACAACAAGCCCACAGTATGCAAATTCTCCAAAAAGTCACGTGACGAAGCACGTGTCTCACATAAATAGGGACGAAAATGCAATTAAAGTAAACATCCAGTTCCTCTATGCAATTTTACCAAACTACAAATAACTACTGAAAGTATTTACATGACTAAAACATAAATGCAAAACAGGAGGGGGCCTAAGTATAAATTACCCCTTATTATCCGAGGGCTGAGGGCGCGCCACGTGGAAGATCGGAAGGTGCTGAGGCGCTGGCGCCTCCTCGAGTAACCCTCGCTCGGATCTGACGGCGAAGAGTTTGCCACGTGGATGAATCCAACGGTGGAAGGCTGTGGCTAAACTCTCGCTGGATCGACGGTCCTGATCGCGCCTCTTGAGGATCGAACGGTGGAGTGGCTCCTCAAATAGGTGGCTGAGATCACACCTGGAGTAGGAGGTCGATCGGACGGCCCTGGAGACTCCTGGAAGAACATGGTTTCAACGAACTTCGCCGGAGCACCACGGCTGCGCTGGGCCTCCTCTGCTGATGCTAAGGTGCGGAATAGATCCACCTCGACGCTCCGCAGCTGAGGAGCTCCTCCAATGATGCCGGGAGGCTCCGAGGAGCTCCGGCAACGAAGGCGGAGCTGGGCTCCTGTGCTTGGATGCTGCGGCCCTCAGATGGGCCTCGTCTGACCTGGAAAATGACACAGGAAGTTGCTGGGTCGAGGGCAAAGTGCCTCGACCCGGTTAGGGGTGGTGTGGTGGTCGGATGAGGCGAGATGGTCGATCTCCGACGAAGCGACGGCGGTGAAGATCGAAGTCCCTGCTCCGGGGCGAGTCAGGGGGTGTGAGTGGGTGCAGAAGGTACGGAGAAGTCTCGTGGGTGTGAGGGTCGAGTCCGATGATCGAAAGGGTGACTGAGATGGTCGGAATCGGCGAACGACGACGAACGGAGGAATTGGGCGAAAATGGAAACTCGAGAAAACTAGAAGGAATTACGCTTACCAGATGGTTGAGTTCGACTGGGGATGAGTTCCTGGAGCTCTGGTCTTCGCCTCGAGGGTCGTCGAAGGCTCGAGGCTCGGGCGCAGCTCTAGGCGGCGCACGGCAGCGAAACGCGGCCGGATCAGTGACACGGTGCTCCTCCTCCTCTCTGCAACATACCGGCCGCTAGCTGTAAATCTAGGGAGTCGGGTGGAGGTCATGGGTGGAAGGGGCGAAGCCAAAGATGGCATGAATTGCGGCTGAAGCTCGAGCTTTATACACCTGCAGGTCCGAGAAGAGAGGGTTGGGCAGGGTTCCGTGAAGCGCGGATCCCCAGGCGGATGTGTCGGCGAGGATCTCGGATGCAAGAGGAAGGAAAGGGACCCAGGGTTTAGTGATTTGGTGTTCGGATCAAGGTGCAATAATTGGGAGAAATCGGATCAGGCGCCAGATCCGCGAGGGAAGAAGGTCTGCGGGAGGAGTTGACCGGGGGTCAACATCCCCGTGGACCAATCAGATTATTCCAATTTTAAATTATTTGGAAATTCCTTTAAAAATAGTAAATGACTTATTTTTGAAAAACTCCAAACATGAAAAATATTTATTTATTTTCAAACTATTTTTTTGTGATTTTTATTTTTTTTTGAAAAATATTTTATGTATTTACAAAATATTATTATTATATATGTGTATACATATGTATTTTTTATTTTTGATTTTTAATTGTTTATTTTTATACACATTATTCCAATTTTATATTTTATTTATTTATAAGATAAAATTTGGAATAAAAGGGTATTTTTATTTTATTTTTATTAATTATCTACAAGGGTTAAATAAATAGTTTTATTTATATATATATGGTATATATACAAGGTGGCTATTGGTTTTTATTTTATTTCTTTTTATTTTATTTTATTTTTGTGATTTTTATTTTATTTATATTCATTATGGAATTTGGGATGAGAAAATATTTTTATTGAATTTTTATTTACAAGGAGAAATAAATAGAGATGTGGTTTTATGTACATTGTGTATATACAACGATGAAGGGGTTTTTAATTCCTTTTTAATTTTCCCATTTTTTTAAATTTTATATTTACAAATATATACAAATAAATATACACCTATTTTTATTTTTATTAAGAGGAAAATAATTTTTATTTATTTACATGTATATGTACAATCATATGAGTTGCCCTATCTCCCTCTACTTGGTTCTTTTTGCGGTCAGGCCCATGCTGAGCCCTCCCTTGGGATTAGGTTGCTCAATATTTATTCTAAATATCTCCCTCTTTTTCTTTTATTTCTTTATTCTTTTATTTATGCACAAAAACATGCTAATAATGCATATTTACACAATGCATGTTATTTGACAATTATTGTTATTTACAGGAATATACATGTGTTTTGCATAGGTTTTGTAGCTAAAATAAAAGAATAAAGAGCGATGAATGGGTATTCATCACATACTCCCACATCTTGATCAGGATATTCATGTTGAACCAATGATTTCATAGGGGTTTTCTGAATACAGCTTCTGCACTCACACGCAACACCGGATACTCTTGATAAGCTGAATCGTCGAGTTGGGACGTTAAACCACCAACATTTTATGGGTCCACACCCATAGATATCTTTTCCTTTTTTGTATCCTTCTCTTTCCTCTTTGCATTAGATAAGTATGGGGGTCCACCTCCACACTTTACAAGAAAAAAACAAAAAAAACAACAAAAAAACCAAAAAATTCTTTTCACAATCACTCACCCCTTCTTTTGGTCATCCTATTACCATGAGGACATGGTTTCTGATAAGTATGGGGGTGTGTGTCTGCATAGTTTTCAAAATTGCATATTTTTCAAAAAAAATCTTCAAAAATTTTGCAAAAAACTCCCCTAAAAAATATCTCTAAAAAAAGCAAGAAAATCAACAAAAATACGTAGCTGTTGAGAAATCAGCTCTTCATTGCATAAATCATAGACTGAGGTTGAGTCAACCCTAATCCACTTAACTTCATCAGAATTTCACTAAGCATGAGTTTTTAAGCTTTCTTCAGGTCCATATGGACTTTAGTATCTCAGTTCCACTAACTCTACTGGTGAATGAACTTCTGTATCTAACTAGATTACCTGAGCAACTAGTAGCACTCTTCAACTCTTCAGTGGATATTAAGCAACTGCACATTGCACTTAGCTTGATTGAGTTTATTTTACGATATACAATTACAATCTAGTTGAGGTGAGGAGTTGTCCTCTTGGTTTTGTCAATGCATGAACCTTATCTATAGTTAATGAAGGAACTTGACTTAGGGGCAACATGATCTCTCTAGTCTAAGTGTGTCAGCAAATAAGCCAGTATCGCGCCTCCAAAATCAATATTAAGCCGATACTACCTTTTGATGTCAAACTCAAAACAAAAAAAACACCACAAAAAGGTATATCACAATACAAATGCCAAAAACCACCAATCATGCAAAGATGTGCGAAGCAAAAGCAATGAAAGAAGACCACCAAATAACCCCTCTCCACAAAAAAAGCCATGGTAGCAGCCCAATGATGCTATCTAAATTCTTAAAAGAGGTCCAAAGAGGCCCAGGGTTATGCTCTGCCAAAGGAAAGAAATGAGAGCAACGGACCAAAGCGGTCTACGGAAAACCTCGAAAGTTAAGTCCCATTTTCCAAAAAAATAAATAATTATTATGAACTACTTTTTCATGCTGACATACTTGGGTGAAAAGAGAATATGCTTGAATTCAGATGAGGACTGAGGCTATATGAGTAGGGAATCATTCGGTACCTCGATAGATCGTGTTGCTAGCTCGATCTCTTGACTCACGAAAGTTAAACTATCACTAACATTGTTTATATCCATTCAAAATCAAAGAGAATACTTGTTTCTTAGGGATTAACTGACCTGATCGACCTTCTGAAACCATGTCTAATTTTGTTGGAACTGAGAGGCTGTTGAAACTACAAAACTCAAGACAAGTCGACAATTCAAACAAATCATTAATCCATGGGTCGACTCTACTGAAGTTTGTGTATTTGTGTGGTTAGGATCTGAAAACGCGAGGCTTTGTGGGTATGTCTGCTGCAAACCCTCACCCGATCTATCTTGGCTATTTTCCCTATCCGTCATTATTACTTATCTTATTCTTGCTCGGGACTAGCAAGATTTAAGCATGGGAGTGTGATGATTACAATGTATATTGATATAATATGATCAAATTATGTGAAGAACAACTCAATATTTGACATGTAATCTCCAAATTGTATACAATTCACATGTTATTTATTCCATATGCACATCAGAGAAAACCATCTTAAATTGCATACAATCGACCAAACCTCTGCATAAATCAACAGATCATGGCTATATATGTGGACAAAATGTTTTCAAAAATATATAGTTGCATACTATTTTATGGATTCTATGGTGGGATTCTATTTTATTCAGATTAAGGAAGATCCATACTAAATCGCCAAGATATAACTTAAAATAATTACCTTCATAATCTAACTCCTCGTAATTGTATATATTACATTAAGGAGAATATAAAATTGGATTGTATCTATATTCACAAACATTGAATTTTATCAAACACATCGTTCTATTCAAAATTGGCTCTCCATTTCCCTTCACCTTTTTATTGGAAAGAAAAGAGGAGGGAGATTATTATAAATTGACCAAACATTTCCCCATGAAGAATAGAGCCCCACGTACTAGCACTTCCCCATGCCAATCCCTTCCCCATGCACATTCATTTAATTTTTTGTCTTTACTTGCGCGGGGATTCATTATACATAGATGCACATTGCATGTATAAAAAGGGACCCCCTTGAACTCACGTCAACTCATATACCCGCGAGCACGCACCCCTCTCCTCTCTTGTTCTCCATCTCTCTCTCGTGTTCTTTCTCATGCAGATGAAGGCATAGGCGCGTCCAGCGAACACCCTTCTCCAGCCCCTCCCCCGCAGGCATCATCTTCTCCTTCAGTGCACACCGACGTCCGTTTCGTCACAGCCTGAAGCTGTGCACCGCAGCTGAATACTCCAGCTCGTTTCCCTCTCATTCAGCCCGTAGGCGCCACCTCCCTCGCGCATCAAGCTGCTGCATCACCTCCTTCTGGCGCAGACCCGCAGCTACATATCTCAGCTCCCAGCCGTGCGTCCCAGCCCCCTACGACCCCTCGTCCGTGTTCCGACGTCGCTACTCCAGCCGACCATCATCTCTAGCCGTCTGCCACCTATGCTCTCCATTTCTGGGCCCTAAGACTGCAAAGAAGAGAAGCTCCTTTCCCTTCTTGTTTTACTTCTTGTTTTTAAGCTTCGTTACTGTCTTTAATATTTAGAATTATACTTGCAGTATTCTATGTTTTAATCTCTATCATGAAGTTTTGAATGGCATTTGAATTCAATCATATTTCTCTGTTGGTTAGCCAAGTTGCATCTCTGTCAAGTAGCATTTTTATTAGTTAATGAAATATTTGCTTGTTTCTCTTTACAAATCCACACATGATTTCTAAAGTGTATGCATGTATGCCCCTGGAAACCTATCTTGAGCATTCGAATATCATTGAAATATCATAGAGTTCCTAAAAAAATAAGTAGCTGACATTTGGAACATTTTTTTATATGCTTCATGCCATTCTTGATGTCCGTTGACTTGCTATAAAAAGAACAACTCCTTTGAACCTCTTTAGAGTTACATTAGTCTTGAAAATCAAAGAAAAATCATGCAAAATTGCCCAGTCTCTGTGGATTCGAACCTCTACTTGCCGCATACTTTTTGCATACATTCATAGTGCTTGTAGTTGTAACATTATTTGTTTGATTGCAGTTTTGCGTGGAACAACAACGACGTGGTAAAAACAACTTCTTAAACCGCTTAAAATTGCATCAACAGCTCAATCTCTTTTGAAAGGTCATTGGGTTCAGGTTGAGTCTCAACGCCCACATTTGTTATCCTTTCCACTTGATCTGGAATAGATCCTGGTGTAGAGGCGTCCTCAATGGTCAAATTCTGAGGAATCACAGTCTTCATAGGGAAGACATCCTCAAAGAAGGTAGCATCATGGAGTTCAACAATGGTGTTGACATCTACGCCTGGTATCTCGGACCGAATTACCAAGAACCTATATGCATAGCTATTTTTCAAGTAACCTAAGAAGACTGCATCAACAGTTTTGGGACCAAACTTCTTTCTCTTGTGTTGTAGGACTAAAACCTTAGCGAGATAGCCCCACACTTTGAGATATTTTAAACTCGGTTTTCTATTTCTCCAAAATTCAAAGGGACACTTTTCCATATGTCTTGGAGGAACCCTATTCAGAATATGGCAAGCCGTATTCAAGGCTTCTCCCCACATATAGGTTGGAAGTGCAGAACTCTGTAGGAGAGCATTGATCATGTCCGTTAAGGTTCTATTTTTCTGTTCTGCTATCCCATTTGATTGCGGTGAATATGGGACCATAACTTCATAAACTATGTCAAACTATTTGCATTGTTCATTAAATAAGTTAGAGGTATATTCACCTCCTCTATCTGACCTAAGGTGTTTAAGCACTTTTCTTATTTGTGCCTCAACCTCATTCTTAAATATAAGAAATTTCTCTAAGGCTTCATCCTTAGTTTTCATTAGATATACATAGTAGTATCTGCTGCCATCATCTATAAAAGTGATAAAGTATTTCTTATTATCTCGGGTCAACTCACCATTAAACTCACAGATATCCGTATACACTAGATCCAAGATCTCACTATCCCTAGAGACATACTGAAAAGACTTCCTATGTGTCTTAGCTTGCACGTAGATTTCACATTTTTGAGTTTTATCAATAGTGTGTTTAGGGATCAACTCTAAATTCATCATTCTCTTGATTGAATTTAAGTTCACATGTCCCAATCTATCATACCATAGATCACAAGATTCTAGATTATTCACAACATGAGACATAGAATTAGAACATTCAGAATTTAAAGCATTCATTTCATCAATGTTTACTGAATCACATCTAATTCTAAATAACAAATCAAAATCTGCCAAATAGCCTTTTCCATAAAAAGGTCATATCTTAGAATGACAACTTTATTACATTTAAAGTTCAATTCAAAACTATTTCTAACTAAGATAGAGCCAGATAAAATATTCTTCTTGATGTCAGGAACATGCAACACCCTGTGCAACGTCCAGACACGTCCAGATGAGAGCCTCAAGTTGACTTGTCCCGATCCTAGTACCATGACTGTAGAATCGTTCCCCATCTTCACAGTCCCACCACTGCAGGTCTGATAAGAAGAAAACAACGTTCTGTCAGAACAAATATTTACATTGGCTCCCGTATCTACGAGTCACTCATTTGGATCATGGATATGGTATAGTTCAAGTTTTACAAAGACATACCACTCGTTAGCTCCGAGTCCCATAGTGATCATATTCACTTGTGGACTCCCGTCTGCAGCCTTAGGTTGAGCCTTCAAGGACGGACTGTCCTTCTTCCAATGGTCAACCTAATTACAGTACCAGCATGGTTTATTCTTTGCCTTTTTCTGGATCTTGCCCTTTCATTTCATTTTATTATTATTATTACCCTTTCCCTTCTTATCCTTGCCCTTCGAGGTCATGAGATTGACCTTATCCTGAATGTCGACAGGAAGCATAGGCTTTTGTTTCATGTGTTCCTCCTCTATGGTAATTGCCACCATCAAGTCATCCATAGAAATTTCTCCCTTCCTGTGTTTCAGGGTCATACCAAAGTCTTCCCACGACTTGGGGAATTTTTCTATAATGCACTTGACTTGAAACTTCTCTGGAAGTTTCATTTCAGCATCTTCTAAACCATGGAACAAGAGTAAAAACTCGTGTGCCTATTCAGAAAGTGACTTCCTTCGACCATGGAAAACTTCAAAAATTTGATCACGGAGTATTTCTCAATTCCGAGGTCTTCGGTGTTATACTTCCGATCCAAATCTTCCCATAACCCCTTCACAGTCTGCGTCACGAACAATATACGTCAAACAACGTGTTGGACAGAGCCAACAGGATGCAACCATGACATATACGGTCGCGTTCCTTCCACGCAGATTGCGCCTTCTACCTATCGGGTGAGGGTTTTTCCTTTTCCACCGTAGGGCAATCAGTTTCAAACATTGAGATTAATCCTATGGTTATTAACTAGATCTTCATGAGTTGTTGCCAACGCTTGAAATTTTGACTACCGAATTTTTCAGGCATACCCGTCATATCTACCCTCGATTTAAACATTATTTCCGACATGGTTTTAAATCCGATTCCCGATATCCTCTCTAAGATTGTTGAAATCAAGAATACTAGTGCACATATTAAATAGTAATACGACGGATCCAAAATAATTGATAGTGAAACAATACCGATTAAGATCATGTTAATCATATGTTTCTCATTCATTTTCCGATTATAATATGCAAATAGAAACCAATTAAATAAACGAAAACATGCAAACATGCGAGATACAGGAAAGGTAAAGCAATAAATAAATTGCGGCAAACAAATCAAAAGGAGAGTAAGGTTAGAAATCACCGAAGCATCCACGAAATGGACTGTCCTTAGAGAGGATATCGCCCCTACAATATCAGTGCGTAGGGTACTGGCGATCCACTCCCAGGATACAATGGCACATGATCATACACCGATTAGATCATCCTCTAATGTACTTCAGAAAATTACAGCCGAGAGAAGGAGAAACACAGATTCGTCCATGAGAGGAAGAACAAGAACGGAAGCCAAGACGACGTTAAAAAGTTTCTGTCGAGTGTATAGAACACGACGTGGGGGAAGGGATTTAAATAGATGGTCGCATGCCCTTGCGCACTGCCTTTCTATTTCGGAAAACGCCCCTCACTGGGCGCATCATTTCAAATCCCCAGACTGCGACCAGAATCGAGAGTTGGATTCCCATTTTAGTTGACTTACCAAATTAATCGTGTGATTATTCTAATCGACTTACCAAGTAAACCCGCAGCAAAAGTATCGAGATCCGAGATCCGATTTGACTCTCCCGAGCCCGAGCCCCCGAGCCTGAGCTCGAGACCGAGTCTGAGCGGAGCGCGCGCGCGTGTGTGGTCCTCCATTCATTCTCTCTACTATTGCTACAAGAGCTTGGGGTCTGAACTCATATATGAGTCCACCAAAAGTTTAGAGCTCCAAGGTATGTACTAAACTTCCACCCAAATTTTTCCATGTTTCAAATTTGGGAATTCCCAACTTTCCCTCCAAGCTATTTGGTTTCCCAATTGAAACCAAATTAACTCCAATTGTAATCACATAGATTTTTCAATTAAAATATAATTACAATTCTTAAATACAACATTTTTGATCCAAGTCAACTTAATTCTTGCAAATGATGTGGATAGTTTACACAAATACTATTCGATATTCAAATAAACTAAATGGACCACATATAGTCCCTGATTATTAGAATCTTTGATTTTACCTACTTAATTACCATCCTTTCCATCCCAAGTCGATAACCAAGAATCTCTTTCTTGGCTCGTCGAAATCCCTCAAACTCATTTGACACCTCTTTCCATACTAATTTCATGATTTATGTCACTATTTCCAATCAAAACATCTAGCCACTCATTTGACACTACACAAAGTATATGTGGTTGTACCAACCCTCAAGCCCCTCCTATGATGTTGATAATATCATATGATTATGACGATGTCTCATGCGATTTCTAAGATTTCGTAAATTTTGATGTGGTTGAATCAATGCCTTAATCCCCCTACTTTGATACAACAAAATTTAGGGAAGATGGGCCAACACTTGGAGTCCCTCCTCTAATGACTCTTCACCCTATCAACTTCCTCTTTTTAAAATTGTGTGATTGCAAAACTGTAATTTAATATAATTATGGTCATCATTGATGAATGTGAGAATGTTGTTTTTTGCTAGAACAATGTTGGAAATAATTCAGCTAATAGTTGTAATGACCATGATTCCAGGCTGTCAGGTCCTCTAATTTACCGGATATAGTTATTCAGCAATAGTTTTATCCAACAATAATAGTCAACATTCAGAAGCATGCTGCAAAAATGCTACGTAGAGAAAGCATCTCACATTTTTCCATTCACAAAATAAGATTTACATAGAAAACATATCCCATAATTTTTATTTTACATGTACATCAAGTTGAAGGAAAAGGGAACAAAATAACTAGTGGATACCTTTTACTATAAGCTACTATTGTTGGTTATCTGACTAGCTGATTAATGTCCTTGCAATATCTCACCGATACATGTTGGGTTTCTAGAAATCATGGGACAAAAATTAGCGAGTGATAAGTAACGAAAAGAGAAAACGTAGTATAGTTTAGCAAAACTTATTATACCAGAAAGTTTCATTTCTTCTCATTAGTTTAATTCGTATTCCTTCTATTACACATTAAGGATTAGTTCAGGGGGACTTACCTCACCACTCATGAACTCTGAAACTGTGGACACTTCAAGATTGGAGTTTGCGTTGATCTGGTGAGCTTATTTCGCTGCACGTCGCCTCAATCAATCCTCTTATACTGCCCTGACAATTTCCCTTTCTTTCACCAATCTGTCAGGACCTCGATTTCGGGTCATCGGGTCCTCCCATTTACCAAATCTAGTTATTCAAAAATAGTTTTATCCAATAATAATAGCTAACTTTCATAAATATATTGCTAAAAATGCTATATAGAAAAAATATCTCAAAGATTTCCATTCACAAAATAAAGTTTGCATCGCCAACTGTCCCACTAATTTCTTGTATATAAAGCTAAAAGAAAATTGCACAAAATAACTACTAGCTACCTTACACTATAAGCTACCGGCGTTAGATGGCTGGCTGATTAATGTCCTTGCAATGGCTCACCGACACCTATTTGTGTTTCAAAAATCATACGACAATTATTAGCGAGTACTAAATATTGGATAAGAGAAAGGTAAACAAGTAGTGTAGTTTAGCAAAATTTATTAGACAAAAAGGTTTCATTTCTTCTCATTAATTTAATTCGTATTCCTTCTATTCCACGTCGGGGATTACTCCATATGATTTACCTCACCACTCAAGGACTTAGAAGTCATGGACACTTTAGGATTAGAGATTATGTTGATCTGGTGAGCTTATGCACCATACTTTGCCTCAACAAATCTTCCATTACTACCCTGATATTTTTTTATTTTTGTTTAGAATTCTATACCCTCAGAGGTTCAATGAAGCAAACTGTCTTCGAGTACCATGTAGCTTAAAACCAAAGGCCAACCTTTAATCACATATACTAGAAGCTTCAAATACATGTTGTCATGACCCAGTCGCCATCCAACCACTCGTGCCTCTACATTGAACGACCACATCTTCAGTCAGTTAACCTGCCTAATGGTAGTCGAATACCATGCGCTACAAATCATTCAATCATTTTGTGTGCACATATCATTACAGGGAAACCATGTACCATCTAGGTATGGTCAGCTGATGAATCCACATTTCATCATCTTTATTCTATCATTTTGGCATCAAAAACCCTAGCAAATGCCTGCAAATACCTTTAATTTCATCATCTTAGCATTCATGCATGTGTATGTAAATAGTGTATAAAACATTGTAATTAAAGCCAAAATTATAGAGTAAATAAAAGAAAAGAAAAAGAATAAAATATTGTAAATATTTTATGACCCGAAACCCCGAGACCTATGCATCTCGATGACTAGGTCGACAAGGAATAAAGTAGGGGGAGATAAGGGTCAAAATACAATAAAAACCCCTTCTATTTAGTTCATTCTTTATTCATTTTGGGACCTATTTTTGGTTCCACTTTTTATACATCAAATAAAGAAACTTTGTACATGAAAGTTGTAGATAATTTAATATAGAAAAATACAAAATTGATTTCACTGAAAAATAATGTACAGATAAAAAGTAATGGTCTGAATAAGATTCCAAAACTCTAACTTCCCAGACCCGTATCTTGTAAATAAAAACTCAAAATATACAAACTCACCTTTAATTGTATATAGCATAAAATAATCTATTTAATGGAGGTGGTTTCGTATTTTTCGGAGTTACGGTTTGAAAGTTGAGTTTTGGACCCTTATAGTATACTTGTACAGATTAAAATATTCAATTTATTATTTATTCATTATTTTTATATTTTTATATTTTTTATAATTTTTTAAATATTACTTATAGTATATATGTACATTAAAATTAGAATAAAAACCTAAATAAAACTCAAAATAAAATACAAGTAAATAAAATTCATAGGTATCACACCTTCACTTGTACATGCATAATACAGACTTATAATTTATTAAGTATACTAAACAATTCAGAAAAACGAAATAAAAATATATTTACATGTATAAAAGTATTTTATAATTTTAGAAAATAATAAATAAAAATAATAAAATTAAAATACATAAAATAAAAATAAAATAATTAACTACATAGATAAAGATACCTATAAAGGGCATAAATGTAAACATGTAAAAATATACTCCATAAAAATAATTAAAAATCACTATAAAATAGCTTATAAAATTATAAACACTTTTTGTTTTATAACCTAAATAAAATAATACCATTTACTATTTTAAAATAATTTTAGAAATAATTTTTCCAGGTTTTTCCTGGTCGGTCCACGTGGACCAACCAGGGGGCTCGGATAGTTGACCCAGGTCAACTATCTGATCTGCACCTGTGCGATGTGTCAGACTATGTTTTGACCCATCTTCAACCTTTTTTTCGAGGCGCTTCCTTTCACTATTTCGTGTTAATCTCTTCACAACTTTTGTAGCTCTATTATCAATTATGCATGCCCAGTGATTTTCTTGGGTTGTGGAGCATCGACGCTCCCGCTGACGCCTCGTTTCTCACGCCACTCGGCCATGTTTCAAAACCGACCCCCATACTTCCATTTGACTTTGAACCGCATTCCATCCAAGTCTCCACCCCCTTGACCTCGTTAGAGCTCCATGGAGGTGACAGCTCCGCGAAGCCCTCTTCAAGGCGGTGGATCAGCAAGATTTGGGCGTGTTCAACTCGACCTCCGGCCACCCCGTTGAGGTACATTCTCCCTCGCTCTCCCTGAGCTTGAGGCCGTTTACCCCCCTTATTTTTCGCTTCCATTTTACTCCCTATAGTCAGAGCTTCATCACACCCTTTTTATCAACCTCGCTCGCCTATCGATTCGCTCAGTCGATAGTCGCCGGAGCCATCTCCGGCCACCTTCATTTCCGCTCCAACCACCCATCGCTGTCCATCCGCCATCACCAATAAGACCCCCAGTTCTCTTCTTTGCTTGCTGTGCTAACCCCTGTAGGATCTGGAGGCCAAGGGGCGTCTCGCGACGCCGATTTTTGCGACGCCGAAGGCACCTGGGGCTCCGGCCGTTCTTGCGCTCGTGCGAGGGCACCTGAGCTCCAGCGCCACCTCTGAGGCAGCCTGCTGAAGCGGAGGAGCGTTGGCTCCATTTTGCCCCAGTCTTCATCGTCCTTGATTGCCCGAAGACCTCAGGCGAGCGGGTCGAAGTTCGCCCTCGGCAAGCTCCTGGCCGGTTCCTCCTGAGGACCTTCTGACCATCAGATCTCATCATTCCGCCCAGGCGAGCAGATACCGTCGGATCACGAGCATCCGCGGCCGTCCGATCAATCTTGTATGTTTTAATCTCGGCCGTGGACGACGAAGAGGCATCGGCGCGCCAGGGCTTGACACGTGGTTAAGTGGGATTAATCCCATCGTTCATTACCGCCGAAGCCTGGGTAATTTTGCTATACACCCTCGCATGTTTTATATTTATTTCTGTGGACTTAATCTTTCATCGGAAGGCAAAAATGTTTTGTAATAATTTTAAGTAGACCCCTAGTGTTTTTTTTAATATTACGAAATAGTCCCGCCGGCGCGCGCTCAGCACGTGCTGCTTGGCGTTTTTGCAGACAAATCCTCGGATTATTTGGCATTTATATTCAGTCTGCAATTTTTGTTAATAGGTTATAAATTTCTGGGCATTTGACATTTTAGCCCCCAAGCTCTTGTGGTATTACATCCGTGCATCCGCCAGGCACGCGTGTAACTCACGTGGGCCTGGGACTTTTGCAAGAAAACCCTTGCGATTTTTGGTTTTTTTGTTTGGACCAGATGCTTTTTGTTTCAGTTCAAAATTTTTGTGAAAATTGCAGGCGCGTCCTTAGATGTTTTAAAATTTGCATAAATACCCCTGCCAGCCTTGATATTTTTGCATGCTAGATATATTTAATTAAGGCATCATTTTAATTCCAAAAATTCTCAAAAATTAAACTTAAGCTCCTGTGTGCTTGTAATGTAACGCACAATTTTAGTTTTTGATTTTATTTCATTTTAATATTTATTAAAAATCAAAAACATGCTTTTTATTTACTGTCTAGTTTAGAAAATAGTAAAAAAATAGTAAAATACCTCGAAAAATTCCAAAAAAAATCCCTACTGTCTATTTTGACCTATTTTAATGTCAATCCAAAAATCACTAAAAATCTCAAAGGAAAAACCTTAAAAATTCAAAAATACTCACAAATTTCAAAAATTCTATAAAATCATAGAAAACTCCAAAAATAGAAAACTCAAGTTCTGTATCTCTTGTTTTTATTATCTTTATTTGAAAAATAGTTTGGAAAAATTTTGTGGCTGTTTGATATTTTTAATTCCCATTTTACCCTCATCCAGTACCTTATTCCCTGTTTTGGTTTATTTCAATGTTTAAAAATACCAAAAATATTCTGAAAAATATCCAACAATCACAAAAATAGTAGAAAATTATAAAAATACCAAAAATATTTTATTTCTGAATTTTTGACTATTTTTGCACATTCTTATTAATCTTGTAGCACCTCTTCTATTACTTTGTTTATATTCCAATATCGAAAAAGAAAATAAAAAAATATATATATAATACAAAAAATATAAAATATAAAAATCAGAAAATTAAAAATCGAAATACAAAATTTAAAAAAATATTAAAAGTTAAAAACCCACAAAAATACTTGCTTGCATAGTGTAGACAACACTTCACACTCACACACACACACACATTTTCTTGATCTACCTTGTTTGCTCCCTGTGTTTGAACTCTCTGCATAGTTGCTTGCTATACATTTTTCTTGCAGAGTTAAAAATAAATTTTAACTCCACATTTATTTCTGATTAATTGATCTATAGTGTGGGTTAATTGTTGATTAAATACATTTTATTGTGGGTCACCGCAGTGACCTCAGTTGTCTCCGCCTTGCGTGAGACATGCTCTTTAGACCTACGATAAATTGTGTTTATCAAATGGCGCCGTTGCCGGGGAGCAACAACGAGTAGTCATATTTTTTCTTGATTGTGTTTGTTGTCTTCATTATTGCTTGCTCTCTTATCTCTCTTGTTTTGATATGTATTGTTGAGTTTTCTGACCATTCTTTTTCTGGTCTTCTTGCGAGGGACCGCGGAGCGAGGCGGATCGCCTAGGGGATCCAAAGCAACCACGTAAGGCAGAGCCGGCTTTTCTTAAGCCAAGCCGACAGGAGAGAGCAGGAGGAGTGAGAGAGAGTAGTAGTTAGCTTGCATTTTATATTATGAGAGAGAGTGACTATTAATTTGTAATAATACAGGAACTTGGACACTTAGACACTTCGGGCCTAATTTCCGGGTGTTTGTTCATCCGGGGGCTCACCGCGGCTTTCATCGCGTTTTTCGATAGTCATTTTCCGGTTTTGTTTTCATTTTCCATTTTTTTGTGGATTGATCCCTTAGTTCTAGGCCTGCTTGATCGACTAAATTAGGTCCAAACACACTAATAAACTTTGCATGTACCAGTAGATCGAATTTGGACTTAGTTTAATTAAACAGTTAACTCATCTTCTTAGATCCGTCGTGCCGCGAGCCCCCATCAAGCGCTACTCCTGAACTCGATGTGTCGAGAAGAGGAGGGGGGGTCTAGACCGGACTCTTAGGATCGAGGATTGGTGATTAACTTGTGGTTCTTAACGCTAGTAGTTGCCTATCTTAGGATGATTTCCGCATTGCATACCGGCATATAGATTAGGTTTACAAATTTCTGCTTTGCATCCCGCATGGAGAGAGCTAGGATTCGTTGTAAGTCTTCTAACTTTGCATCCATCATTTAGGCACAAAGGTGAGATTTCCATCTTTGTGTCGACTTGCACGGCTTTTCCGACTCTATTCTCCCTCTGTTTTTGGACAAAATAGGATCAAGAAAATACAAAAATCGTTAGGCACTTGTTTGAATCTACTCAAAAGAAGCGATAACACAAAAAAATAAAAAAATGGACTGCTAAAAAACCTTGACCAAAAATAAAATTGGTAATTGGATTCAGTGATTGGGGAGAGTAACACCCTCACTTGTTTTCAGGTTGCATGGGAAGGTCTCCTTCCAAATGAGGAGTGCTTCGTAAGGATTAGAGCCCAAAACCCAGCTTGTGGCTGCCTTGTGTATCGCCTAGATTTCCGAAGTATTGGCGCTTCTATCGTACGTGGACGAGTAGGGCTTGGTCAACATTGGTGACTCTCTATTGTGTAGAGCATCGACCTTGTCCGAAGTATCGAGCCTAGGCCACGCCTTCACGGGGGTGTCTGTCTCATCGTCTCACGTCCGAGTAGGTTCTTGCACGCTCACGGGTGATTCTGTTGCGAGCGAGTTCCGAAGTATCGGTTTCGCCTATTGGCTTCCTCTCTTATTCTTTGGCTGAGTAGGGATCCAGGAAGGGTTACAAGGACCTCAAAAAGCGCAAGCTACATGTTACACAGGAGGACGACAAGTACGGGATACTCTTCTGGAAGTACTCTCTCTGCTTTAGGCGTAGCGCTCTAAGGACTCGTGAAAAGATTAATTCCTAAATTCAAGCTAAAAACGACAAGATAAAAGCCGAACCTTCACGGCTTCATGTGTTGCGTTGGTGAATTCACCCATGTTTTGTGTTTGATTGCTAGTTCTATTTTGGTCAAGATCAAAAACACAACACAATTGTGCGCAATTTTGCTTCTCATCTCTTCCTTCTTCTTCTACATCCACTCTGCTCTTCCCAATAATCAAGAGTGATGGGACGGAGATCTCTTAGGCCGACTCTGTCGGCACCGCTATCCAGCACTCCTCCTCATTCATCTAGGACAACCTCGGAGAGTCCGCTCTCCGAGCCTGAGTTTACCTCCACCCTGTTCCCCCTTGACCACCCTTCTCATTCTCCTTCTATCAGTCCAAGAGTTTCAGATTTCAGTGCATCGCAGAGCTCTGATCATTCGACAGCACCTGAGATGGCCTCTTTTGCTTTTTCAGAGAATCTCGAGATGGCTGACAGAGGCGAGCATCTAGATGACCATGAGCACCCTCCATACGTCATTGATCAAGCCGCCATCAACAATTCACTTCTAGCATCCCTGCAGACCATGCAGAGGCAGATCCGTGATCAGGGAACCTTCATGGGTGATCTCATGAGAGAGATAACACAGATGAGAGAAAACCGACCTGGGGCGATGGCGGTGGTGGAGGAGGAGGACCTGATGCAGGAGGAGGTGATCCTGACCCTGCGAGACCGCCACAAACCATCATGAGGGAATTGCACAATCCAGCCACATCCCTCACTCATCGTTTGATCAGACTTCCGCCGATCCATGGAGATTTCGAGCTTCGGTCTCATACTTTTCAGCTTCTACCTAAATTCCATGGGTTGCCGACTGAAGAGCCACACCTCCACATGCAAGAATTTGAGATGATATGCAGCACGATCCATGATAGGCTGATGAACGAGGACACGATCAAGATGATCGCCTTCCCATTCTCCTTGGTTGATAGAGCCACATATTGGCTCAAACATTTGGGGTGATTCATCGACACTTGGGCAGATCTCCGGACCGCGTATTTGAAGAAGTACTACCCTCTCGGCCGGACGAATGCAGCCAGAGCTATGATCAGCAACTTTGTCATGATCCTGAACGAACAATTCCATGAAGCTTGGGATCGATTTAGAGAGCTCATTGACCGGTGTCCACATCACGATATCTCCAAGCCCAATCTAGTTCAGAGCTTCTTTTGTGGGCTGACACCGGAGCTGCAGGGGCTTGTCAACGCCTCTTGTGGTGGGTCCTATTTTTCAAAGGGTGAAGACGACATTTGGTCCATCTATGAGGGCATGGCAGAGAATTCAACTGTGATGGCCCAAGCCCGTGTTTACACACAGCAGAAGCCCCCGCAAGGAGCGGGATCATTCCAGAGGATCGCCCGCATCGATGCCGGTCCTAACACATCTTCGGTAGCCGCAGCCCAAGTTGAATCAGCCGCAGCCGACATGGGCATTATTAGTGAGAAACTGGACCGTCTCGAGATCCTCGTGAAGAAACGGATGCAAGGCCTGGCCTAGATGGACCAAATTGCCAAGACAATGAGTGATCTGAAGATGCAGATTCTTTGCATCCAGGAGGCACAGACTTCTTCCCAACAACCTCCTAGGTCACGAGCTGACCCCAGCAGTAGCAGTTCCAACCAACCCTCTACCTCGTTCTGCCAAGTCAACCATATACAGGCAGAGCCGGTTCCACTGCTACAGTACTACTGATGACCTGAAAAATAACCCGAACAACTAAGGGTAGATAAAAATAGAACTAAGGTCGTAGTGACCTCAGTCGCTCAAACAATCAATCGGATCAATCAAGAAAAATTAAGGATCAGACCACCAAACAGAAGAATAAAACCGAATGAAAACGATAGTGGCCCTGTCTATTAGATTAGCCTGTTATAGCGACCAGGGTCGGACTCAGGGAGCACGTAATGGCCTTGCGCCCTACGAAGTAGTCAAAAGTGAAGAAAATAGAAAAAAATGATTTCTCGGTGGATTTTTAATATTTTTAATATTTTTTTGGATTTTTAAATAATAAAGAAAATAAGAAAAGCAATAAATCATGCAACTACAAACAATTATTTAACATCAAAAATCATCCAAAAATTCAAACAAAAATGTTTTTATGTTTTTTATATTTTTTTACTGTTTTTGGTTAATTTTTGATAT